>JAPXFQ010000816.1:0-461265 GCA_028564705.1 Apricaphanius iberus | reverse complement strand
TGTAGTTCAAATTAAAGTTCCAAATCCAAATTAATTCCCAGATTAATAGTTCCTAAAACGCCCCAGACAAGGTTGGGATAATTTCTTAAAATGACAAAGACCTCACTAGTCCCATGCAGGCGTACACCCATCTGGAATAACCCGGATATCTTACAAAAAAAATGCATGATTAACTTTCCAGGCTGGAGTTGTAAAGGAATTGAATACCTGGAGCATATATTTGATGGAACAGACTTTATCCAATTTAATACATTGGTTACACAATTCGGAATTAACAAGAATAAATTCTTAGAATACCAACAAATTAAATCAATTATAAAAAATAAATTTAGGCTCAATACAGTTGATTTACAAATTCCAGGAAAAGTTTTAGACTTCCTTAATCTTAACCCTCCCAAACTGCTATCTAAAATATACAAAACATTAAATAGAATAGATGAATCAATAGCCCTTCCTATTTCAAAATGGGAGATGGACTTGTCCATCTCAATAGACCAAAACCTCTGGTCTCAAATTTCATTAAGAACCTTTAAATTTCTTAAGAATCCTAATCTACGATTAATACAATATAAAATCCTTCATAGAGTGCATTATACAGGGCAACGGATGTTCAAGATGGGTTATACGCCGTCTGATACCTGTTTACAATGTACAAGCAATCTACCAGACAATTATATTCATGCTCTTTGGTTCTGCCCACCTGTTAAGAAATATTGGTACCAGATATGTGAAGATCTATCAAAGTGTCTGAAATGTAATATCACACCTGCTCCCAGAGTTTGCTTGCTGGGAAATATAGATGAAGTTACCATGGATACAAAGTCTATGCAATTATTTTACATCGCCTTATGCATCGCTAAGAAAAATATCCTCTTGAACTGGAAAAATAAATACTCTGAATATTAATCAATATAGAGATCTCCTTCTGGATTACATTGGTCTAAAAACGGCATCTGCCTCCACATCTGATCAATCTTTCTGGTCACCCTTGATCAGTTCCATTACCTAGTGGGGTCGGGCCCTTGATTCCGTTCTGTGGGACACGGTTGCCGATGTGGAGCTTAAGGGTTGGTGGTGACTGCGGGGAGGTCCTTGGGGGTGGGTCTGCTTGCGGTTCGGCGATAGGTGCCGAGACCCTCGCCTGGGGTGGGACTTTGGGGTCTTTGTGTGGTGACTCCTAGTGGCTGCATGCGGCGCCTTAGAGGGGTCGTGCTGGCGGACACGGGTTACTGGCCTGGTGCTGTGCTGCTCTGGGGGGGTCTGGGCTGGGCCTGGGGCTCGGGGTTCTGGGGCGGCGCGCCCCCCGGCTGGGTTGGCGGGCGCTGCTGCCCTTTCCATCTCCCCGGGCTGGTTCCTGTCGCTTGCTCCCCGGTGGCCGCTTGCCGCGTCCGGGCGTCGGCGAGAGGCCGTGGCGGGTGGCCGGCGTCTCCGGGCCCGATCGGCTATATTGACACTGGACATGGCTCCTGGGTCTTGGTCTTAGCCCTCGCGGGGGTGCTGGGGTGGGGGGCTCTGGCCGGTGTTGGTCGGCCTCCACGGTGACTGACCAGTTGGTGGGGTGTGGGCTGGTGGGTGGACGTGCTGGGTTCTGTTGCCACCCGGCCATCGGGCGGTAGTAGCAAGGCTGGAGGATGTCGGCCTGGGGATTGGCCGCCCGGGACTTCGGTCTGCTCACGGGCCTGGCGCGGCATGTCCGGGGTACCCGAGTCGGTGGTGCGCCGGGTTCCGGCCTCGGCCCGGGGGTCCTCGGACGCTGGCGGTGCCTGGGGCGTCTCTTATTGGCGGGGAGGCTTTTTACCATCTAGCACAGGCGCTCTTTTTAACGGGGTGCGCTTGGGACGGGAGGGGGGAGGGCGTTGAGGGTGAGGGGGGGCTAAACTCAACCTGGGTGTCTAGTGACATGTGTTTTGTTAGCAGTGTGAATGTTGGGAAGGATTTAGGTATGCCCCTGGCATGGGGGCTGGTGGATTGCCGGGGCCCCCATGGGGCTCGGCGGTACCGCTGCCGTGGGCCCCGACTGGACGTGCTGGGGCCTCCCACCCCTGGTGGATCGGGCCGAACGGGGGTGCCTATTGGAGTCAGCAGGGGAGCTGGCTCCCTGGGGTTGGCAATGGTCACCCCAGTTATTTTCTCCCCATCCCCATGCCTCTGTCCACCTGCTCCTTCATTCTACCATTCACAAGGCCTTGGGACGTGGGCACGTCACTGGGGTGCGGGATGGAGCTTCCGTCTTCGCTACCCGGTGGCGGCCTGGGTCCCGATTTTATTGAGCAATTTAGACACTACACTTGCAACATTTACAGGGAACGCACATGTAGGGACCTGGCGGTGTGGCGCCACAGGCGAGGCCTGTGGTGCCGGCACCCACTGGTTAAACGCATCTAGACACTGAGGGCCCGGGGGGGGGAGATGGGGGTACCCGGCAGTATTCCCATGTCCCCCCCCTCTGTTTTAAGTGCACATTAGAACAACACGCAACAACACCACATTGAGCTGGGGGAGAGAGGCTGGGGGGTCTTTCCACACCCCTGTTCGTTGGACCATCAGGGGTCGGAGCCCGGATAGAACATCACGCCGTCTGGTCGGGGTCCTGGGCTGGTGGGCTGCTCTTGCCGGTGTGGGGGCCTTGGCGGTCTACTTGTCCCCGTCCTGGTGGGCAAAGGGGTCTGTCTCCTGGGTGCAGGGGCAGGGTTCTCTACTGGGGCGTCTGTCCCTGGGCCTGGGAGTATGGAGTATAGTGTACGTATGGGGGGTATGAATGAGGGTATAGCGTCCTTTTTTCGTATGTCCTGTATTTGTAAGAATGTGTACACATGAGAGGGAGGGTACGTATGAGTGTCTCTGTCTGTCTATGTCTACCTGTCAGGTTGGGTGTTTGGCTGCTCTCTGGCCTGATGCATCTTCTTCCCTCCCCGTCACTCCCCGTCGGTGATGGTTGCTCCTGCCCGCTGGTTGATGATGACTCTCGATGCATGGGGCTGGGGGTCCCGGTTGCGGCCCGGCTCGGTCCTGGTGCATGTCGGGCGGGTCCTGGGTGGTCCGGTGTGTCGGGCGGCCGCTGTTTCGGGCCGATGTCCTCCTTGGATTGACTGGGGCACCTCTTATGGGGGTGCCGGGGTTGTAGAATAGGTTGGTGCCGTCCGGTGGATCGGTGGGGACCGTGCCTGGCGCCCAGTCCTCCTGCCGGTTCCAGGACTTCAGCTGGCTGGTCTGTTCACCTGGTGGGGCTGTCCGGCATTGGCTGGGCCCCTGATCTTGGCGCCCCACGTGGGGCGGGATCTGGACCCTGGAGCTGGAAGATCTGGATGTCCAGGTGCCGGCTGGGCGCGGCCTGGGGAGGGCGTACATCCGCTGTGGCTCTTGCTGTGGCTCCCTGGCGTGTGGATGTGTGGAGGCGGGCCGGGTTGTTGGCGGTGGGTATTGGTCCGGGGTGGCGGCGGCGTGTGTTGTCCGTCGGTTGGCTGCGGGTCCTCCTTGCCTGCGGCGGCGGCGGGGGGCCCTTGTCGGCTGGTCCCTGGTTGGGGCCCCGCTGGGGGGCGGGGTGCCCCTGGTCCCCGTGGCCTCCGGTTCCTGGTCCGGGCCCGCCCTGGCGTAGCCGGTTACCGGCGGAGCCCGTGGGCTCGTCACTGCGATCTCTCGGGCCCCAGCATCGCGGCTGGTGGGTGTTCCCCTGGGACTTCCATCTGTTCCTCTCTTGGTGGGTGATCGACCCTGCGCTGATCCGCCTGTGGACTCTGTACTCTGTGGGACCCTGGATGCATACATCTCTTGCCTCCTCCATGTCTGTGCCGATTCCTGTAGGACGGATTGACGGTTCCTTACACCAGCTATCAATCACTTGCATGGGGAAACCTTATTCAGACCTGCATGCTCGCACACACATAGGTGTGGGGACATAGGTGAGGACGGACATATCTTAAGCTGAGGTTATCATCATTAGTTAGTTGTTCACAGGAGCTTACCAGAAACATTTGTATTATGTTCATTAATCAATGCTTGTGTGTAGTGAATGTGTAATTCTTTGTTTATTCTACCAGATCCGAACTATTGGTTTGGTTCTGTACAGTTTGTTGTTTTTGTTTTGTATTACTGTTTCTCTGCCGTCCGGCAGAGGTGGAGGACTGGGATGTTTTCTTGTGTTCTTTATTTGCCTCCCTGTCTTGTGTCGTCGGTTCGCCCCTCTGTTGGTCCGGTTTCTTTTCTTCACCTTCTTCCTTTCTCCCTTCTTGTCTCAGTTTAATGTCCATGACGTCAGGAAATTGAACCCACAGTAATCACTAATAAAGATTTTTCATACATATACATCAAGTGGCGTACTACAGCGAAGCTGTAATACTCTGCTTGGGAAAGTAAAACTGTTGGGCTTGTACTTGGTACTCAGACACCAATTCTGAGTAGCATACTGCTAGACAGGACACATTAAAAAAAAACAAAAAAAAACGGGGGACTAGAAAAGATAACAGAGTCCGATATCGTTTTAGCAAAATTACACACCAAAGCAATACTTATTTTAGTGAACTTTGATTGGTGTAACCAGGTTTCATTACCGCCAGCGTGAATAACAATCTTACCGTGTTTACGCTTTTCCTTAGCCAGCAGTTTCAGGTGGGATTCGAAGTTGCCTGTTCTGGCCCCCGGAAAACATGACTGAGGTCAGACTGTGGTCAGTGGTGTCTCTAATGCCATGTTTCTGTCTATGGAGCTACCAATTTCCAGGGTCTGCTTCTCAGTGGCTGTGTCGCTGAGCTTGGAAAATCTGTTAGAAATGTGGACAGGTTGGTGGTGCCATTTGGGCTGTATCCTGAGAACTATGCTTTCAACATACCGTCACCCATTCGGCCTAAGCTCCAATCTGCGTGGGTTCAGTTGGAGGACCATTAGGTGTTTCTGTCCTTGTTTGCTCTGCACTGGCTAACAGGCCTTGGCTATCTACTGGATTCTCAACAGCAAGGAGAAAGGCCTCTATCTCTGAAACCCTCACCTCCAAAGCTACAAAAATGCTAGATTTATTACACTTACCATTATCACTAAAGGAGTAACTAAACATCTGACACAGAGAGCAAGAGAGATGACAAGAATTTGGCTGAGCAACAGAAGTTGAAGTAGAATAGAAAGAAGTAGCCATAGCCCCTATGAAACTAAGCTAGTAAGACCGTAGCACGCCAAGAAAAAACATGTGAAACTCAAAGGGTTCCCAAAACGTAAAGAACACCAACTGAAAATGAGTGTAATAGCTTATTTGTTTAAATAAAGACCTTAACACAGAGGAAAAATAGATCGAAGAGAGTCTGAACACCAAACAGCTCCATGGAGATCACCAGTGACAACAGGAAATAATGCAGTGACCGCTTATCTTATTTATTGTTACACAATTAAGGTCTCACCCAACAAAAATCATTCCCTCCACTCTCTCTGCTATGGGGAGCCTAAGTCACGCCCTTCTCCTTCCGGTCCATGTGTCCCCTACTGCCAAAAAATATGAATGAGAGTCAATGTAGCGATAAGTTATTTTTTCATCCCATTTGAAATGCGCTATGATGGTCATTAATTTTAAAGACAAATTTTGATACAGAGAAAACGCTGATTTTCCATCAGCGGCAAAAGTTACTTTAGGTTTGTGTAAAAACACTAAGCAGACTACAACTGCAGAAGAAGAAAGAGACAATGGGCCGTAGTCTCCAGGACAAAGACATGAGTAGGCATTTTAATTGCACATTTTTACAATCAAATAAATTCCAAATCACTTGACAAACACAGTTGAAATGTACATCATTAGTAATCATTTAAACTGAGGTAAAACATATGTGGGATTCAGGACATAAGACAAAGCAGATCAGAAAATATGTCTTATCGCTCCATTAACTTCCATGCATTATGTTTTCGGCCAGGGAAGGGGAGGAGACTAAAGCTTGGTTTATGCTTGACTCATGTACATTCTGCGCGGAAATGAGACGTGCAAAACCGGCCGAGACCCCTTCTAATAGTGTTTATACTTTTTGCGGCTTGTCCCTGCTGAGAACCAATATTCTTGAAGACTGTAGGGGGCGGCGTAGGGCTCTACAGCATGCATACAACACTACACCATAGTAGAAGTAGTACTCACTGTTGTTTACAACATGGCAACACCCTTGGGCTTAAACAAAGCAGAACTGTTATGCTGTTTACTGATGAAAAAAGACGTGAAAGGAGACAGTTGATCACAGTGATCACGACTGGCCGAATCATAAAGATGTCTGTATTTACGAACCTCCGGCAATAGGAGCTCTTGCCAGTCCGCCATGTTTTTCCACATGGGACCGTCCGCCTTGTTTGAAAAATTTCCTTGGTGCGAGGTGCAGAAATTTGGGTCTCCGCGGTGGCCAAAATGACGTAATTTGCGTCAAGCATAAACCAAGCTGTAGGCTCCCCATTAAGTGAGTCATTCTGTTAAAAGAGGGGGCAATCTTCATTTGGTGCATAAATATTTAATACAGTTATCTTGAACCCACCAATATAACATATCTACCCAGATCTCGCCTCACTGCTTTCTACAGTGGGTCCCATCCCACTGACCAGCCCTGAAAGCTGCTATCCAGAGCTCCTAATGCAACAGCTTCAGTCCCCGCTGCTATGTCGCTTCTGGATTCCCATACCTGCAGAGTTCAGTGCCCTACTCCAGCACTGCGTTGGAGTATGCAGCCTCCCATAAATGTGGTCTCAGCAGACAATCAGGAAAGCATCAGACCACTTCAGGATCTCGGGGGGTGGCTTCCCCAAGATTTAATCGCTATATAGCGGGTAAACTGACATTCGGCGCTCCCAGCGTTGGCTCATAGAGGTACTTCCCTCCTCTTCAGACTCGTTTGAGATGATGGCAGCCTCAAGGCGGCCTCGCTTCCTGGAAGTAGGAAGAAGCTAATATGGCACTGTCAGCTGCTCCTCCACTCCTTCAAGCCCATTATTATACCCCTTTCATAATTTTACATACACTCAACAAAAATATAAACGCAACACCTTTGTTTCTGCTCCCATTTTCATGAGATGGACTTAAAGATCTAAAATTCATTCTAGATACACAATATTATTATTTCTCTCAAACATTGTTCACAAATCAGTCTAAATGTGTGATAGTGAGCACTTCTGCTTTGCTGACATAATCCGTCCCACGTCACAGGTGTGCCACATCAAGATGCTGATCTGACATCATGATTAGTGCACAGGTGTACCTTATACTGCCCACAATAAAAGGCCACCCTAGAATGTGCAGTTTTGTCTCACAGCAAAATGCCACAGATGCCACCAGCATTGAGGGAGCGTGCAATTGGCATGCTGACAGCAGGAATGTCAACCAGATCTGTTGCTTGTGCATTGAATGTTCATTTCTCCACCATAAGCCGTCTCCAAAGGCGTTTCAGAGGATATGGCAGTACATCCAACCGGCCTCACAACCGCAGACCACGTGAAACCACACCAGCCCGGGACCTCCACATCCAGCAGGTTCACCCCAAGATCGTCTGAGACCAGCCACTCAGACAGCTGATGAAACAATTGGTTTGCATAACCAAACAATTTCTGCACAAACCGTCTCAGCGAAGCTCAACTGGATGCTCGTCGTCCTCATCGGGTTCTTGTCCTGACTCCAGCTTGTCGCCGTACCAGACTTGAGTGGCCAAATGCTCACATCCGATGGCGTCTGGCACGTTGGAGAGGTGTTCTTTTCACGGATGAATCTTGGTTTACATTGTTCAGGGCAGATGGCAGACAGCGTGTGTGGCGTCGTGTGGGTGAGCGCTTTGCTGATTTCAGTGTTGTGGATCGAGTGGCCCATGGTGGTGATGGGGTTATGGTATGGGCAGGCATCTGTTATGGACGAAGAACACAGGTGCATTTTATTGATGGCATTTTGAATGCACAGAGATACCGTGATGAGATCCTGAGGCCCATTGTTGTGCCATACATCCATGAACATCACCTCATGTTTCAGCAAGATAATGCATGGCCCCATGTTGCAAGGATCTACACACAATTCTTGGAAGCTGGAAATGTCCCAGTTCTTGCATGGCCAGCATACTCACCGGACATGTCACCCATTGAGCATGTTTGACCATTATACGACAGCGTGTACCAGTTCCCACTAATATCCAACAACTTCGCACAGCCATTGAAGAGGAGTGGACCAACATTCCACAGGCCACAATTGACAATCTGATAATCTCTATGCGAAGATGTATTGCACTGCCTGAGGCAAATGGTGGTCACACCAGATACGGACCGGTTCTGAGTCCCCAGACCCCCAATAAAGCAAAAGACTGCACATTCCATCGTGGCCTTTTAATTGTGGGCAGTATAAGGTACACCTGTTCACTAATCATGATGTCAGATCAGCATCTTGATGTGGCACACCTGTGAGGTGGGATGGATTATCTCAGCAAAGCAGAAGTGCTCACCATCACACATTTAGACTGATTTGTGAACAATGTTTGAGGGAAATTGTAATATTGTGTATCTGGAATGAATTTTAGATCTTTAAGTCAATCTCATGAAAAACGTGAGCAGAAACAAAGGTGTTGCGTTTATATTTTTGTTGAGTGTAAATGTTCTTTTATGCCGCAATCAGTAATTGTTTTAATTACTGCCATTGCTAAAAGTTTTAATTGATTCTTGTGTTTTATATTATCTCTTTTAATTTTCACATTTCTGTAATCATGTAAAGCACCTTGAATCACCTTGTGTTGAAAGTGTGCTATATAAATAAAATTGCCTTCCCTTGTCTAATTGTCCTCAGCAGGCTCTCAGCCTCCAGAATTTGCACCCAGCCCTGCAAGCTCCAAGTAAGAGCTCCAGAGTCTGAGGCTGCTGGTTCTGATCCCACCCTGTCATCCTATAGTCTGTGCCTGCACTTCGTATCCGGGCCCCTGTTTCTACATTCTGTCTGACTCCTGAGGTCACGATGCCAACACGCATGCACCTATTCTCACACCTTGCCAGAGCCGCCAGCTGTCTTCGTGACCGACGCCCTGTGAGGGGATGACCATCCGGACGTCCTCCCGACCGTCGTCCTGTGACGGGACGCCCATCCGGTCATCCTCATGACCATCGTCCTGTGATGGGACGTACACCTGGTCATCCCCCTGATCTCCACTATCTCCGGGGTCGAAATCAGGGTCGCACATCAGATATCCTGGGACTAAGGGGTTGTGGCCCTGATTGTCTACCAGAACTCCAGGGGCATACCTAAAAAGACTCTGGCACACCTTCCATTGTCGCCCTTCCCCACCCTGGATAAGAAACACATTTTTTTTTTTTTTGGTCACTTAGGTCGTCTAGAATCTGACCTGTAAAGGGGGCGTCCTATCAGAGCCTCTAGGGCTCTCCCCCTGATTGTGTATGTCCTGCACCTGTGTGTCCCTGATGGCACTCATCTGATCCTCGTTCCCTCTTTACCTCTCCTGTTATTTAAGATCCGGCAGGCGCTTCCTTATCCATCGGATCATTCATGGTGTTTATCCTGTTGTTGTTTTTCCTGTCACTACCTGCAATCAATCCTAATCTGCATCTTTCGTTCACTTCTACGCTTGGGTCCGTTCCATAATCCAACAGTTAGGGCTGGGTATCGATTCAAATTTCAAGGATCGATTCGATTCCAATTCTCAAGAGTTGGATTCGATTCAATTCAATCTGAAACAGTTTGATATTGATATTGGTCAGTGCTATTAAAAACGTATTTTTTTTTTTTTACTGTTATCTTAATTATACGCCTGGAATTCAATGACTTAAGACTGGGTAAGTAACCGTTCACCATGGGAAACTGTATTAACCCTTTCAGACACAAAACTTAAAATGGCCGTCTGGACTTTGCCTTCCCATTTCAGCTTTAAAAAGGGCAAACTTTTCTAAAAAATAAAATCGATTTTTGAACTTGTGAATCAATTCGATTCCTACAAGAATCGATTCAGAATCGATTTTTCGATTATTTCAACACAGCTGTACCAACAGCACAATCCTAATAGCTTTTGGTAGCTCACTGTATGAAATATTATATACATGTGTGTGTTTTTGTATATGTGTGTGGATGGATGGATGGATGGATGGATCACAAAATGTTAAATTCAAGTTATATTTGTGTTCCCATATTCTAGCATTCACTGAACTGGGTGGTGCCATTATCAGAATGTGGTCGCTATGATGACATCTTCCTGAAGACTGATGCTGATCTGGATGGCTTTGTCAGTGGACAGGAAGTAAAAGATATCTTCATTCAATCAGGACTTTCTCAGAATGTTCTTGCACATATATGGTAAGGGTTGCCATCATACATTTGAAAAATGAATGGATTCTGTGCAGGAAATTCTTCTCTGCTTGGAATTTCCACTGTGGCAAATAGTCTTTGTTTTTTAAACATTTACTTAAAAACTCAAAATCTGTCCCCATATAAATATATATAATTTTGATAAATTGTTGGGACTTTAACTCACTTGTTTTTTTATTCTCAGTTTTTCCCCAACAATCAAGTCAAAAAACAATTGCAGTGAGTCTACCATACAGGTACATATGCAATTTGTATTCATTAAAAAGTTCAATATTTTGTCTCTCATTTCGGAATTACTTTATAGATTTAAATATTGTAAGCCACTGGACCCATAAGCCGTGAATAATATCAGTGAAGTGTAATGCGCAGCTGATAGATGCCTTTGACGTTTCCACCGGGTGCAAACAGCGGGAATCAGACGCATCTCAGAGTAGTGTTGCGCCCCTCTCCTAAATTCACATGGCAGTTCTATGTTTTTAAGCATTACGTTTCTAAAACATGTCAGGCTATGCAGTTTAGTTCTGTTGTTAGTACTGGTATTTTTTGTTAGCAAATCTATTGCTCATGCTAAGCAGCAGACCTTCCAAACAGGGAAGAGGGGAAATTTCCCATCCATTCCAAGCTCGAGTCCTCTACCTGAGGCCTGGGAGATTGAGGGTACTGTGCAGGGTTTCTGCTGTTCCATGTGCTGCGCTTTTCTAGACTGAGATGTCTGAGGTTCTTCCAGGGATCTGCTAAAGCCATTCCTCTATATTGGGGGTCACTGACCTGAATGCTCCGATTACCACTGGTACTACTGTAAGCTTCACCTACCAAGCCTTCTCTACCTCCTCTCTGAGCCCTTGTTATTTCTCAAGTTTTTTATATTTTTTCTTCTCGATGTACATATATATATCTTATATTTTAAAATTGGTCCAAGCACAGAGCCCTGTGGTACTCCACAAGTAACCTTTAAATTTGAAGATTTATCAATTTACATGAACAAACTAGACTCTATCAGAAAAATATAAACCAACATAGTGCAATTCCTTTTATCCTTGAATGAATGACTGAATCAATTAATAAATTCAATTTCTTTATATAGCGCCAATCCACAACAGATGTATTCTCAAGGCACCTCACAAGAAAAGCAATTTTAATAAAATTGTACATAAAACATTTCAATCGGTTAAAAGTTTTCTATGTGAGTAATCCCGGCAGGTTGCATTGAGTCATTGACATGGGGTTGTGCCCTGAACATGCAGACTCCAACCACAGCAATCCCTCATAATGAGCAAGCACGTAGCGACAGTGGAGAGGAAAAACTTCCCTTTAGCAGGAAGAAACCTCCAGCAGAAGAAGGCTCTATACAAACTTTAATCTGCCACAACCATCTGCAGGTTTGAGATGGTGGAGAAGAGAAACAAAAAGAGCTGATGTAAGAGGATTTTCTATATTAAAAGCAAGTAAAGAGTTGACAACAGGACAGGGAGGACATTCGGTCACTGGGAGTATCATCTGAATCTATGCTCCCCATCCAACAGGGCATTGTAACTGAGCAGGATACCAAACCAGGTGTAGCTTTTGTGGGGAGAAAAAGACAAGGTTAACAACCAAAATAACACCAAGAAATACATCTGACAATTATAAGAAGAGAAAAGTAGAAGAGTGAAGAAAAGTGGTAAGTCTGTCCTCCAACAGCCTAACCGTAGAGCAACATAACTACAGATAGCTCATGATAACCTAAGCCATTCTAACTATAAGCTTTAAAGCCTAGTCTTAAAATAGTCAGGGTGTTTGCCTCATGGACTACAACTGGGAGCTGGTTCCATAGCAGAGGAGCCTGATTACTAAAAGATTTGCCTCCCATTCTGCTTTTAGAAATCCTAGGAACTACCAGTAAACCTGCAGTCTTAGAGTGAAGTGCTCTGTTAGGAACATATGGAACAGTCAGATCTCTTATGTACGGTGGCGCTTGAGTATTAAGGGCTTTACAGGTAAGGAGGAAGATCTTAAATCCTATTCTGGATTTAACAGGGAGCCAATGGAGAGAAGCTAAAACGGGAGAGATATGATCGCTTTTTAATATTCATCAGAACTATTGCTGCAGCATTTTGGATCAAATGAACGCCTTGAATTGTATTCTGTTGATTTCCTGATAGCAAATGAGTAGTCAAGCCTTGACGTAACAAATGAGCGTTAACAGACAAAAAAAAAGACAGACAGATACAGACCGGCTGTGGAACAGCAACCACCATGAGTGCCACACCATATGGGTGTGTGAGAGGGTCAGGGAGAGATGGGAGACAAAAAAAAACAAAAACAAAACATATGTCCTGCTACTAACGGGGAATGACAGAGATGGTAGGAAACCACCTAATTACATATATCAGACATATATCTCACAACATGAGAGAACGCGAGGGCAGGTTAGGAAAACTTGGGATATGCGTCAGAAGGGACCATGACTGTACGTCAGCATGTCTCCCCATCCTCAGCACCACAATAGGAGGGAGAATCAAGGAGACAGATGCGAAAGAGTTGAGGTAAAGAAATGCGTGTCCAAAATTGATGTGAACATGCATGTGTGTGCGCATTGGTAATCAGTCCTTCAGCTCTCTCAGTAGAGAGTTTTCAGTCCCACGAGAAGAGCAGAAGCCGGGAGGGTGGTGAGCCACTGTCAGCATTAGGGATGTCTGATTACGTCGGTTCTCCAGGGGCAAAGGATTCTTGGTAGACCTGGTTTAGGCGTATCCCTGTGTTCTTATTGGTTGATCCTTCAGGTTGTTATTTTGTAAATGGGGCCCAATCATGGTTTCAGGCTCTACCGGAATCGGACGTTACCAGATCAGGACTCGGATATATACGTACGGGTCAGTTTTTTAATTCTATGCGGATGGGGGCTAGTGCCTAGGGATGGGTACCTATATATGGCACCAGTTCTGACATAAACGGTAGTAACCGGACTGAAAAGCAGCACACATTTCTGTGCTTTATTTTGGTTCTTTCTTTTTTCCGGAGATGTCGAGCACTATGAATTCTGGGCATGCCATCAGCAAAGAGCAATGTCCTATATCACCAGAAAAGGCTAAAATTGCTATCTTTTTGTAAAAAAACTGCTAAACAGGTCATAGTTAACGCATTAACATAGGTTGATTAATTCGTAGAATTAACAACAATTTTTTGACACAATTAATGCATGCACAGAATACTTCCCTGTTCAACCTGCACCACATCAGTTCTTCCTAACCTGCCGAACTACGGATTGCTGTGCAGCAGCATGTGTTTGTGTTCCTAAAATACATGGTTAAGTTATCTGTGGGAATTTTTCTTACCGTCCGCTTGGGAGTATAAATGCGCCATATTTATGTTGATTTATGCATGTTGGTTCACTGTATAGCTTCGGTACATTTCATAATGAGTTACCGCTGCGTTAAAATGTGAAATTATTCCATTAAAGTGATGTTTTCCGACTTTAATTTAAAAAAAAAAAAAAAAAAATTTTTTGATTTTTTGATGAGGTTTGTATGTTATCCATTCTTTAAGCACCGTTTAGAGCACGTTTAAGCACTGGCACGTTTCTAAAATACCATTTTGGCACCGGTATCAGATATACCCATTCCTACTAGTGCCTGTATATTCACACGAGTTAATACCTATTAAATAGTATTTATCTGCTATTCACTTTAAATAATATTCAATCCAAACGAGCTGAACAGAGAACTACTAAATTAACGTGAAATTAAACAGTTCACTTAGATTATACCTGCTGCGGTTCCTGCTCCACATGGAACCATAATACATGTCCTTTGTGTAGTCAAATAGTGTGATTGCTTCAGAGATTGTCATGAGTTTTTAGGATTTTTGTCTTTGACAGAATACTTGTCATGGTTTAGATGTTGTTCTCAATGCTAAAGCCAAAGTTCTAAAATGAAAAAAACATTTCTCCAATTAAACCGATCAGAAGTCCAAAATACTTGGAACAAACCGTTTCCTGATCCGTAACCTACATTTCAGCAGGAGAAAAGCCGTGGGAAGGAAAGCAGCAGAAGACACCTCTGTTTGGCACACATTATAGTGCATCTAACCAGCCGCAAAGGCAGTTGGCTTCGACATCTCAGAAACTTTTCAATGTGCAGTCAGCTCATGGTCAACAACCTGCCTTGATCAAAGTGTCTTTAATTGATTTAACTGGAATCCATGCGTAAAGTTGAAACAAGTGAATACTAATCTTAAAAAATAACAGCCTTCAGTTTTCCTTCACCGTTCCAATAAACCGGTTAAATACGGAACATATTCAGTTAACGCAACCCCTGATATGTATATACATTCTCTCTATTAAGTTTATTTAAAGGAACACTTCGATTTTTTGGGACTTTAGCTTATTCACTGTATCAGAATTAGATAAGTCCATACATACCTTTTTTCATCTACGTGCGTCCTTTCTGTCTGTTTGACGCACCTACCAATAGCCTAGCTTAGCTCAAAGACTGGATGTAAATGTGTCCAGCTAGCATAATAATTCCAATAAGTGATCAAATAACGCCAACATTTTCCTATTTACATGTTGTGATTTGTATTGTCACAGTGTGTACAAATAATAAGGTCATAGGAGACACAGACATTTTTTAAACGTTTAAATACTGGGAACTATTTTCTCAGAAGGCAAAGCACTGCTGCTTGGGTGGAGTGATTAGCGCAGCACCCCAACTCTGAGCGAACTCTCTGCTCCTAAACCACGGCGCTTCTCGGGTGCTGTGTCAAACAGACAGAAAGGACGCACGGAGATGAAAAAAGGTATGTATGGACTTATCTAATTCTGGGGGATACAGAGAATAAGCTAAAGTCCCAAAAAAATCGAAGTGTTCCTTTTAGTTGAGGTGCTATTTGATTTTATACCAGACTTTTTTATATTTACTGTTGCCCTAAAGTCCAAAAGTGAATAACTTATGTCATTTATTAATTGATTGTTCAAGCTACCTTACAGAAGTGCTGTTTGTTAACAAAATAGGCTTTATGCACAGTCCCTTCCTGGCTACGATAGGCCAGCCCCATCACTTCCTGTTCAAAGCAGTCCGGAAAAAATGCTATTTTTAATTCGCCATCCTCAAGACCTTCCGCGCATCATGATTGACAATGCCCACTGGATTTTCCACAAACATATAGCGACATCTGAGAGCAAGCAAAGGAAGGGATTTAAGATATACATAACCAACTTTATTAATGATTATTTATTAATGAGGGTAAGTGTTTAGCTAACAGCAGTAGCTCGGATGTACCATCATCAAAAGCCAGACAGATATAATAATTTTGGTCTAATTAGAACACTGATGAGGACAACTTAACAGCTACCCACTGATCGATTGACCTTGATCTCATTAATTTGCCTGATCAGAGATCAGCCAAAATTTTTATTGAATTCGATCTTATATGCCTATTAAAGCAGCTGTTTCGGCTTCTATACTTTTCTAAGTTTAACTGAAGAAAGTTGTTTTGCATCCAAACACTGATCTGTTCAATACAGTGACAGAGTGTATCTATAGGCCCATGTTCACCTTCCGTCAGTGACACGTAGATCTGAGTGTCATCTGCATAGTTATGGTAAAACAGATTATTGCTGTTAATTAGCTGACCCAATGGAAGCATGTATAAGTTGAATAAAAGTGGTCCCAAGATTGACCCTTGGGGGACTCCACAGGTCATGGGAATTTTGTCTGAGACACAGTTGCCAATTTCGACAAAGTACGTCCTGTCCTCGAGATAGGACTTGGACCAGTTTAGAGCAGTACCAGAGATTCCCACCCAGTTTTCTAACCTGTGAAGTAAGATCCCATGGTCCACTGTGTCAAAGGCAGCGCTCAGGTCCAGCAGAACTAAAACTGAGACTTTGCCTGCGTTAGTGTTCACGCGGATATAATTCATCACCTTGATCAGAGCTGTCTCAGTGCTGTGGTGGGGCCTAAGGCCTGACTGGAAAGTATCAAACACATTGTTATACAGGAGAAAGTAAGTGATTAGTTGATATACTACTTTCTCTATTACTTTTCGTAAGAATGGTAGGTTTGATATGGGCCGGTAGTTGCTCAGTACTGTGGCATCAAGGCTGCTCTTCTTTAGAAAAGGCTTAATGACCACAGTTTTTAAGGCATTTGGGAATGTTCCAGTCTCAAGTGAGATGTTAACTAACTGACCAAGTTGTGGTAACAAGCTGCTCAGCACAGACTTTAGAAATTGAGCGGGTAATTCATGAAGGCAGCATGTACATAAATTCAGACCAGAGATAACCTCTTCGATTGTTTTGTCACTGACAGGTGTAAAATGGGTCAGCTCAAGGTGTTTATCTGGAAACAGTCTTGCCATTTGTGTTGTGATAATTATGGCGTTTTCATTCATTTTCATTTCATTATGGCATCATTAAAAAATATTGCAAACTCATTGCACTTAGATGCAGAAATTAGTTCTAAGGGCAGTGAAACTTGAGGATTAGTTAATCTGTTCTGTGTGGCAAACAGAACACGAGAATTGTTTTTGCAGTTTGCGATTATTTCAGAGAAATACTTCTCCCATGCTCCACGTAAAATCTGGTTAAACACACAAAGCACTTCTTTTTAAACCTCATAATGAACCTGTAGCTTTGACTTGCGCCATTTCCGTTCGGCTTTCCAGCACTTCCTTTTTTGATCCCCTGACGAAAACTTCATTTCTCCAAGGTGCATTTTGCTTAGTGTTAACCATTTTAACCTTGACAGGAACAATAGTATCCAAAACATTTACAACCCTTGAAGTGTAGGAGTCCAATAGATTATCAACATTGAGCATGGGGGATTTTCAAATCTGATCAATTCCATAGACTGTGTCCTTATTGTATCATTTATGTGTCTTCTCTAAATAACTCCAGGCCCAGCTACTGGTTTGGGTACAACAGATAGGTCAAAGAAGACACAAAAATGATCAGATAAAGCAACATCAACAACATTGACATTTGATATATTAACACCTTTTGTAATGACAAGATCTAGAGTGTGGCCTTTTTTGTGGGTCGCATCACTCACGTCTTGACTTAATGCAAACATTTCAAGGACAGCACGAAGTTCTTTGGCATGCCTATCATTGGTCACATCCACATGCACAAATAAAATCCCCTGAAATTACTAAACAATCAAATTCCGTGCAAACAAATGTAAGTAATTCAGTAAAGTCTTCAATAAAACAATTATTTGGTGGTTTGTAAATTTTCATATAAAGTATGGAAGATTGTTTAATCTCCAGTTTGAATGACATATACTCAAACGATGGAAAAAACTCAAATGACAGTTTGTGGGTCAATATCCCTGAAAATAGCTCAAGCAACCCCTCCCCTCTGGTTTTGGCATGTTTCAGACACAAAATTGAAGTGAGATGGACTACAGTCAATCAAAACTGCATTGCCAGTGTTTTTGTCGAGCAACGTTTCAGTTAAAAATTCAGATTATAAAAGAAAGGGGGGGGGGCAGCTAGTGAGCACCATATGGAGTAGTCGTGTTTTTCCAGGGCTCCTCTCCACATTTGAAATAATTCGGTCATTTACTTAATATTTCACCTAATTTCCCGGTTTCGCCTCACAAATAATTTAATCTAAGTTCCTCAGGATGACAAAACCAAAAACTGAAAGAGGGAAGTGGCAAGAGAAAGCCTCAAGTGAGGCTGATGGCCAGCCAGGTCCGGAGCTAGCGGAGCCAACGAGTCTACTATGGAGTCTGAATGGAGATTCCTCGCAACGATACGAAGTATGGGTAAAGCAATTAATGACCGTTTAAGTGATTTGGAGGCATCTTTGGCATCCACCCAGGCAACACTGGCGAGTCTCGGTAACCGAATACAGGAGGTGGAAAATGCTAGTTCGGAATATGATCACCGCGTCTCGCTTATTGAGCAGCAATGTACGAAAATGCAGTTGCAGAATGAAACGCTTCGTTTGAAAGTAACCGATCTGGAGGCTGGCTCCCGGCGGCAGAATATTAAAATCATCAGCTTGCCTGAGAAAATCGAAATGGACATCCAACGGAGTTCTTGGCCAAGTTCATCCCTGAGTTGCTGGGCGCTGATAACTTTCCCAAACCGCTGGAGGTGGACCGGGCTCATCGGCTGGGAAGACGGCTCTCGTCCGTGCGTAATGATAGCACGGATTCATCACTTCCAATTGAAGGAAAAAAATACTACAATACTAGCAGCAGAATCCTCTGCGCTACAACGGCAAAGCGGTTCACTTTCTTCCCTGATTACCCAGCGGAGGTGATGAAGCAACGACAGGCATCTGATCCCGTCCGCAAACGACTCCGAAATGCAGGTGTGAGGCACGGCTTGTGGTCTCCAGTGACACCATGGACAGAGTTTTTTCGTCCCCGCAGGATGCTGAGGCTTTTGCAGAGACGCTGTCTTGAATTTTGGTATGCAGCTTTTATGCTGTTTGTACACCAACCGGGACATTTATATGACAACTTGTAAGGTATATGCGTATGAACGTTAATATGTGTGTATTATATGTATATATTTCGCTATTGATTTTCACATTTGTCCTCATTAGTAGAGAGTGCGCGGGGTCCCTGTGTTAACTTAGGCCCTGTCCACACGTAGCCGGGTATCTCACAATACGGAGATGTTTTTCTACGGTTTGGCCTGTTATCCACACGTAGCCGGAGGTTTTCGGCACAAAAAACAAAGCTTTTTAAAAACTCCGGCCAAAGTGGAGATTTGCGTTTTCTCCATTTTCAGTAACTACGCGTGGACGGTTGAAAACAGAGTTTTAAGAGCCATAACACCACTTTCCGCGACAAAAAATGCTCCAACACCACATGTGCGACCGGTGTTTACTATCGAAAACAGCATTTATTTCCTCAGCGCTGTGTTGGTATCATCCATTGTTAAAGCGCGTCTTGTTTGTTTGCTTTTATAAGCTGTATGACTGCTGCGTGCTGAAGATAGAGGATATAAAGTTTCTCTTGGCGGATAGGACTGGGGAGAACTACTGCGCCCTACAGGTTTGCTACGTCTATGAATGTGCTGAAAAATGCATTTATCCGGTTACGTGTGGATGGAGATTTTTTTTTCAAGGGGCAGAGGAAAATCTTCGTTTAAAAAAAAAACCCGGCTACATGTGGACATGGCCTTAGTGGCCGGTTAGTTCCTGTATGGTCCAACAGTCCGTAAGAGAGTATGTAGGGTTTGTAGTTCCACTTTGTTTTGGAAAGTGGGAGGTGGGGGGTAATATTCTGGTTCGTTTTCATGTGTTCTTCTGGACTTTCTCATTATTTTATTAGGGCATTATGTTTGTACGCTGCTACTATGCAACATCTGTATGCATCCTGATATACTTTTGCCAGGCGGAGGCATCACTTTTACTAGTTGGAATGTTCGCGGGCTGGGTCATGTTCTTAAGCGAGCTGAAGTGTTTTCTCATTTAAAATTATGTCTGCTGATGTAGTTTATTTGTAAGAAACACATATCAGACCCACAAAGGAAAGGTTACTCAGATGTAGCTGGGCCAACCAGATTTTTCAGTCCATGTTTTCCAGTAAAGCCCGGGGAGTGGCAATTATGATCCGCAAGACTGTTCCTTTTAGGCATGTTTCTACTTTAAGTGACCCAAATGGCCGGCTTATTTTGGTAACTGGCTACATTCACGCATTTCATGTTACGCTCCTTAATGTATACGGCCCACATTTTGATGACCCTGCATTCTTCCGTAAGATATTTAGTTCACTGTCTGATCTCTCGGATACGCATTAAATTGTAGGTTGTGACTTCAACTGTGTGCTTGACAGCCGTTTGGATAGGTCAGCCCAGTCAAATCAGTCGTCTACCTCCTCCATGGTTTAAAATTACTTAATGTCTTCTGTAAATCTAGTTGATATTTGGATACTTGGACATCCTACAGATCAAGATTATTCTTTTTTCTCAAAAATGCACAAGTCCTTTTCGAGAATAGATTATTTTTTTAATTTACTCTAAATTGACACCCAAGGTGATTTCTTCAAAATATCATAATATTCTAATTTCGGACCACTCTCCTACTTCATTGGTCCTTGATCTTAATCATAAAAAACAGCAGTTTACCTGGAGTCTCCACCCATCATTGTTTTCTGATGCATTATTCTGTCAACATATATCCACTAAGATCTCAGAATTCCTGGAGAGTAATGACAATTCGGAAGTCACAGACTCCACTTTATGGGAAACTTCTAAAGTTGTGATTCGGGGTCACATAATATCTTTTGAATCTTCTCTGACAAAGGATCGGCGAAAATGTCAGAAATTGCAAGTGAACTATCGCAGTTGGAACTTGACTACAGGACTTCCTCCAGCCCTTCCAACTTACAAAATATTCTTAATCTGAAATATGAATATAACACTATCCTATCCAGTCAGTTATGCGATCAATTGTTTAATATCAGGCAGAAACACTTCGAGTTGGGGGATAAGCTCCATAAATTATTGGCCCAACAGTTGAGAGGCCTGCAAGCTAGTAGAGCCATTCATAATATTAAATCAAAGACTGGAGAACTAGTTATTGATCCTAAAGGTATAAACAATCGTTTTAGAGAATATTATGAACAGTTATACATGTCAAAAGCAAAATAAATGTTTCTGACTGGCTGGAGCATCTAAGACTCCCTAAATTAAGTGAGGCTGCTCGTGAAGCTTTGAATTCTGACATTACCATGCAGGAGATTCTCGATGCTTTAAAACCATTTCCCAGTGGCAAGGCCGCTGGCCCCGATGGTTTTGGAATTGAACTCTATAAAAGATTTTCTCTGAAGATTGCTCCCCTTCTTTTGAGAATGTTCAATCATTCATTTGGAACCCAGAAATGTCCGCCCACATTGTATGAAGCTAATATTTCACTGTTATTAAAAGAAGGTAGGGATGAAGCTGAACCTTCTTCTTTTCGTCCTATCGCACTACTGAACTCGGAGATTAAAATTTTTACCAAGTTATTAGCAAATAAGTTAAATAAATATATATCATCCATCATTAACATTGATCAAACTGGCTTTGTCCTAAATAGATTTTCCTTTTTTAATGTCAGAAGATTGATAAATATAATGTATCATAAGGGTTCAAGGGTGGCTGCCTTTTGCCTAGATGCGGAAAAGGCATTCGATCAAGTGAAATGGGCATATATGATAAAGGCCTTGGAGGAGTTTGGATTTGGTTGTCAATTTGTGTTGTGGATTACAATGCTATATGCTCATCCATCGTCCTCCATTCTCACGAATCAAGAAAGATCATTGCCGTTCCGATTACACCACGGGACTCACCATGGCTGCCCCCTCAGCCCATTGCTCTTTGCCATAGCCATTGAGCCTCTTGCCATTAGTATCAGGAATCACCCTTCTATTGAACTCATAACACTGGGTAATGTGGATCACCATATTTCCCTGTACGCGGACAATGTTGTTGTTTTTATATCACATCCAGAGAAATCTGTTCCTGTATTGCTGGATCTTATTAAAACATTTGGGGAAGTTTCCGGATACACTTTCAACTGGCAGAAGAGTGAGTTCATGTCAACACTGAATTTTTGCATAATCTCCCGTTCAAAATGACAGACAGGTTAAAGTATCTTGGTGTAGTTATGCCGAAAGACCCTAAACTAATTTTTAGGCTGAACTTTCTTGAGAAAGCGGAGAAACTAAGAAGGGACATTGAAAAATGGAGGATCCTTCCTCTTTCTATGGTGGGTCGAATAAATGCCATCAAGATGGTTTCCCTGCCGAGATTCTTGCATCTTTCTTCAAAATGTACTTTTTTCAAATCTTCGGATTCGATAATTCGTCCTTTTATTTGGAGCTTTAAAGCTCACAGAATTTCAAAAACTAATTTACATAAACCAAGGAAAATGGGTGGGTTAGGACTGCCGAATTTTCTGCATTACTACTGGACAAAAAATGCTAGAGCCCTGGTTTATTGGCAGGAAGGATATAATATGGAAGTATCTGCCGAGACTCCCCCCTGGGTTGCCATTGAAATGAATGATGTCAAAAACAGTTCTCTTACAGCACTTCTTTTCTCAACACCCAGACCTCCTGCAACTGTTAAGATGGATATGATAATTTTTAATTGCTTAAAAATATGGCAGCAAATTAGAAAGGACTGCAGACTACCAGACACTTCTATCCATGCCCCATTATATCGCAATCATGCATTCTCTCCATCCCTCTCGGACGGGTCTTTTAACAGTTGGAGGCTAAAGGCTTTGAAAGATCTGTATATTGATAAACAGTTTGCCACATTCGCTCAATTACAAAATAAGTTTTCTCTTCCCGCAACACATTTTTACCGATATTCGCAGATTAGAAATTATGCTCGTCAATGTGTGCCTACCTTTGAGTCTCTTCCGGATGATAAAATGATTTATAAGCTTATGTTGGGCCCACCCGACTCTAGAAAACTGGTCTCTGGCTTTGTAAATATATTCTCTGAACGAACAGTTTATGGTACACACTCTTTGAAACACTCCTGGGAGGAGGAGAAGATGATGATGATGATGATGTTTGGTGGGAGGGCCTTGGTAGGATCCAATCTTGTTCTATTAACACCAGGCACCAATTTAAGGTGATCCACAGGCTTCACTACTCAAAGACCAAATTGCACAGAATCTTTCCCACCATTTCATCGCTATGTGACCGATGTAAATCTGCAGAGGGCTCTCTGACTCACATCTTTTGGACATGTCCGAAACGGAATAATTTTTGGTGTAACATATTTAAGGGGTTTTCTGACATGTACAGCTGTGTGATTGAGCCTGCATGATTGCCTAACGATTGCATTATTTGGGGTTTCTCCCACTCTACTTAAGCATAGAGTTTCAATGCAAAACACAATTATGTATGGTATGGTGGTTGCAAAGAAAATGATTTTAAAACTCTGGAAGTCAGATACTGTGCCTCAGTTTAAGATCTGGTTGAGTGAGGTCATTGGTATATTGCACATGGAGAAGGTTCGCTATGGCACGATGGACAATCTTAATACATTTTCAGATATTTGGCAGCCATTTTAGGCTCCCCTTGACAAATATAACACTGATTTTGACCAGCTAGGGAGTTCATAGAGTGCCATCCACCTTTAACATCTCTGTTTAGTACTTGTGTTGAGATTCTAGTGTCAGTGGTGCAGCAGTGTACTTAATTATTGCTTTCAAATATGCCCTTTTTTTGTTTTTTGTGTTTGTGTTCTGTTTTGCTTGTTGTTCCTACTCTGTAATTTTTTTTCTGTGTCTGTTTTTTTATTACTTGTATACAAAACTCTAATAAAAATATAATGTTAAAAAAAAATTCAATTATGTAGATATCTTCAACATCCTCCTTAGAAAGAGGCAAATAATCTTCCTCCTCCCCAAGAATCCATCATATAGCCCCAGAGCCAGCCAAGGGCACAAGCGAACTAAGTGGTTTTGGACACACAAACATTCCCTTAACACAACTCTTTTACATCCATCTCCTTAAATCTAAAGTGCATCCGGGGCTCCGCATAGGTGCTGAAATTGAACAGAGACTACATATGTTAAAATTTCTGAAAATTTCAATATTCCTTTGATTTTTTTTTTTTTTTTTTTTTTTTAGTGTAGATAATTTAAAATTGTTAAACTGTTTACATTTTTATGTAGCAACTAGGAAAGTTTATTTGTAAGTAATGATTTAAAAAATATTTTTAGTTATAATTCTATTTTATGTATGTATATTTCAATCAAATACATTTAAAGGAATGAAAATGTATAGTGTACCTTTTAATAAATAAAAAAATTAGATTAATTAGATAAATGTAGAGAGGCGTTCCAAAAAAATGGACTATAATGGGATAGAGAGCAGTAGGATATGACAAGAAAGCGAGGGAGAGAAGACAAAAGTGTTCGCCCCTGTGAAGTGCAGCAAGTGATGGCAAAGCCTTGCAACATGTTATAGACCTTCCAGGAGATTATTATGATAGACTGTTTAAAAAGCAGCACTGAGATCTAACAAAACCAGAACAGTCACTGCTCCATTATCTGAGGCCATTAGAATATCATTAGTAACTTTCACTAGTGCTGTTTCAGTGCTATGATGTGCTCTAAAACCTCACTGACATTCTTCATACAGGTTCCTACTGTTTAGATGCTCACTTAAATGGTAATGGTCTGTATTTTTATTACTTAGTCCCTACGGACCCCAAAGCGCTTTACACTACATTCAGTCATTCGCCCATTCATGCACACATTCACATACTTGTGATGGCAAGCTACGTTGTAGCTACAGCTGCCCTGGGGCACACTGACAGACGCGAGGCTGCCGGAGACTGGCACCACCAGTAGACAACGGGTGAAGATGTCTTGCCCACACAACGACTGAGACACGATGACTGAGACCGTCAGAGCCAGGGCTCGAACTGGCAACTTTCGATTACATGATTAAAGCCTAGTTTATGCTTCTCCGACCGCAAATTTGAACTCAGACACAGAATTATTGACGGAGACGTTTTCTGTTTATAGTACTCTGCTCTTCCACTCCACTCTTCCACTCCATTCTCAACAAAAATGTCAAGAGGCAGGCCAAAGTGCAGAGAACTTTATTACGGACGTGCACAAACTTGTAGAGACTTGCAGCTTTGGGGATTTAAGGGAAGAGATGGTATGATATAGGATTGTGATTGGCATACATGATGCTCGGTTGTTAAATGCCAAACTTTAGCTAGCCACAGCAATTAAACAAGTGAGACAGCATGAAGATGTGAAAAAGCAACAATCTGTGCTGCGCCCGACTGAGTCTCCAGGCCATGTTGATGCTGTAACTCAGCAAAAAAGCACCAAAAAAATACTACAAACAAAAAGCAAATCAGCGTTATGCACAGGCGGCACAGATTATCCTCAGATAAAGGAAAAAGCCCGTGGCAGAGTTCCAAAGCATCAGTGGAGTGAGTGCCCGGCAAAAGATGTTGAGTGCAGAAAATGCCATTAAACAGGGCATTATGGAGTCATGTGCCAAACAGGGAAGACCCTCAACGCAGTTGCGATGGAGCCTGAGGTTGTGGGGGCTCACTGCGATTCAAGATAGACACAGGACTGGGTATCACGATAATACCGGCGTCAGAGTATAATAATCCCTATTTTTAACAGCACTGAAGATGTCCACTGAACTCAAAGCTTCGCGGGACAGCGGTCAGAGAGGACGGGCTCGTTTCCTGCAGAGGTATTTCAGAAAGCCTGCTCTGGTGCGTGGCTCCTCCTGTTTCTTCAGGTGTCCAGTCAGGCTGTAAGAGAGCTGCAGTGGGTTTGATTGAGTGATTTTTCATCCAGTCGAGATGAGGCTTGTCAGAGTCCAGCCCTCCTGGGAGGGAGCGGGGTTCTTTTGATCGTCCAAATGTAGGGAGTGAGAGAGAGAGACGGTGTGCCGATGTGATTCGGCAGGGGGGGGGTCTCTGATAGAATCCGTGCCGCTCTAGAGCGGCAGGAAACCCGCGCAAATGGAATGCGGGCGTCATTTTCTCTGCAGTGTGCGGCGTATGGTGTCACGGTAAACGGTCACTCTAATTTGGCTTTCTACTGTTTAAGCCGACTGCAGTGAACATGCATGGCAATTTTCTTCAACCCTTCTCATCAGAAGACGCTCCTGTCGAGATGTTAACTTCCGTGGACGGCCTGGACGTCTGTCTAAGATGGTTGTACTTCCATCTTTCTTAAATTTTTTGGACCAATTTTGCTACAATATTTTGACTGATAAGTAAAGAAATGATTTCCTTTCTTAGATTTTGTGAGGGGAGCCATTACTGACAGCATGAAATGGGAAGGGCTTTTCTTTGTAAAGTATTGCCCTTTTATTGTCACCTGTCTGTTGGACACCTCTTAAATGAATCATTAGACTCACCTGTGGTTGAATGCCTGTTAATTAGAAGTTTGTAGTCTTAAGCGTGGCTTTTCTCCTAGGACCATAATTGGGGTGTGGTCATTTTTGCAACATGGGCTTGAATTAATTTGTTAGGCAAATCACTTTTTTTTTGTGCGAATGAACAAATCTTGTTTGCAATCAAGGGCCCAGTATTTTGTAGTATAGTATATCATACAAAATGTTGATTCTGAAATATATATATATGTGTGTTGTGGAATTATCAATTAAAAGTAGTAATTGATTAATTGATCATTGTTATGATCTATCTGGTGATTCTGAGAATATTAACTAATAATTGTAGATTAGTAGTTAATTATCCTTTAAATCATTTAATCGGGGCATCATCTAGCCTCTAGGCTAGAAACAAGATAATATATATAATCAAAAGGGGATTATCAACCAATAACCTCACTTATAATGATTAATTATTAGGGATTACACCAGAAAGATCCTATCTGAAGGAAGTGAATTCTTGCAGTAATTCACACACACACTCAGAATAAAAGAAACCAGGGATTTGATTCAATTTAACCAATTTATTCTAAAAACAGAACTAAAATAAAAACACTACTTATACTAAACGGTTCTGTTAAGACTACCGGTGCCTGAGCAATATGGCGACCAGCGATGACGTCCTTTAGGGCCGTCACGGGGCGCCTCCTACTGACGTCGTACGCGAGGAGGCGGTGAATGATGCGAACGCGCAGCTCGTCGGATAAGGACAGGGGCTACTTATACTAAACGGTTCTGTTAAGACTACCGGTGCCTGAGCATTATGGCGACCAGCGATGACGTCCTTTAGGGCCGTCACGGGGCGCCTCCGACTGACGTCGTACACGAGGAGGCGGTGTATGATGCAAATGCGCAGCTCGTCGGGTAAGGACAGGGGAGATGTTTTATGATCCCGTTTTATGACTTATTGTTTAACTTGAAGCAAGAGGCCTGCGGTTCCTTCCTAACAAAGAAATCTCGTGGATCTTATCAGTGAGTTAGCTTCTGCTAATACAGACTCTGGTTGGGAAATATGGAAGAAAATGGTTTTCAAAATGTCCTTTGCGTGCTGTGCGTTCCTGGCAGGCACTCCAAGGATGCTGATGCTGACCCAAACGTGCCTATGACACCAACACTTCACTGTCAACTAACGGAGAAGAACCAAAACTTCTACAGATTAACAATTCTGCTCACTAATAAAAGACAAAACATACAGGAAACCCACAATCGAAATACAAAAACTCACAAATTTACCTGTAAGCAAAACCCAGCACAGAGGATTCACAGAGCACTCGAGGGAGGCAGCTCTTCACATCAATGATTATGCATGCATTTAATTATAAAGAAACTTTTTAACTCATCCACCCAGGTTGAGAATAAATTGAAACAGTCTTACTTTAAAGAGGAAGCTTCGAGGTGTGGAAGAAAAAGTCGGGAAGCGAGATGCTTGGCTCGTCAGCCGTGCGGAGGAAAAAACAAAAAGAGGGGAATTCAGCGGATCAAAAAGGGATAGTTTGGGGGCCAGCCAAACTATTGGGAAAACTTGGTTGCAGGGAGCAAGGACAAAATCCAGCACACGTGTTAGGAAAAAGGGTCTCTCCTTACAGTTCGAAGAACTGCCGACACCACCAGGGCGAGTTTGGAAGAGGGAGAGGGGATGGCAATTCCTGAGATTTAAACCCACCGGGTGTGCACCTTTCGTCCCTCCCATCGGTGCAGTCTCCATTCATGCCGCAGAGAACTGCAGTGAGTTTGATGGTTTGGCGCTTCTGACCAACCAGCGCAACAGATTCTTCCAGCTCTCAGCTGGGGAGGGAGAAGAGAAGTGCGCACGGCTCTGCCGTTGGCCCATTTGAAATGCTGGCGTCATATTTCTAGGCCATTTGATTAATATTTATGCCATATATCAGACCCCAACATATATATATATATATATATACTTGGAGTACAAAAAAAGAGGAAAAAATTGAGCCACCAGCCCTAGAACCGACTAATAGTTTTTTTCTGGATCTAACGACAGCTAGCACGCCCCTAATTCCATCACTCAGTAACTTAGGTGGGATTTTTTTTTTATTAGGGAAAAAAAAGTTTTAGGCAAGTAAAGTGGTGTTTTCAATATTATTTTTCAGTGTTTAATAATCCAATTCAAGTGTGACCACTCTAAATGCTGTCTAGAAACTACTCTGTTGCAGAAGGATACTTTGAATGTGGCAAGAGCCTCTGCATTCCTGGATTGCCCTGGTATATACCAATATTCCTTTTGAACAAACTTTTGTTCTGGGTACTCAAAACACTAATGGCTTAGGTATTGGCAGTTTTCACGGCTAATTTCTCCAGTCATGATGAAAGTCTTCATCTCAACAAGATATACTTTCAGTTTAACATTGTTAGATCTTGTTCACCTTTATATCGTAATTGCTGATGCCTTTTTCATTGACAATGTGTCCAAGGAACTTATTTCCTTCTTGCTAACTGGTACTTGTTTAAGGTTAGTCCAGCCTCTTGGAACCTTTGTAGTACTCTGTGCAGCAGGTCATCATGTTCGGCTAGATCTTGTCCGGTGACAAGAATGTCATCAGCGTTGCACAGCATGCCCTCAATGAGCTGCAAGATCCTCCTCTGGAAATGTTCTGAGGCCGATGCTCAACAAGATATACTTTCAGTTTAATATTGTTAGATCTTGTGACCCTTTATATCATAATTGTTTAGGAATTGCTACACAATGTGCACATCTTATAAATGTAGAATTAAGTGACACAAACTTTCAGTGTCACGAACTGCTCCCAAAAATAAACAAAGACTCTTTGGTTACTAATCATTTTCTGTCTGTATACTCAAGTGTTCTGGATACATTTATGTGGTTTTTCAACTGTGTTTGCTTCTGTTCTGCAGGTCTTTGGCAGATACAAGTCAGTTAGGAAAACTGAACAGGGAGCAGTTTGCCCTTGCCATGCACCTGATCCATCAGAAAGTGGCCAAGGGCATTGACCCTCCTCAAGTTCTCACTTCTGATATGATACCTCCTTCAGAGAGAGGCACTCCCATAAATGTATGTCAATCACTCAAGATGTCCCTCTGGTTTTATTTTAATCCATTTTACCTTCAAATAGATATTGATTTTTTAGTCATACTTCTAGTCATATTGACCACTCAAAGCGCTGGAGCAACATTCACCCATTCATGCTCAAACATGCACACATTCATACACCAAAGCAAATCTTGTTTGGCAACTTGGGGTTAAGTGCCTTGCCCAAGGGTATATCGACATGTGACAGGAGGGAGCTGGAAATTGACCTACGACCCTCTGATTGCAAGACAACTACTGTACTTTACAGCCCTAACCTTTTGCAGTTTTTTTTCATAAAGATAGCCATGTTTACCTTTTCTGGTGATATAAGGAATCGCTCTAGGCTGAAGGCACGCTCAGAATCCGTAGTGTTTCACATCTCTGGGAAATCAAGAACCGAAATAAGGCGTTAAAATGTGCGCTGCTCTTAGGTCTGGTTACTACCGTTTATGTCAGACCGCTGCCATAATGGCACCGGACATCGGTACCCATCCCTACTCACCGTGCCAACCTGAAGATTTGTAGGAGCTGCTCAACTCATGACAGATGGGCCCTATGACGGGCGGACAGAGAGCCAACCGGGATCCATAAAACGGTGAATCTATTGCTGAGGATGAGTTTTTAGCAGCCTGCCAGGCAAACCACAATAGAAGTTGGAAGCAAATAGTTGGTGGTTAAAGGAGGACCCAGGCGCAGAGCGATGGTTAGAACGACGATGGCTCATCATTATTAATTGTCCAAACAGGCTTGGGACAGCATGAGAGGACGTGGTAAAACCCACATATGACACAACGAACCAGTGGAGACGTAAGGGCATAGGGAAACATATACTATATACACTGGGGAGTAATCAAAGGAACTAGACACACCTGGTATCAATAACACAGAGACGGACAATCACAGGAAACACAAGGACAGATCCTGACAAACTCTAACACCAGAGCATCATGTCTGTTCATGATGACACTGTTCCTTTACTTTTATGGTTTTAAGCACAGGGAGGATTGGATAAATGGAATTCTGGACAGAGCCAATGAACTGCTTCACCCAGGAGAAGGTGCCAGTGTTGTGGAAGATATTCTGCCTTGTTCTAATTTCAAAGAAAAATCCCTCATCAGTCATCAATAACTATAGACCTATCGCACTGACATCTCATATCATGAAGATCCTGGAGAGACTCGGTGCGGAAACAATCATCTTACTTTGAATGTGAACAGAACAAAGGAAATGATTTAAAAAGAAACAGGGATAAGTAAAATACTATCTCAATCATGGGAGAAGTGAAGATGGCTGAGGAGTACAAATACCTCAGAGTTCACCTGGACAACAGACTGGACTGGAGAATCAACACTAGCTGCGTTTACATGGACACAAGTAATCGTATTGAAAGCCTGATCAGAATAAAAATGCTTTATGTAAACATGACATTCGGATTACTCTGACTTATTCGGATCAAAATTTCATACCGATTGAGACAGGTGGGTTATGCCGATAGTTAATCCAATCGCTGCACATGTAAACTCTTATTCCGAATGTCTGTCATTACTGCGCATGTCTGTTACGTCAAGCATTGACGTACCTTACGTTGCCGTTGACGGAAGCTGAATGAAAGCATGGCGGTAGTGAAACAAAACTAAAAAAGTTTATACTGTTTGGCTTGTAAATGTAAAACTGTTTCCAGAAAAAATTAAAGCACGCTAAGAAGAAGATTATACCACTCCATTTTAAATTAACACAGCCATTTTTGTTTACAACGGAAGTCTGCTGATTCTTCTTCTATGGCTGTTTCCGGTATTTAAGATAGTTCGGCACATGCCAAAATGATTTAATCCGATCGAACATGTGGCGGATGTTAACGGTTGTCATAATCGGATAGATGTTTTCAGGGCCATGTACACGGTCAAATTTTAATCTGATCTATGATCAGATTAAAGACATTTTGCACATGTAAACACAGCTAGTGAAGCTGTCTACAAGAAGGGACAGAGCAGACTGTACTTTTTGAGGAAGCTGAGGTCCTTCACGGTTTGCAGCCAGATGCTGCATATCTTCCACAAGTCTGTTCTGGAGAGTGTCATCTCTTAGTCCATCATCTGTTAGGGTAGCAGCATCAGAGCGAGGGACTTAAAATGGTTCAATAACCAATTCATAAAATGCAATAATAATTTACAATACCACAATGACAATTGGCTATATATATATATATATATATATATATATATATATATATGACATTTTTTTTACTGCAACTTGATATTTAATATAGGTCATGATAAAGTATGGTATATTTCAACAAGATTAGTAGAATATGAGCAATCTTGTTCTGGACATTCTGTAGCTTTAATCAGTTTGATTCTGGAATACGCTCTGTGCATGGAGCAGAGAGAGTGGTGCATGTAAACCAGACGCATTAAATTTATTACTAAGAAACAATAAATATAATTGACAACATTCTAGCCTAATAGTATTTGACTGTGTAACAGTCATAGATTTGATATGTATGTTGTTTTCCCCCCTTTATTTTGCCAAAGACGCATCAAGAATCCATGTGCATATTCCTCCTATGTCTATCCGGAGCGCAGCTCACAGCAGTGGCACAAAGTCCTCCTTTGAATACTGCTCCTTGTGCCTGTTATGAATTGCTCATGCAATCTTAGTAGATACCTCGCAAATGAAGGACAACCCGCTGTTGCAAATTGTTTGCACGGTTTTCTAAATCTAGCAATTTGGCTGTTCTGCAGCACTTACATACATACATACACAGAGACGTCCGTTTATATTGTGCTCAATTTTAAAAATATAAATGCTTTAAACTTAATGGATAAAACATTAAATATTTTCAAGGAAATAAGTTCAAGTTCGATTCAAGTCCCAAGTCAAGTCAAAAGTCTGAGCATTTTTTTCAAGTCAAGTCTCAAGTCACAAAATTAATTTCTTGAGTCTGACTGGCACCACTGCATTCAAGTACCCAAAGTTACATGCAAACAGGCAGACACAACTTACAAATAAAGTTATACACACACAGATATTGGGAGACTGTTTTCTCTCAATAGGCTCTCAGGTTACATCAAGGACAAGCTGGTTGGTAAAGAGTCACCCAATTCCATTGACAACGTCCATCCAGTTGGTTCTAGAGATTTATCGCAGAGTGATGAATAGTTAAAGACCATCCGCTTGATCCAGGCCCCCAGTGCTTCCCAGAGCAGTTGTATCAAGGTCCTCCCTGCTTACTCAGATGCAGCTGGGACACCTGCTTCAGAAGGAATGAGACTTTTGTTGTGGGAGGGGCTCTGAGCCCACTGTAGGTCACCCAAGCACTGCCTTCATTGTCCTTTACGGCCAGGAAACAACCAGGCGAGATGAATCTCACCTGACTCATCAAGACACGCTTGTTACATTCTTCTTTGTCTACCTCACCACCACTCCAACCACATGTACCAGGCTCTTCTTGACACCGGAGGAGTTGCTAACTTCATCACCAACCAACTTGTGTCTGAACTAAAGGTCCTGGACCAACCCTTTTCAGTTACATCAGAACTTATGACCCACACATCTCCTGGTTATTTCAGCAGGTCCTTCATTGGCCTAGGTGTGAGACATGGTACCTTCATCCCAGAATCATCCCAAAGTTCTCCTTTCCTTCTCCATTTCCCCACAGGAGATACCTCCTACCTACCAGGACCTGGCTGAAGCTTTCAACCAAGGAAAGCCAGCCACATTACCATTATCCTACGACATGGCCATCAACCTCCTGTCAGGCTTAACACCCCCCACATGTGCTATCATCTATCCTGTCGAGTCCAGGCAGATGGAGTCCTAAATTGCCAAGGCACTGGATCGGCAATTCATCTGCCCACCCACCTCTTCAGCTTCTCTTGGTTTCTTCTTTGTCAAGCTGAAAGATGAGACACTCTGCCCATATATCAACTATTGAGTGCTGAACCTGATAACCATCAAGGATCTACACCCTATTTTGCTCAGCAACATTCTTCAGGACATGCTTGGAGCGGTGGGTCTTCGTCTCTTTTTCCTTCTACCAACGCTCCACGACTTTTCTTGCTCAGGTCATCTTTGCAGAAAGGGTTTGCTGTGGACCCCAGAAGGAATCCGCCTTCACCAAAAAGTTCCAACCAGGGGTTGCGTTTACCGAATATTTTCCATATTTCACTGTTTTTTTTTACAACGGTGTCAGAAAAATTTGAAGGCTGTCCGTCATTTTTATAGATTAGTATTCACTTAGTATTCATTGTCCCTGGCTTTCCTCCAATAGTTTATGGGTCAGGAAAGAGTTACTTAAGATATTCTTTTCGGCTTCTGGACATTTAATTTGGAGAACTGTTACCCCATTTTAAAACATTGGCTGAAGTGATGCTTGAGTATCATCCCCAGTGCAGCAGTGGATTCCAGCTTTCAGCATTCAGAACATCTAAACTCCCATGAGAAGTCATCTGTCAAGTCATCTGTCTGCAAAAAATCTAAAACCTCTGCAACAATAACCTTTGCAACAATCCCATATTTAATTACTATTTGATTTGGTTTATTGTTCCACATTTCTGTACCATGCGTAGCAATATGCTGTGCCATACCATGTTTACTTGACCAAAAACAAAGACGTCCACATCGGCAGTGGGCACAAATCTTCTGGATCTTCTTCCCCATTCCCACCAGCTGTAATGAACTGCATCTGGAGAGTCCATCAGACTTCACTCCAAGTTCGCAGGCGGAGTTCAGAGTTGCTTGGATCCAAAGACACAAAAACAACATGACAACGAAACCTTTCTTTCCAATCAGCAAAATGGCTTTAACAGCTTAGTTAAAACAGCATAAATAGCCATATACTTTCAGTAAAAAAGGCACATTAAGCTATCACACTCCCAGTGTCTTTTGTTTTTTCTTATTTTTTCCCACGTTTTCACTTGCAGATAGAATGTAGTTCCAGTATAAACCGCTTTGAGTGGTCCTTATGTCTTGCAGAATGCAATATAATTTCAATCTAGTCATGTTGTCTATAAATGTACACTGCTAAAAAAAAGGGAACACTTCAACAACATATGATAACTCTAAGTCAATCACAGTACTGTAAAATGAAACTGTTCAATTATGAAGCACCACTGACTGACAAACAATTTCACATGCTGTTGTGCAAATGGAGTAGCCAACAAGTGGAAATTATAGGCAATTAGAAAGACACCCCCAATAAAGGACTACTCAGTTCTTCTGCTTTCTGGTTGATCTTTTGGTCTCTTCTGAATGCTGCTGGTGCTTTCACTCCAGTGGTAGCATGAGACCTACACAAGTGCCTTGGGTAGTGCAACTAATTCAAGATGGCACATCAATGCAAGCTGTGACAAGAAGGTTTGCGATGTCTGTCAGCGTAGTGTTGGAGCATCCAAGCACTACAAGGAGACAGGCCAGTACATCAAGAGACGTGGAGTCCGTCATAGGGCAACAACCCAGCTGCAGGACCAGTGCCTATGAACAAGGAGGAACAGGAGGAGCACTGCCAACGACCTACAAAATGACCTCTGCCAGGCCATGAAGATGGTATGAGGGCCCGACGTCCACAGGTGGGAGTTGTGCTTACATCCCAACAGTGTGCAAGACGTTTGGCATTTGCCAGAGAACACCAAGATTGTCAAATATTCCACAGATGCCCTGTGCTGTTTCAGATGAAAGCAGGTTCACAATGAGCACATGTGACAGAGAGTCTGAATATGCCATGGAGAATGTTCTGGTGCCTGCAACATCCTCCTGCATGACATGTTTGGTAGTGGGTCAGTAATGGTGTGGGGTGGCGTATCTTTGCTCGTCAGAGTTAGCCTGAATGCCATTAGGTACCCAGATGAGATTCTCAGATAACTTGTAAGACCATATGCTGGTGCATTTGTCCCTGGGTTCTTCCTAATCCAAGACAATGCTAGACGTCATGTGGCTAGAGTGTGTCAGCAGTTCCTGCAAGACGGAGGCATTGATGCTAATGACTGGCCCACCCTTTCCCCAGATCCGAATCCAATTGAGGACATCTGGGACATCATGTTTCACTCACGTTGCACTACAGGAGTTGGCGGATTTTTTTAGTCCAGGTCTGGGAGGAGATTCCTCAGAAGGCCACCTCATAAGGAAAATGCCCAGGTTTTCTAGGGAGGTCACACAGACACATGGAGGCTACACAGACTACTTAGCCTCATTTTGACTTGTTTTAAGGAGATTAAATCAAAGTTGGATCAGCCTGTTGTGGGTTTTTTTGCTTAGTTTTGAGTGCTACTCCAATTCCAGACCTCCATAGTCTGATAATTATCAATTGATATCCAATTTGTTTGATTTTGTTGTCAGCACAGTCAGCCATGTAAAGAAGAAAATTCGATAAGAATATTTCATTCATTCAGATCTAGGATGTATTATTCTAATGTTTAATTTTTTGAGCAGTATATATATATATACTGCTCTCAAAAATTAAAGGAGCACTTTAAAGAAACACATTAGATAAATCAGATCTCAATATGAAGTTTGATATCTATACAAATAACGACAGGGCGATGTCTTAGGAACAAAAGGATGCAAAGTCTTTTAATGGAAATAAAAGTTTTCAGCCTACAGAGGACTCAATTGTGTAGACACCCTAAAATCTGAGTGAAATGAAGATGTGGCATGCCAGTCCATTTTTTCAAAAACTTAATTTCTGCAACTCAAAATGCTTTTCAGTATCTTGTATGGCCCCCACAAGCTTGTATGCATGCTTGACAACGTCGGGGCATTCTCCCAATGAGACGACGGATGGTGTCTTGTGACATTTCCTCCCAGATCTGTTTGAGGGCATCCCTGTGCTGTTGTACAGTCTGAGGAGCAACCTGGCGGCGCCTAATGGACCGAAACATAATGTCCCGCAGATGTTATATTGGTTTTACGTCAGGGGATCGTGACGGCCATTCAATTGTTTCAATACCTTCATCCTCCAGGTACTACATGCATACTCTTGCCACATGAGGCTGGGCATTGTCGTGCATTAGGAGGAAACCAGGACTTATTGCACCAGCGTAGAGTCTGACAATGGGTTCAAGAATTTCATCTCGATACCTTATGGCAGTCAGAGCACCATTTTCTAGGCAGTCGAGGTCTGTGCGTCCCTCTATGGATACGCCTTCCCAGACCATCACTGACCCACCACCAAACCTGTCATGTTGAACGACGTTGCAGGCAGCATAACGTTCTCCTTGTCTTCTCCCGACTCTTTCACGTCTATCACAGGGCGCCAGTCGCGGACTTGCGAATTCTGTTGTTCTTGAGCAATTGCCAGTCGAGTTGCTGGGCAGTGAGCACAGGGCCCACTACAGGAAGTCGGGCCCTCAGGCCATCTTCATGAAGTCTGTTCCTGATTTTTTGGGTAGAGACATTCACACCAGTGGTCCTCTGGAGGTATTCTGTAGGGCACGAGCAGTGCTCTGCCTTTTCCGCCTTGCACAAAGGAGCAGGTATCGGTCCTGGTGATGGGTTGAGGACCTTCTAAGGACCTGTCCAGCTCTCCGAGAATAACCACCAGTCTCCTGAAATTTCCTCCATGTTCTGGAGATTGGGCTGGGAGACACATTAAACCTTCTTGGTACAGCACGTTTGGACGTCCCGTCCTGGAGAAGTTGGCCAACCTGTCCAACTTCTGTAGGGTTAAGGAATCACCTCATACTACCAGTAGAGATAATTACTCAAGCCAAAACCAGCCAAAAAAGACCAAGAGGGAGAAACTTGAAATGACCTCCACTTGTAAAACCAGTCCTGTTTTGAGGGTTTTCTAATTGTTGCCACTGTAGTGCACCTGTTGTTAAGTTCATGAACACCAATACAGCTGAAAGTGATTAACGATGCCCTCAGCTGCTTAACCAACCAGAACATTTTCAGACAGGTTTAAATGATTTCATACCAGGCCCAATAGAAAAAGTGCTCCTTTCATTTTTGTGAGCAGTTTATATATATATAGATAGATAGATAACTTTATTAGTCCCCAAGGGGGCAATTCAGTTTAAACAGTTCTCCCGTTGAAATAAAATTGCTCTACAGCACACCAACAACAGTAACAGCTTAAAGAGACACAATACACAAATTTACAATTTTTACATGTCCCAAGTCATGCAGTGACACTAGGTACTAGCAAGGGATTAAATTATATATGATTCTATTTTAAGTGAATATATATATATATATATTAAAAAATAATCCTGGGTGATTTAATTTAGCCCCACTGTGTATTTAATTCTGACACCCCTCCATAATAAATTGTATGTTAATATCAGTATCATTTTTCTGTGGTCCCAGACAATGTCCGGATACATGACTCCCATAGGATCAGAGATGGCTATTCTCTCAGAAATGAGAAGGGTGAGTTTTGTCTGACTTGACTCTGTCGTATCTTTTTTTTTTTTTTTTTACTTTTACATGTGTATCCAATTAAGCCTAAAGTATTTGTTATTCTGTATTATTAGTTCTTACCTTGGAAGACTTACGATATCTTCAGACAAGAATGCTTTTTAAACAGTATTGTGCTTCAAAATATGTATTTGTCAATAATTGTATGTCCTTTGCATTAATTAACTGAATTACCATTATAGCAGTTTTTGTTTTTTAAATTGCATTCACCAGCATACTTCCATTGGTATTTTGACTATTTTCTTGATAGAAGTCACCAGTCTTTGAAGATGAAAAGCCTCCTTGCTTTTGCTGTGATAATAACCTTCTTCCTTGATATATAGATTGGAAACTGAAGGAATGAAGACTGGGATCAGAACAGTGCTATGATTTTTCAAAAAAGTACTTGAAGTAGAAATGTATTTTATAGGATCATTTTTCTAGAGTATCGTGTGGAAAATCCATAATTTTGTGAAATAATAATTCTTCAGATAAAATGAAACCATAGGAGTTCACAAGCCAGTGATTTCTTGTGCCTTTCCCAAGTCTGGAGAAATGCAGAGGGTTGTGTCAGAAATGGCATCCGATGTAAAAGCAAAGCCAAATTGAATATTTGAATCACATACATGAACTTCATATTGGATTGGTCAAGGCCCGGGTTAACAACGACCACCACCGGTGCTGTTGACCCACAGTTTGAAACTGATGTGCTGTTGATCTTCAGAAGAAGGTGTGTTGTTAGGCAGGAGAGAAAAGGAAATTCAAGAGTGTGGAAATAAGAGTAGAGACTTTGAATGTTTGGATTATGATGAGCTGGTGGACATGAGGTAGAGAAGGAAGGCTGATATTTTGTGTGTTCAGGAGACCAGGTGGAAAGGTAGCAAAGGATAGAAGCTTAGGAGAAGCATTCACGTTTTATCTTCCACGATCTTGAAGGAGGAGTTTATTAATAACAGGCTTAAAGCGAGGCGGCTGGAGCTCAGTAGTGGGCCTTTAACTTAGAAATATTGGATTTTATTCCTGTTTCTGCCTGCTACACGTATTCTTGAGCAAGACACTTTACCTACCTTGCGTACTTGTGTGGGTTAGAAGGACCGATGGCACGTAATGGCAGTCTCGTTTCTGTCAGCCTTTCCAGGGCAGCTGTGACTACAATCTTAGCTTGCTTCCACCAGTGTGTGAATATGGGACTGAATAAATAAAGGAATTGTAAAGTGCTTTGAGGATTATTATTATTATTATTATTATTATTATTATTATTATAGTGCCAGGTAGGCTGATGAGTCTAAAGCTTGAAATTTATGGAATATTGATCACTGTTGTTAGTGGTTATGCCCCACAGGTAGGATGTGATATAACAGAGAATCAGAAATTCTGGGTGGAATTAGATGATTTGATGTAGTGTATCGCCAGATTTGAAAGGGTGGTGACTGGGCAACGCTTTAACTGACTTGTTTGTGAAGGGAACAGAGGTGATGAGAAGGGGATGGACAGGGGTGGGCTTTTAAGCCTGGTTTATTTTTTGAGTAAATCCAGGTCATTAAACCAGATTTTAGCAGCTAAAGCTACCAGTTTCTGAACAATTACAGAGTGTAGACGGAGCCTAAACAAGTCCCGTGACAGAGTGCTGAAGTAGGCACATCTTCCTGGCCATCTTAGTATTTTTAAAACGTTCTCACTTCTGAGAATGAGGTTGAGAACCGGGTGGGTATTGTTTGCAACCGTTTACATATCAGTAAAGTAACCTCTCAATGCTATTATGAGTTCAAAAAAGTAGCTTCATAAATGGCTAACGCATATTAGCATTAGCATGTAGCTAGAGTTTACTTACTGCTGTTGCCACTACGTCAGGCGTCTTTTTGATTGGAATTAATGCAGCTTCAAGAGTTAATCTCTTGGACAGTCCGCCTTGGTTCGGTGAGTTGACAGTCACATAAAAGCCTGTTGTAGTTGGTTTAATGCGGGATTCCGGAGAGAAATTCTAGCCATTTCTGCCGATTGGGTTGTTCTTTAGGAATGTTGAATAAAGTCCTGTAATCCTTGCAGCGAAACAGGCATTTTCGGTGAAACATTTTATAAAATAAAATACTACAAAAACAGTGGTGATAGCAGTGATAGTCCGAAGCAGCTCGTAGCTGTGATAAAGGGGGCGGTGCTGATATTTCTAACAATTCCCAGTGGTAATGTTTTCCAGGAGAGGGCGGTCCAGTTAGTCAGAGTGCAGGATTCAGTAGGATTACTGAGAAATTTCGTGAATCAAGCCAAAATCCACTCAGGCGGGCTTTTTTTGTGAGAAAATCACATTAAAACATGGTTGAAAGCTCCGAAAAGGTGATTTTGCATGATATAGGACCTTTGAGGTTACACCCAGGTGTACGACCAGCTGGTACAGGTACCCAGCTCCAGGATAGGAAATGTGGTGTTATTCTGCATAGGGTTTAAACTTTTATTATTCAGAAGGTAAAAGTCTGTTTATATAGTTTGCATGGTTGTAAAATATATGTTTGTCACTATTGTTTATGGGGGTAAGCTTTTAAGTCATAAAACTCTGGGGTGAGTTTTATTGCAAGCTGAAAAAACAGGATGTCTGTAGATTTAGTGTGTTGCCATAAAACCATAAAACTCAGAATGAGCTTTTAAGAAAAGACGTCTCACCCATATGACTGTATAATTTTCTGACAGCCAATAAGGGCTAAGACACTGTATGGAAATGTTCTGATTGGAGAGATTAGAAACGCCTAGACGCCCGGTTTTCTATAAAGCTGTGAAATGAAGATCATTTAATTGTTCAGATTTCTTTAAATCTGGACCACAGGGGAACGACGGGGGCAAATTCCTCTGTAAATCTGCAATTTGTTAATCTGTTCAAAATAAATGTTAAACTGGAAATTGGCTCCATTTTGTCTCTGCTTGAACATGCATTGAATTACTTATGATAATTATTTAATTCAACAGAAAGAAGGACTAATGTTGGTAGGCTTTGCAAAAAGGATGGAAATGTTTGTTGTAAATAGTTTCTTGTAGAAGAGGCAGGAACATAGGGTGACTTTTAAGGGTGGAGGTAGGGGCAGGTAGGTGGACTACATCTTATGTAGATGTGATCCGAAGGACATAAGTTACTGCAATGTAGTGTTAGGCAAAAGTGTAGGTAGAGAGCATAGGAATGTGGTCTGTAGGATGAAATTGATGCTGAGAAAGGTAAATAACACAAAGGTAGAGCAGAGATCCAGGTGGTAGAAACATAAAAATGAGGAGTATTTTTCAGGGAGGAGTTGAGACAATCCTAGGAGGTCCTGTCAGATAACTGGACAGCTACAGCTAATATGATTAGGGAGACGGATGGGAGGGTTCTTGGTAGGGATGGTTTTTTGCCCTCAAGTCTGAGTCAGAGTCATTTGATTTTGAGTATCTGCAGATACCGAGTCCCGATCTGATACTGCTATAATGCATTAAAAAAAAGAGCAAAGAAACAGATCTAGGATGGTAATTTTATTATTCAACTAAAAAACAAGGAATAAATAACATAAATTATTTCCTTTTGGACTATTGTTCAACAGTAGCCTAAACATAAAAAACGCTTATATAAAAATAAATAGCACCTCAGCTTAAATAAACTTAATAATTAACATCTGCATACATGCAGGGCTTGTGTTAACTGAAGTTTTTCCAGATTTGACCAGTTTATTAGAGTGGTGACAGAAAAATCTGAAGACTTTCGGTCATTTTTACACATTAGTATTCACACCGACTAAGCTACTTTACTTTACAACTTTACTTTTGCACGGATTCCTAGTAAATAATTCAACTAAACAAAAGATTGCAAGGCACTTTGATCAAGGCATATTGCTGACCTGCAGCTGAAAGTTTATAAGATACACTTCATTGTCCCGCAAGGCTCCCTTCTGGGCCCTGCACTTTTCTCCTTATATGCCTTTAGGCTCTCTTTTTGATAAATATAATATAACTTTCCATTGCTTTGCAGATGACCTGGAAATGTATCTGCTGCTATAGAGCTGATAAAGCCACAAAGCCTACAGGTTAACTACTTAATTGCTTAGAGGATATAAAAAACTGGAGGTCCATGAACTTTCTTATGTTAAATGATTCAAAAAACAAGATTTTACTTTTTGCTGATCTGAACCTACTAAATGTCTTTGTTTTTCCTTTTGGCCCTTGCTCAGATTTTCTAACCCAGTGTTAAAAACATTGCAGTAATTATTTTTTTTATTTTTATGGATCATTTAAGTTCCATAGACGAGTGAGTGTAGTAGTCCAATCAGGTTTTTATCATCTTCGGATGCTGGCCGAGGTTAAGCCCTACCTTCCTAAACAGGTAGTGGAACATGTTATCCACTTATTTGTCTCTTCCCGACTGGACAACTGCAACTCCCTCGACCATTCCGCTCTGCATCCCCTTCAGATGCTTCAGAATGTACCACCGCCTAGCGTAATCACATAACCCCGGTTCTGGCTTCTCTTCATTGGCTCCTTGTGCTTTACAGGATCCATTTTAAAATGTTACTTTACAAAAAAAAATTATCCTGTCATGGCCTCCTTATGTTTCTGAGATTTTGACCTCTCACGTTCCAGCTAGAAACTTGAGGTCTACCTCCCAAGTTCTCTTAGCAGGTCCGAGAACCCGTTTAAAAGCTTGTTGTGATCTAGCCCTTTCCCTGGCTGGTCCCAGGCTGTGGAATGCTCTTCCAGCCCATATCATTTCAAATCATTACTCAAGACACACTTCTTTGACTTAAGCATTATAAAGTTTTTTTTCTGTTTTTCTTTTTACTTTTGTCTTATAATGCTGTGCACATCATGCACATCATTTTATTGCCATTTTATTGTCGTGTTTTGCACTTTGGGGCAGCAGGCACTGTCGGAAATGTACTATACAAATAAAGTTGACCTTGACAGGGTGCCAAGAGAATAGCTGTAGTATTGCATGAGGCAGTCTGGAGTGGCAGAGAAGTACTTAAGACTGGTGCAGGACATGTATGAGAGCAGATGTTGACAGATGTTCAATTTCTCTGCCTCTGCAGAAGCAGACAGTGTTTTTTATTTGGTTGCCAAAGCCATGTGGGGAGATTCAGAATGATATGATGTTATGCTAAGTTTAACTAGCCTATAGCTGACATCTTACTGTGTGCAAAAGAGTGCAAAAGTGCAATCATCAACATACCAAATACCTCCCACAAGTCCACACAATTTGACACAACTACACAAGCCTTGTTTTTACCTTTTGAACCGAACGTTAATGTTACTCTATATATAAATTACAGAGCTAAAAGAGCTACTAAACAGAGCGAAGATGAAAGCACCCAACTGCAGACGTTAGTACTGATGCAGCATAACAGAATAATCTCCCGATCAAACTCCAGTCCCCGAAAAATAAACTGCCTCTGGAAGTAAATTAAGGTATGAAAACCTATTCAACCAACATAGTGATGCAGTTAAGTTTTTCTTTGCTCACTCGAACCCTTCTATTGCTGTGTGGAGCAGCTTCGTCCCTCTTTTACCTCCACCTCCACTCCTCCTTAACATCACTATCTCACTTATCCAGGGGTGCACATTGCAGGAATGTAGAAACGCAGCTTTTTGATTTGTTTGTTTTTCTTGTTCTTGAATACAACGATAAAAAAAAAAAAGTATTTGTTCAAAATAAGTATTCGTAAAAACATGTTATTATGGATTTCTGAATACCGTATTTGGCTTAGGCTTCACCCCTAATTGGCACTGAGCTCCTTCTTGTTTGCTTTGGTGATGGACATCCTGACAGATGAGGTAAGACAGGAGTCTCTATGGAATATGATGTTTGCAGAATACATTGTGATCTGCAATGAGAGCAGGGTGGAGGTAGCAGAACTACCTTTGCAGATGACTTTGTAATCTGCTGTGAGATCAGGGTGGAGGTAGAGGAAAAGCCAGTGAGGAGTAAATTGTATACACTAGAAAAGAGAGGAAGGAAGATTAGTTGGAGCAAGACAGAATAAATGTGTGTAAATGAGTAAGACCCAAGTGGACCAGTGAAGTTAAGGGGAGTGGTAGTGAATAAGTTAGAGGATTTTAAGTACTTGGGGTTAATGGTCCAGAGCAGCCAAGAGTATGGGAAAGAGACAAAGACATTTACGGTCTGATTGGAATGCATGGAGAACAGTGTTAGGTGTGAGGGTAGAAGATGCAGATGATAGGACTCAATGGAAACAGAGGATTCTTGTGGTGAACCCTAGAGGGAAAGAACATTTCTTCAGATTAACTTAAAATGTACTTAATTTATAGGTATTACATGATTCACATTTTTCTTCAGTTGATAATATCTACATGTAGATGACTATGATAATGGTGGACTAAAACTAGCATGTGATCCTGATATTTTTGGTTTTAATTCTAGCTTTATTCTGTTTGATCAAATAGGTTGGAAAAAGTTGGTTTTGGGTTCCAGCACTATTTCCTAATTAAGTGTTTGTTTAATTTAACTTACGTTAAAGCTTTTTGTGCTCCAATATCCTCTATACATGTGTTGGATAGAGAAATACCTTAACTCCAGCTAACAGATTCAATCACACAGACAGAAGGAAGTTACTGCAACTAATATGCTCTTGCTGTTACTTTGGCATTGTGAACACCTGAAAAACCTCTATCTAAAACTCCAAGTTACTAAAATTGCATTCTGACTGACTTCCTGTATATTACTATGGTGATTACACTTTCCAAAGTGATTGTCCAAGCCTCACTGATGAAAGGATATGTGCTGCTTCTTTTGTTATTCATAATCATTCCCTGGATATGTTACGGTGTGTCCAGACCAAACTCGATAGGAGCGACTAGAGCTTCAGGTTTACATGTAAAATCAATGGAGGAACGCCATGAAGCGCGACTTGGGGTCCCGCGACACTTCAGAAGCAGATTTGCGTCGCGAAAAAGCTTTTCTGCCTGATTTGCGCGAACAAGTCGCGCTACAGATGCAATGGAAAATTTGCACTGCATTTTATGTGGTGCATTTTGTGCATTCGCGTTCATGGCATCTACCGCTCGAGTTGGAAAAATCTGAACTCCAGCGTCAAATCACGCCGCGACAACCAATCAGGGGACAGAGTTTCAGTGATTCTGTGACTGTCATGGAGTCACAGCCTCAGCAGGACATGAAGGAAATACTGATAAACATTGTGGCTAATCGCCCCGAGCTACATGACACAAGCAGTTTTCAATACAGAGACAGGAAAGTAAAAATATTATAAATAGGTTAAACTATTTAGACAGGAATGCTCTTAAGAGGTTTTGCACTCTGGCCCCAGCTCTGTTGAAGGTCAGTTCGCGCGTGAAAATACCATATTTGAAGGGCGTCCAGTTCGCTTTGTACACGCTTCAAGGTGCGAATGTGCACGCGACCAGCTAGGCGTGCGTCGTGCTTTTTAGTCGCTTCTATCGCGTTCGGTGTGGACACAGGGTAAGTCCCTCTTCATCATCTGGTTTTCTTTTACCAGCAAGGTTCATATTCCAAAGCTCCCTTCACCTTTCTTTTTTTTGTTTCTATGTTGACAGGACAGCACTAGCTCAATGGGTTCAGAGGAGCTCACTGGCATCAAGGAGCTGGATGACATCAGTCAGGCAATAGCTCAGTTGCACAGGTAATTGGTATTAATGATTATGTGTCCACTAGACAAGTTCCAAGAAATTTCTGGGACAAGAGAAGGTGACGGCGCAAAATACAATTGCTTGGTCCTCTCAGCTACTGTGTCTTCATACACAATTGGTCCTTTGAGGAAATTGCTAAGATGTTGGCATATCACAACCGTTTCGGCAGGGAGTGAAGTTAGTGATCAGCAACAATAAAACAGCAGGAGAGAATATTAAGAGATCAATCATGGACTAACATAATCAACTTAGTGTTTAATTACTGTAAATGTAATTTTAATCTTTTGGAATCTGCTCTAACACTTAGAGCATTATATCAACATGACTACTACATGAGATTTCAGCTAGTATCATGTTATTCTTTTCTGACCTTGAGCTGGCTTAAACATGGTATGTTTCAAAAAGTGTTGGTGATTTAAAGGAACTATTGTTTTCTGGTTAATAATAATTTGAAATAATGGTACCAATAACCTAATACTGGGATATTTATTAATAAAACTCAAATTATCAGTAACAAAATTAGCAAAACGGGGCACCAGCTTCTGATTCTATATAAGAAATAATTAACTAATTATACCAGACAGTCAGTCTTTATCTGAAGGATGAATTATCTTACAGATGTATTAAATTACACAACACCAAAAGAGGCACATATATTTTATCTCAAGTTTAAGGAATTTATTAAAGATCCTTTACTCTTTTAACAAGCAGTCACAAAATAAAATCTATCTAGTCTAAAAGGAAATCTATGCTATGGTTCTAACTGGGTGTATCTATCATATCAGGGAGAAGATAAATTGGAATGTGGAAGGCAATGTTAAAACAAACTGATCTCTGCTGTGGGTGACGTTAAGCGGTCAAGACGGCAGGTTAGGGGGCGAGCTCGCTCGCAGAGGCAGCTAATTTGCTTTAAAACTTGAGCTATAATCGACTGCACACCAAACGCTGCTTTAAGATATTATGAGACCTTACGTACTGATTCACAATGCCAAGCCACCAACACAAACTCACATTACAATGCCAAGAAGGCGCTAGCAAGGAAGCTACAACAAAAGCTAACGACATGCAACAGGTGGACTCCCCGCATTCACCTTCAAAGTCAGATACAGTTAAAACTGATCAAATGGCGAAAGACATTGCAAGCATCTACGCATTACCCAAAGAAACGTTAGAGTCACGGATACCCTGGCTTTTATGCGGGACGCCATCCTGTGACTCCTGAACATCGATCCTCCGGGCAGTCTGGAGATCGACTGGGCACACCGGAGATTTATAAAGCGTAAACCTGACGAGCAGCCGCCAAGAGTCATCATTGCCCGATTTCTGCGGTTCCAGGACAGGGAACGGATTGTTGAAGCCACACGGAAGTCAGGTAAACTCAGCTGGGATGGCCAAAACATCATGATCTTCCCGGACTATTCCAAACCCGTTACAGAGAAACGTACAGCATTCAAACCTTGAAGGCGCATCCTACATGAGAAGAAGATCAAGTTCTCCTTGCTGTTTCCAGCTGTGCTGGTGCTGAGGCTGACGGAAGGCAGATGGGAGTTCACTGATCCAAAAAAAGCACTGGACTATATTTGATCTTTGCCATAAAGGAGATATCCTCAGGTATGGCATTACAAACTGCCTTTTGATGCCCAAATGCTAACTGAAATGCATATTGAAGCTAAGTTGACGCTGTTAAAACACTGAATATTACCGTTAAGAACTGAGTTGGTTCAAATTATTCATTTGCCCAGGTCTGTTAATTGTTGGCTGGTACAACATTTTATAGGGCCTTATGCGCTGAATTAATTTGTTTGATAGTTTGTTTTGGGTAAATTTGGACATTATCAAGCAGGTTATTCTTGTATTGTATTTCAGTAAAATTTTTATTAATAAGTTATTCAATCTATACTGTGGAGTGACATATTCTAATTGTTTTTTTAACCTGATCTAGTGCATTAGCTTTATTATTCATGTATGTTTAAGTACTATTACTGTATGCCACCCTTTTATAATGTTAAAGGTTGGCTATTATTAAAATACAGAGGTGTGTACTCTTAGGAAAGCCTATGAATTATTGCTCTGATTTTATTGCAGTGACTTCTCATGCTGCTGCTGCGTATGGGTTCCTTTTCAGTCTGTCTGGCTAATTACAGTCACGGACCAAGAAGGTTGTGTTTTTGTTTGGGTGCTTTTAGTGCACCTGAGGGTGGCAACAGTTCTCAGTCATCCCAAATATGTTTACTTACATGCTCAATTGTACTAATTTTTATTTACTTTTATGTCTGTCTTTTTTACTTATTGCCGGCTTCCTAACCATCAGTCACTCAGTGTCTGTGTCATAATGTTAACTACAACTCACCTCAAAACCATCTATCTGATACAAGTCCTATGATGGTGCCTATTTACTAAAGGTCCCTAGCTTTAATGTCCTGGAATGTAAAGTCTGAATGTAAAATCTAAATCACCCAATCAAGAAAAAGAAAATAATGGCATTTATCAAACTCATTATCAGAGATCTTAGGAGTAAAAGGCCCCTGCACTAGATGGGTTTACAATTGAATTTTACAGAACTTTTGCTGAGGAGCTCACCCCTCTACTTCTACAGATGTTTAATGAGGCAGTGGACAAGGGAAGCTTGCCACCAACCCTGTCAGAGGCTCTTGTCTCCTTCGTTTAAAAAAAAGAAATCCCTGCTGATTGCAAGAATTATAGGCCAATAAGTTTAATTAACGGTGACTGCAAAATTTTAGCCAATGTCCTAGTGACTAGATTAGAGAAGGTCATGACTAGCCTAATACACGCTGATCAATTTGGTTTTATCCTGACTCGTAGCTCCGCTGATAACAGTAGACGCCTAATTGATATTATGTGGGCAACCGAATTGTAGACCCCCCCCCATAGCTCTCTCTCTGGATGCAGACAAAGCTTTTGACAGGTTGGAGTGGCACTTTCTGTTCTGCGCTTTGGAGGCATTTGCCCTCGGCCCAAAATTTATCGGCTTTATCAAACTCCTCTACAACAACCCAAAAGCTAGGATATCAATGACTTGTATCATTTCACAGTCCTTCGATCTCCACAGAGGAATAAGGCAAGGCTGTCCACTGAGCCCCCTGCTCTTCGCTTTGCCCTGGAGCCTCTAGCAGCAGCAATCCGCGGAGACCCCGATTTTCTGGTTATACAAATTCATAATAGCAATCACAATCCCGAATCACAATATCCCGACGATGCCTTGGTCCTAGTAACACAGCCAAAGCGGTCCCTTCCTGCTCTCTTTAAAATTATCAATCTGTTTTCTAAAATGTCTGAATAGAGTTAATTGGTCAAAAAGCACTCCCTTTAACAGCGTATTGTCCCAAAACAATGTTTCAGCCTGGAAACTTTAGCTGGCCTCGCTCAGGTATTAAATATTTAGGTATAACATTTTCCCCATTCATTATCAGACATAGTTCAGATTAATTTTGAACCTTTATTTAATAAATTCAAATCTGACATAATTCAATGGTCCCCTCTATTTCTTTCTCTCTGGGGAAAAGCTAATATTATTAAAATGAACTGTGCCCCAAAATTCAATTACTTGTTGCAAGTGCTTCCACTGAAGATCCCATCAAAGTATTTCCATCAATTTGATAGGCTATGTAATCAATTCATATAGAACAATAAACGCCCCAGAATAAAGCTTAAAAAGCTGCAGCACCCTTCCTGAACCCGCTCCCCCATGGTTTAGTCTTGAGAGCTCCCTGTGTACACCGCTCCCTTTAATGCATATTATTACACTCCACAAAAATATAAAAGCAACACCTTTGTTTCTGCTCCCATTTTTCATGAAATGGACTTAAAGATCTAAAATTCATTCCAGATACACAATATTACCATTTCTCTCAAGCATTGTTCACAAATCAGTCTAAATGTGTGATAGAGAGCACTTCTGCTTTGCTGACATAATCCATCCCACGTCACAGGTGTGCCACATCAAGATGCTGATCTGACATCATGATTAGTGCACAGTTGTACCTTATACTGCCCACAATAAAAGGCCACCCTTTCAAGCCCGTCCTCTGACGGTATCCGTCGTTGTGTCCTTGGGAAAGACACTTCACCCATTTCCTAATGCGCCAGTGTCCGGCTGCCTCGCCTCTGTCAGTGAGCCCCAGGGCAGCAGTGTGTGAATAGGTGAATGGAGTGAATGTAGTGTAAAGCACTTTGGGGTCTGCAGGGACTGAGTAAAGCGCTATACAAATACAAGCCATTTACCATTTATTAAAATATAGGACAGGAAGGCAGCAAAATCGTTGCCTGGTGTGATTGGATGTATTGATGATACCCATGTCCGCATTCAAGCTCCTTCTGAGCTTGAATATTTATATGTAATTAGAAAAGGTTTTCATTCAGTCAGTGTCCAGATTGTTTGCAACTCTGTCATGACCATATACGACCTAATAGCCAGGATCAACACACGATGCACACATTTTAAGAGACAGTGCTCTTCAATGAGTGTTTGAGGCAGGACGACTGATGGGCATCCTCCTTGGTGACAGTGGTTACTAGGGGTGGAGCTGAACCCGAATACGGTATTCGGAAAGGCACAAATAACGTGTTTTTTACGCATACTTATTTCAAACAAATACTTTAAAAAAATATCTGTATTTGGGAACAAGAAAACTTTATATCCAAAAGCTTTGTTTTCTTATGACACCGCAGTGCATGTGCCCTTATGACTAAGTGAGTTAGTGACGTTAAGAAGTCAGTGAGGGGCAGTCTAAAGAGATGTCTGTTAAACCTTCTCCCCACAGCAACAGAAGACCTCGGCTGAGCAAAAAAAAGATTCAACTGCATGACTATTTTTGTTGAATAGATTATTGTAATTTAACTGGGTTTATAATCTGCCAGAAGCAGAGTTTGATCAGGAGTCCATTCCATTAAGCTGCATTAGTACTAATGTCTACAGTGGGTGCTTTCATCTTCGCTCTGTTTAGTACCTCTTTTAGCTCTGTAATTTATATATTAGGCTGTTGACAGAGTAAAATTACGAATGGTTCAAAAGGTTAAAACATGGCTTGTGTAGTTGTGTCAAATTGTGTGGACTTGTGGGAGGTATTTAGTGTGGTGACGATACCCTTTTACACTCTTTTGCTGGTACTGTCTGCCAACCCACCCACAAGCATCAATCCCCCCACCAAAAGGAAATTATCATCAGAGCCATGTTCTGCCCCTGTTGGATGAAGCAATCACTGTTGTGTTATAATGTTCCTTTTTACATGTTCATTGTTGGACTTAAAAAAAAACTAACATCAACCAATATTGCATATCCATGATTATATACTAGATAATTAAAGGTTGAGTATGGAACATGTTTCTTAAAAGCTACCTATTTAAAAAAGTAATACCTCCATGTGACGTTCAGAGATGTGCCGAATAAAAGTACACAATTTCTTTTAAAAGTTATATTTTAACTAAATAAATTTATTTTTACGGCAACGATACTCTGTTTATATTTACGTATTTTAGCCAATCTCGGGTGCCATTGCGGGTTGCCAAATACTTTTGTAAACAATCGCCCAGATTGTTGTAAAACAGATTGACACAAATGAAAAGCTTTCATAGCATCAAAACGCACGCGGAAATGGCAATGTTTTTCATGGATAGGTAAGATGCTAGCAGCTAAGATGCTAACGGCTAATGTTAGCTGTCGGTTAAACAGATATGCAATACCTGTGTTCATTAAATGACGTTGATCCTAGAGAGCACTGATCATGACCCACTAACCCCCACAACGAGTAAAATCCTCCTGCTCTTTCCAGCATAGGATGCTCACTTTCATCGCTGTGGTGAGTGGCTATTATAAAGACTGTTCTAGCTATTTTTCTGTATTGATATACGTCTCCGACCGTACTCATGTCCACATAATTGATTTGAGTTGATTTAGCAATAATGACAGCAACAACTTCAAGACGTTTGCCCAAATGTTGATGGACAACACAAATATGAGATCAGATAATCTTGTGAAGGAGATGCAGGATGTGAAATCTAGCCTACAGTTCACTGACAATGTGGTGAGTGAACTTTGAGTTGAAGAGAGAAACGCATCAAACGCAAATCGGAGAAGTTTGACAGTGACTTGAACAACATACGGACTGAGATGAAGGAGCTGATTGATGGACTAGAATAAATGGATGATCAAACAAGGAAGAAAAATGTAATAGTTAACGGGATACCTGATGATCCGAAGGAAAATGTAGAGGTTCTGGAGCATAACATTCATCAACTTTTAATTCGAAGTTGGAGTTGGATGGAGATAAAATAACAATTGATCACAATAACTGCGGTAAATACAATAATTCGTATAAGTGGTAAAATTATTGGCAAGGAGTTGCAGCCACTTCGCACTATTTATAATAACAGTGTCTTGAAAAAGGTAATCACATTTCAAAACGACTTTTCACACCCACTACATACTTATTTCCATCAGTTCGCAGCTTGAGAGGTCCTTTGTTTAGAACAGATAGAGCTTCTTCCAGCTTCCTCCCCTCTTCAAAGACTGGGCTCAGTTTATTGAGCTATAAGAAAATAAATAATAATTTTGAAGGCGAACTTACCTTATTTATTTTTTATTTAACTATGTATGTATCTCTGTTTTCTACTTTTAATGATCACCCTTGTATGGGTGGTCTGTACTGAAGTTCCTAACGGATAAATACTGTGATTTGAATACCATAAAATTATTTATGTAATTGTATTCCATACTGTACACTGCATAATTTAATATGTTAATCCACATTGAAAATGTGTTATATTTAAAATATCATATATTTATTTAAAAAAATAGTTTTTCCAAGCTCTTTGCAATTATTTTTTTTTAAAGCAATTTCTCCCGTTTTAGAAACAAATACTCACAAGGGACAGATGCACAATAACGTTTTGATTGGCAATATATATATATATATGATAGCAATATATAATTGTTCAAGAACAGTTCCCTGAATCCCTCACTTTCAACAATGCTGAGAGGTTCGGAGTCCTGTAATGCCCGGTCCAACTCATGCTTCCTGGTAGCTTGATATTCAAAAAAGAAATAATAAAATATGTATTTACTGTGTATTTACTTTAATGTCAGTATACTTATATTTATCCTAGTGGCATTTGTGACCTCCTGGTGTTCATGTTTGTCTCTGTGATGTCTCATTATAAAAGACGTGTTTTTATTAATATATGCCAGTTCAGTAGAATAAATGCGACATTTAAACTTCAGAAAATTATAGAAATAATTTTATTTGGAAATAGACTGAAAATTTGATCAAATTAAGCAGAAACTGAGAGGAACAGGATTAAGAAAGGAAATAAGCAAAAACTTTATTTGCTGATATAAGATCAAAATGATCCCACACATCAGAAATCTTGCGTTTTCTTCCTGGATCCATGATGTTGGCTTTCTGGGAATTAGTCTGGTTCAAAAGATAACGTTTTGGTAGACAAGTAACAAGTTGAAAGCTAGAGACGCTCCTGCTTTTAAACACACTTCAACACTTCAGTGAAAGATGAAACAGCAGCTGTATCGGTCATGTCACTATTTTTTAAAGTGATACACGCACTGAAACTAATAACCAACACACTACTAATCAAGCTGCATGAATAACTAAAAATAAAATAACACAAATGGATAAAAATGCAATAAAAATGAATTCTTATTTTATGCTTCTGAGAAATCTGGATTCTTAAATAACCAAGGCTTGATTTGCAAATGTTGGGATGAAAGCTAATTAGTTTAAAATCGTAATTACCTTTAACTAATTAGCACCATTGATTTATGTGTAAAACAATAAAACAACGTAATGAAAATTAAAACATTCTTTGGATAAAGAAATCTTTTTATTTTTTATTTTCTGGGTAATTCCAGTATTTTGATAAAATAAGGCGAGTTCAAACACAGCTAAGAAGATTATATTCTGTTCTTAAACAATCTGTTTTAAACGGAGTTCTGTTTGAACCGTTATTAGCGATCTTCATGAAATGCAGGCCTAAACCAAACACGTGGGCTAATCTTTAGCATCTAGCCCACAATTAACCACGTGATGCTGCCTGGATTTGATTTAAAATGTTTATCAAACATTAAACAAAGAAAGTGAAACTTCTGTTGGATCAATCACTCAAAAAGTAGGATTTGAAATGACTCTTTGTCGGGAAAAGTCTTTTAAAGGAGGGGTGGCATGTAAAATCCACTTTTTAAAGCTTTTCATCACATTCTTATGTCATTCCCTCTTTAAAAACATGCCTAAAGTGTTTCTTATATTACTCTATGTATGCTTGAGTAATGTTTTAAAACTCTCAATGCTGCCATGTTGAGCTCTGAATGCCTGAGTCCTCCCAGCAACGCTCCTACATTTTGATTACCGCCCTCGTCTCTCCAAAGCCCTCCCTCCCTCGCTCCCCTAGCACAGAAACAGAACATCATCAACAACAATTAGCTATCACCAGTTGAAATCAGTATATACCTAGTTATTTCCCCCCAATTGTTAAATGACTTCTTGGGGAAAAAAAGTCTGGCACACTGAAGATGCAACAGTACTGTAGCTTTGACTGACACGAAGTCACGGCACCAGTACAAAATGGAGGAAATACTGATAAACACTGTGGCTACTCACCCTGAGCTACATGACACCAGCTGTTTTCTAAACAGATACATGAATAAAAAAAAATAATTATAGAGGTTGAACAATTTAGACAGGAATGTTCTTTGAGGTTTGTTGGTGGCTCTTAAAAGAGCCATTGTGGCCGCAAAAGGCCCCGCTCCCTCCACCAGAAAGTAAATGGTAAATGGACTGAACTTATATAGCGCTTTTCTAGTCATACTGACCAGTCAAAGTGCTTTACATTGAAGCCACATTCACCCATTCACACACTCATACATACACCGATAGCCAACATGGCTCGGTAGGACGATGTAGAATCTTTGGGGTTAAGTGCCTTGCCCAGGGCCCAGGGGCAAGGCACTTCGGCCAGGCACATCGACATGTGACTGGAGGAAGCTGGAATCAAACCTATGACCCTCTGATTGCAAGCCAACTACTCTACCACTGAGCCACAGTCGCCCTCAAAGTGAGCCATGACCAGCTTCCTCAACCGCACAACCTCTATGCAGGAGTAAACACGAACCCATACCGCTCACATATTATACATTTTTACGAACCGCAGACAGATGGACAGCCGCTCAGCATTGTGGTTGGTGACTCGGCGGGCGAAGCTTGGACTAACACGGGAAACAGGCTCCTCAAACTGGGCTTGCACACGCAGCGAGGGGCCAGTGTTTATGGATACCCCACTGTAGCGGTCCCAGCTTTGCTGAGGCCAGACAGAACACGTAATGCGATCAGCTCAGGGACTAGAGCTCACCTGCTGCCTCACTTCCCATGCTGGGCTCGTTGGAGCTGCCGCTGTGAGAATGTTGTGATGACGTTGAAGACAGCGTGTGGAAGGAGGAAAGTCTGAGGCTCTTAAAAGGACATGCACCTAATTTCAAGGCTTTCAGTTAGGACATGTGCTATGTTTCAAGTAGGTAGTATATATCATTTATTGAACTTACAGAACGATTTTGGGTAATATTATGGTTGCACTTTACCACAGAACTGCTCTTTATGCCTGAGAAGAACATGCCACCTCTCCTTTAAAACACTGATTAGAGCTTCAGGCCGGGAGGCCTGGTTTACCCAAAGATAGTAGATGAAAACTTTACAAATTAACAACAGCAAAACACACACCTTTAAAATTAGTAATCCTAAACTAACTTTGGCCTCTGCCCAAACAGACCTTATGAACATTAAAAGTCATTTTGACGTCTCTGTCGATGATTAAAGGGGATTGTGCGACGTTACCCTAGTGGTTAACAATGGCTGCAGTAGCTGGTTACAGTGACCCTCGTGGCCGTGGGGACGCCGTTAGCTTGTCCTCAGATGTGGCTAAGCAGCGATCAACACCAACTTCTTTCACTAACAGTACATTTTGGCGGTTTCCAGCATGGCAGTTCTTATCGACTCTGTGGCGTCGATCGGATGTGCCCTCGGCTGGTCCGGACTCTGCTCTTAGCGCCCGTTTCTCAGTGCTCTAAAAACTCAGGGAACCTTTCGTCGGGCTTTGAGGATTACACAACGTTTTGTTTATTAAGGTTTAGGATTCACCTGGTGGTCTTTGAGATCCTTGAAGCGAGTTTCTGCCAGAAACTCGCGCCTTCCTCCTTCGCCAGCGAGGGAGGTGGTTGCTTTGAGGAGGAGTTTCATTTCATGTGGAGCTAGAACTTTAATTAGCGCCACCCGATGGCTGTGTGTGTGAGACCCAACATCCTTATACCACCAGCGTAGAAAATATAGACTGCATTTTATCATGGCCCATACTGCGTACATATCAAGTTGCAACATAATTTGCTAACATTTATCAGAAAAATTTTCAGTCAAGAAAACCTGATTAATTTCTTGCAAGATTTCTTTATTCCAATCAGGTGCATACTCATTGTACAAGACATGCCTTGGAATCTAAATAAGTGGTCAAACGTGCCAGTACAATTTTTTTTTTCAGAAATCTGTCATTTACAGGGCATCATGAGAATATACCTAAAAGAAGATATATAAAAGCATGAGGGACTTGCAGTCCATGCTTTCTTTTAAAAAATATTTAAAATTAAGATTCCACTCCATTTAAGTGCTGTATGTAATGCTCTAATACTCTATATCTATGTGCTCTAATACATAGATTCTAGAGAGGGCACAGTCCTATGAGCAAGGAGAGATGCATAAGCACTACAATACTTACTTCCTTCTTTCCTCCTGGATTTCCAGGCAGGGAGTAGAGGGATATGGAGTGTTCAGCCCAATCCGGCGAGGGGAGGATGCAGCCCGGTCCGGCAGCCCTCCTCAACTCCATCTCCCTCACACCGTACATTACTAATAGACTTAAGAATTAGGGGGAAAAAAATTATCCTTTTTCAGACTCAACCTAACACACCTTCTACTTTTCTTTTCTACTACTCTCCAGATATATTTTCCTAATGTTAATGCAATTGTTAACCCAGTTTTCTCTTAGTGTTTTTCTCCCCATAGAAGCTCTACCCGGGTACCCTGCTCAGCTATAATGAGCCCTGCTGGATGGGGAGCGTTGGTCAAAGTCACTGAGCCTCCTCCATGCTGTCTCTTCTCTGTCTTCTCAGACCCCCAGACGGTCGTGGCAGATGACCGCTTGTACTGAGCCAGGTTCTGCCAGAGGTTTCTTCCTGTTAAAGGGGAGTTTTTCCTCTACACTGTCGCTACATGCTTGCTCAGTATGAGGGTTTGCTGAGGAATTGCTGTGGTTGGAGTCTGCATGATCCGGGCACAACCTCACATCGATGACTCAACGCAATCTGCTGGGATTCCTTTAATGTTTTAATGTTTTGCAGTTTGGATGAGGAAAACTAAGGATTGGATGTTCAAAAGAGCTGTAGTTAATAATCGGTTGACCTATTTTAACATGGCTTCCTTGTTTAACCCTGCTTACAGGTTTACAGTAACTGTCCATTGGCTGAAAGACCTTAGCGCACGTCTTGTTGTTCAGAAACTCTGATCCTGCTGCATTTACTTGCAGTTGAACCGAAGGAACCGAAGCAAAAATAAATATGGGAAATAATTTGGTCCAAAGCAAGTGAACTAACGAACTTTCCTGGTGTGTGTGGTGTGCCCGGAGCTTTTCGGGCATTAAGGCTTCTAAACTACTTCCTCACATCTTCTTCATGAATATAATGAAAGTTTGTGGTGAAAGAAGGTCATGTGAGGTGTGGGGTGAGAAAGGTATGGGGTGAGAAAGGGGGTGCTGAGGGTATAGTCCTTGATGGTGGTGATAGCTCTATGGTGAGGGGAGTGGGTGAGGTGGGCAGATGAATGCCCATAGTGTCTCTTTTGTTCGGACTAGTGGAGGTGTGAGGGTTGTTTGATGGCTCCTGAAAACAACAGTAAAAGTCATGAAGGGGTGTTGTAGGGTAGTATATAAAGGATTTGGCAAAAAGTACTTGCTAACTTTTAGTCCTACAATGACCTGTTATTTATATAAATAAATTCAGTTTTGCACCAAAATGCAACTAAAGTTGTTGCAATTCAATCATACATGCTTTCCAATCAGTTTTAAAGTTTTCAATTTAGGGAATCCCAGCAGATCCACATCAAATAATTAACTGGCATTTGTGCCCCATTGATGCAGACTCCTACCACAGCAGACGCTAACTGGTCTAAATGTCATTATTTAGCCTGCATTTTGAATATTTGAATTGGATTTTAATTTTTCAAATTTCTCAATACCTATAGTCAAACAAATAAAGGAGCATGAGCCAGGATTATGAAAGAAAACTAACAAGCAACGCAGCTGGCGCTGTAAGTAACTGCAGCGACCGACACAGGAGCGTGCACAAACTCGAGCTGCATTATCCGATTTATTTCCGGGTCTGACTTTTATCATATTTTGCTTTTGACTCATGCTGCTGATCAAATCTGCTTCTTCTTAGTGTCATGTTCAGTGTGCTTTGAGTTTCCTGGTTGTATGAATTAACCACGAGTAGCAACTGTCTTCTTACTGTTGAAGCTGAGATGCCGTGAATGTGCAAGCAGCGTCGACTCACGTCACCCCCTAGCACCCCCTTGGGCTCGTTCTTTTTTGTTTAAAAATGCTTTATCATGAAATAGCATTAAAAAAACTGTACTTGAATGTTTATTTTGTTATAAATCCTGCCTCATGCTTCTTTAAACTGATTTTAATGTGCTTTGCAGAAACTGTATGCTGCATGTCACAATAACCTAGCGTGCAGTTAGGTTACCATTTCATTTGCAAATACACTGTATATGGTGTTTTTCTCATTTGTGTGTGCCCACTTTAAGTATGTTGTCTGATTAAACTTCTGTAATTAATTTCATTTTGGCTAACTCCCCGCCAGGGGTCACGTTGACGGGATATTCTCTGTATTTGACCGGCTATTTAGAGCATTGACGGAGTAATCTGAAGGCTGTTCGTAATTTTTACAGATTAGTTTTCACACCTCCCTCTGACCGCTTTACGTGATGCGCAATTTTTTTTTTCCAACTCTATGCACGGAGTCCATGTAAGTACATTCCATCCATTATTCATCCCATTGAAAGGTCGCGGGGGGTCTGGTGCTTTTCTCCGCGGTGCACCTTGGACAGGTCACCAGTCCATTCATCCCAGTGCGCCCGGTTAGACACACTCCATAGAGCCCGATGTGCGCCACAGACAGGTGTAAAGTGCCAGCTGCTACTTGCAGGCTTTCGTCTGGTCAGGAAACAGCTCGTTGTGAGAGTCTTCGACTTATGATTGCTACAATGTGAGAAATGTTTCTTCAGGTAAAAAATGTTGTCTGAAGTGAATAACGTAATTCCAGTCTCCAGTGGAGCACAGCGCGTATTCTGCCTGCAGATAAACAGCAATATTACCCATGGGGTTAATCTATTCTGTCCGTAGGAAAAAAATAAATAAATAAAACCTAATGTCAATAACTTCTGAAACAATCCGACTATTAGATTACAAAAAATAAAAAAGTAAAGCCGTGCAGGATTTTATTCTAATTCTAATATTCTAATATGTATTGTAGTCGGATTTTAGACTCTTAATAAAATGAGAGAGATTCCTTTAAATGTTTTGGAGGTTTTAATATGATTTGAATTGATCATACAGGAGGACAGTAACCATTAAAGTAGAATGCAGAATACTGACCTGTCTCAATCTTACAACAACAAGCTTATATTATTTCTAGCAACCTTGGTCTATCTATTCTACTCGGTAAAGTACAACTCTCAGGGTGAAAATCAGAGACTTGAAGGCGCCTTTCTCTTTGATTAGAAAGCTGTAAACTTTGTAGAACTTTAAGGATGCCAAGTCATTATCAAAACACTCTGACCATGATTTGGGTAAAAGCGTCACTCATTAAGACCAATCCTTCAAACTAATACTACAATATTAAGTAAACATGCGTCACAGTTGATTACAAAGTACAGATAAATCATAACACTAAATTTCTCCACCACAGTCTCCTCCCTTTTTATCTAATCTCAAAGATGAATCAAAATAAAAAGGAGAATTAATAATCAATAACAATCAGTAACTAACCTAGGAGACAGGCTGTATTAAAAAAGAAAGACAATAAAACAGTGGTTCAAATCTTTTCAATCATTACATGTCACATTGAATAATCTCTAACAGAATCATCTAATCTAAGCATACATCTTAATGACATTATCTGAGCTCGAATAACATCCCAAACAAAAAACCTGCTGGTGGCCTAAGATAAGAAGCCTCCATCCTAGACTCGTGTCATTTGTTGTTTCTCTTAATGACTCAGCAGGCAAAAGGTTTGAGACGGCCCCCAGCCCCATAGGAGGCGTGCTTGTTCAGTTCCTCATTAGTCAGGATGCATGAACGTAACTGCAAAATAAAGAAGAGGGGCACAATTAGGCAGTATCAGTCAGGTACACACTAAATAGATCTAATCTCTCAACACAACTTGGAGTGTGTACTCTTTCCTTAAATAAGTCAGGTATCCACAGCGTGAACCTCAAAATCAAGATAGTCAGTCACTCTTTGCTCAGCACCTCAGTGACCCTTTAAAGAGGTCACACAAAGAAAACAAATCATTAGTAATCAACCATAACAATGCAACATTCAAAAAATAAACAAAAATAGAATAAAAACAAACATAATTTCTAATAAAATCTCTAACTTCAATAATGATTATGTATTCTTCATAAATCATAAAAAATGTATAAATCTGTAATCTAAAAATCTATAAAAAATCTGTTATCCCCCCTTTTCATTCTTTACCCTCAAATAATGAAAATCAAAAAAAGAAAAACCAATCAAAATGTATCTCATGAAATAATATTGTCAGCCCTGGAATGAAACTGGTAAACTCCCGTGGAAAAACACAACACATTAGTCACAGGGAAAAACATCAGACAACCTAAGTCACAAAGTGATTTAAAGGAAGTCGTCATACACCTGTAAACTAATCACTCATATAATTCGAGGTCATCAAGCAAGTCCATACCTATTTCATCTCCATACAGCTCTTCTCTTCCATCTCCATCTCCTCAGATCGAGTCTGTATCAGGCCCGTAGGTGTCCTCTGCATCAGTCCAGCTCAGGTGACTTCTCGTCCCTGCTGCAGAGTCGAACGACGCCCCCTCACAAGAAATAAAACACAAACAATATAAATGTCTCCGTCTTTTTTGCTCTGGAGCCCCAGAGCTTTGAAGAATGTGTCATCTTCTCCATTTCTTCAAGTGTAATGATTAGATGAATGATGAAAAGAAAGAATCTAAGCACAGCTATAAAAGTCAAGTGTTTGTTTCAGAGTCTACTTCTCAGTTTTTCTGCTTCAGCAGTGGTAGGCTTGCCCAGAATCGGTCCTGTCACTTTCTTGCAATGACTGGCGTGCACCCAAGTTGCTCTCTCAGCGACTTTCAAAGCAGAGTAGGTTACAAGCAACACCTGAAACGGTCCTTGCCAGTGTTTCATTTTCCAGTGTCGTTTCCTCAGCTCTTTAATCAGAACCCACTCTCCAGGTCTGATTGGATGAAGTGGTCCCACAGCTGCTTTTGGCAGAGCGTCCTTCACCTGCTGGTGCACCTGTGCAAGAGTCTTAGAGATTTTGACAGTAAAAAATCATAGCATCCTCACAGAGGTTTATAGAGGGATGCAACTTTGCAGGTGGAGTTAGCCCCACTGCAGGAGGTCTACAAAAAAAAAAAAAACTCAAAAGGATTTTTGGCTGTTTTTCTCATCCTCATGTAAAACAAAGCCAAAGGCAAAGCTTTGACCCAAGACAGTCCTGTTTCCTCACAACACTTAGCAAGCTTGGCTTTTAGCGTGCTATTTTCTGGTTCTACAGCCCAGCCCGACTGCGGGTGGTACGCACAATGTGTGGATAATCTCCCCCCAAGAACTCCCCAATCTCTTCAAGAGCCTTGCCATTGTCACTGGAAATCCTGTCTGGGATTCCCCATCTTGGAAAAAAGTCTCCCGACAAAGCTTTCACTACTGCAGCAGTGTTAGCATGTTTTGAAGGGAACGCTTCTGTCCATTATGAAAACATATCAAGAATCACCAAACAATATTTTTTTACCTTCAGCAGGTTCAAGTTCGATGAAGTCCATCATCAGATGTTCAAAAGGTCTCCGTGGAGCCGGATGACCAGCAGGTTGAGTGGACACTGCTCGACCTGCAAGAATGACAATATTTCTCAGCATTAGATGTAGGGTCTTTCAAAACACAATGTTGAAAGAGATCAGACGTCATGCAACCGTTCTTTTAATCAACCATCTGAAAAACATTTTTTTCTGCATCTGGCAAAGCCAGAACTGGAGGGCACTGCAGAGCTTCTTTCAGCTCCTCAAATGATTGCAATGTGTCAGGAGTCCACTGGATGGAGTCAGAGGCCATCATATCTCTGCCATGAATTAACTCAGAAAGTAGCTTCTCCAAAATCTCCAAAAGTAGATTATGAAATTTTCAACAATACGACGTCAAACCTAAGAAAGTTAGGTTTCTTAGTGATTGCGCTCTGGATCTGTTGAATTGCAGCAACTCTCTTGGAACAAAGGGGCTTTGACGGTCTTTAGACGGTGACCAAATCAGAAGGTCGTTGACGAAACTGAATAAGGTGGAGCCAGGAGACCGCTCCAGCCCATCCAAGCTCTCTTTAAATGCCATGTTAATGGTGGGTGATTCCACATAGCCCTGTGGAAGTCTACTGCAGGAATACAAATTTCCCTCAAACTCAAAAGCAAACCAAAACTGACTCTGTTTGTCTACTGGTACACTGAAGAAGGCATTACTCAGATCAACAATTGAAAAATAAGTGGCTGAAGGTGGAAACTGAGACAAAATGGTGCATGGATTTGGGAAAACAGATGCCCTAGGCATCACAGCAGCATTACACGCTTCAAATCCTGCACAAAAAGCCACTATTCCCCTTTGTCTCTGATCTTTTTCACTGGAAAAATCGGACTGCGGACAGGGGAATCGTTGCATTCGACAATGATGCCAGCTTTTACCAGAGATTCAAACACTACTTTGATCCCACACAGCTTTTGGTTTCAACGGGTACTGCCGCACTACCGGTCGAAAAAACGATTTTCGTGTGATTTTAACAGGGGTACAACACTTAATTAATCCCACATCATGGGAATTTTTCGCTGACAAATCAGTTGGAACCTCTCAGAGCAAAAGAGGCATTTCTGAGCCGTCTGTCTCAACTTCATCATGTAGAAAAACATGAGAAAAGCACCTCCACAGGGTCCTCAGTTAAATGAATAACCCTGGTGACATGCACGGTGGAAATCAGCGTATGCTTGTAAAGTTTTGCAGATCTGGAGTAGAGGATGGAACGGTTATTCTCAGTTCGCTCCCAATCAAAAGCTAACCAAGCGCGATTAATGAGGTTTGACACCATTTCCCACTCTTCACCCTCAGGTTTAGAGAGAGAAATGTATGGGTCACATTTTTCGAATCGGTAGAGCGGTGTTTGTTCAGGTGTGACAAACGGTCACTGCTGATGTATGTGTATCACACAAATAGAAGTTATGTTCAAAGTGTCTGTGTCAGAGGTGAACCATGCCTGCTCATACTCAATGTCTGGTTCTGCAAAAATGTTTGTTGTGTAATGTAGTTTCTCCTCTGGCATGAAAACAGAAGCCGGATTTATAAGGTTCTGCGCAGCCTGGAGGAAAGTTTTGGTTGTGGTACCTGTTAAAAGCTTCCACTGGTATTCAAGTGTGAGATCATGAGGCATGTGTTTCACTGCTGTAAGGATTGGTGTCTCCTGGGCAGGAACAACTCCGATGCCTTGGGGTGATGAGAAAAGAGAAATGTGAAGTTTGCAGGTTTTCAGGTCTCTACCTGACAAACTCACAGGACATTGCTCAGAAATTAAAAATCCATGTTTAAAAGCTGGTCCATCTCCCAATTGACAATGTAGAGGGGAACTGAATTGTTCTTTCACAATCTGACCAGATGCTGAAATTGAGAAGACATGGTTCCCACTGAGTTTAGGTGGTGGATGTAGGGCTATGTGTTTCAGCACCGAGTGTGTCGCTCCAGAGTCAACCATGAACTCCACAGTTGTGCCTGAGACAGTGATAGACAGGATAAGTAAGGTTTTGTACGCATCAGAAGTCAGATGTGCGTACGTACCTGTTAGTGTCGTTTTTTTTGTTCTAAATGTGCAATGGCTTCTGTAGCCAAAGTGTGAGGGTTAGAACTTTGATCTGAATGGTTAGTGCAGGAAGCAAGTTCTTCATTGCTGGAAGTCACTTTAGAAATTGCAATACTGTCATTGCTGGCATCAGGATTTGCATCACAAAAAACAACTTCCCCATCCATTACAAAAACATTTTCATCAGTAACATCACCAAAAAAATCAGATTGTCACCTTCACTAGGTGCTTGATCACTAAAATCAGACTGTGGCTCTCAGAATGTGTATCATCATAAAATTCTGATTGATTATCACTTTCAAAATGTGATTCATCACAAAAATCATATCGATTATCACTTTTAAAGTGAACATGTGTGTCTGTGTGTTTGTCTGTGCGTCAGACCTCCAAATCCATCTGCTGGCGAAACGGAGAATTCTCCTTCCTGCTCTGAACTGGAAGTCCGCTGCCCTGATCAGTCAGCTTGTTGACGTCCTCTGTTTGGGCCACGACCCCTCCTTCTGGTACATTGGTCACTCAAATGGCCATGCCCCCCACAGGAGAAACATTGGTCATCATAATCTGTTATTGTTGTTGCGTCGGTCTGGGGTAAAACGGCGGCAACGTCGGTTTGAGTTCTGCTGTTGTCTGCCTCCTCTCCGGTATTCACGAGGGCCTCTAGGCTGACGTTGGAGCGATTCACTCCTGTGATCATTTGCGACTGCAGAATACATCGTTAATGCTGCTTGGTGCATGTCTGTTTCTCTCTTAGATAGCAGCTCGCTTTGTTTTCTGCTGAATTGACTCTCACAGTGAATCACATACTTGCGCAGATCAGCATTATTCATTCCAATATATCCAAACCAATGTATTTGTCCATTACCTCAGCATGAAGTTCTGGCAGCAAAGCACCAAGAATATTATCACAAAGCATCGATTCATAGGCAGAACCTACAAAGTTATCTTGTTCCGGTTTGTGAAGTCCACTGAACTGCTCAAAATCTTGTTCTCATCTCTGGAGAAAATTATCTGCATCTTCTCCGCATTTTTGTTTCACGGAGTGCAACTTAGTCAAGTTCGGCCTTTACGGAAATTCTTTTTCAATGGCTTTACGGAGCTTAGTTATAGCAGCGAAATACTCAGAGCTTACCTTTGGCTCGGCTCCGTCTTCCCCAGGCACAAGCTTCGAAAGCAGGCCCACTGCAGGCAAACTGTTTCTCAGCTTCGCAGCGTTGGCGGCTTTAAGTTTGCGTTTCAGAATCCGACAGATCTCTGCCAGGTGGGTTTAACCTCTTAATACCTTGGCTTATTTTGAAGCTTATTTCTTGAAAAATGCTTACCCATGAAAAAGGTGTATATTTAATTAACCAAAAGGAGTATTTGAACCATTTTGGTGTCATTGTAAAGGTAACATTGAGTAGAATTCTGCCAACGACTCTTCTGCAGTTTGGAAGGGCCTGCAGACCATTACCAACTAAAGGAGACCATCCCCCCACCCTGTGGGGAGCCCCCGCCTGGCTGAGGATCTCAATTACTTTTTCTCCAGGTTTGAAACGGCTTTCACACCTTCCACCTCCCCCACAATCTCCATCACAAAAGGCCTAGCATCACGCCAAACCACCCCCATACCTGACCCCCTGCCTGCGCTTAGGATCTGCGAACAGGAGGTCCTGATGGAGTGTCTCCGTCCTGTCTGAAAGTCTGTGCTGACCAGCTGGCTCCCATCTTCACTCAGATCTTCAATAACTCCCTGGAGCTCTGTGAGGTCCCCTCCTGCCTCAAACGCTCCAACATCATTCCGGTTCCCAAGAAGTCCCCTGTCACAGGATTAAATGACTACAGACCAGTCGCCCTGACATCTGTGGTCATGAAATCCTTTGAGCGACTGGTGCTGACCCACCTGAAGGACATCACAGATCCCCTGCTAGACCCCCTGCAGTTCGCCTATAGAGCAAACAGGTCAGTGGATGATGCAGTCAACATGGCTCTCCACTACATCCTGCACCACCTAGACTCTGCAGGTACCTACGCTCGGGTCCTGTTTGTGGACTTCAGCTCTGCAGTCAACACCATCGTTCCAGAGCTCCTCCACCAAAAACTGTCCCAGCTCACCGTGCCTCCCTCCACCTGCCAGTGGATTACCAGTTTCCTGACTGACAGGAGGCAGCAGGTGAAACTGGGTAACTTCATATCCCTCAGCTTCGGCGCCCCCCAGGGATGCGTTCTCTCACCACTGCTCTTCTCCCTTTACACCACTGATTGCACGTCAAGGGACCCTTCTGTGAAACTCCTGAAGTTTGCAGATGACACCACCGTCATTGGACTCATCCTTGACAGCGACGTGACTGCATACAGAGGGGAAGTGGAACAGCTGGTCCTCTGGTGCAGTCAGAACCACCTGGAGCTAAACCCGCTCAAAACTGTGTAGATGACAATGGACTTCAGGAAGAGACCCCCATCAACATCTCCTCTCATAATCACGAACAGGCCAGTTCCCACAGTGGAGTCTTTCAGGTTCCTAGGATCCACCATCACACGGGACCTGAAGTGGACCTCCCACATAGAGGAAGAAGGCCCAGCAAAGGCTGTACTTTCTGCGTCAGCTCAGAAAGTTCAACCTGCCTCAGGAACTGCTGACCATCTTCTACACAGCAATAGTCCAGTCTGTCCTGACCTCATCCATCTCGGGCCAGAAATTCACCACTGACCCCTCTCAACCTGGCCACAACCTGTTAAGGCTCCTCCCCTCAGGCCGGCGTTACAGATCTTTGTACGCCAAAACCACCCGACACAAGAACAGTTTCTTCTCCCAGGCTGTCGCTCTGATGAACTCTGTGTAGTCACAGAGTGTGAGTCCATTCACATACGAATAAACTAAAACTCTGCACTGCTGTATATACTCACTGTACAATAACCCCGGTTTGGTGTATATATTATCCTTTATTGTTTATTTGTATTTATTTTTATATTTCACTTATTTAAATTCTGTACTGGAGAGAAAAGTTGCCAGAGTCAAATTCCTTGTATGTGTCATACTTGGCCATTAAAGCTGATTCTGAATTGATAGATGTGTCATTATGCATGTTATCTGTTACTGTTTAGGAGAAATTGAAGATGGAACACAGCAGAAATGTCTTTCTTTTTTTCTCCGCCAAAAAAAAAAACATTGTTAATATTGAAAACTCTATGGATATTGCTTGAATGGCAGTGATTTCTCAATAAAATGTTAATACAGCATGTGGAAATTATCTCTGCAAAAGTTGAAACTGATTATGTGAAACAGGACAAAACTAGAGAGGTTTTAGTACAAGCAAATCAGGCAACGTGTTGTTTGGCACGGTTCGGCACAAACAGTGCCATTTCTATTTCTGTCATGTAAAAGTTATATTTTTCATTTTAATATCACATAGTGTTCGGTAGACCTAAAATAAAAACTTTTGGGCATTTTTGAAAAAAATATAATTATACTACAATAATGTATATATTTATAAGTCTGTATATTCAATATCAAAAAAATGAACACATAAAGCTATAAATAATTTTCTGTGAATTACTTTATTGAAACTGTATAATAAAATGTAAAATGCACACAAACTATTTACAACATGAGAATTTTCAGAACATATAAAAACTCTTTACAAGATTTACTCCGTTCAGTTATGGTTGCAGATTAATAAGCAGTTCTTGTTCGAGGTCAAACAAAGAGGCACAAGACACTTGGAGCAATAGTATGATGTCTTGACTCTCTGGATCCCACTGTTGGCACAGTTTTTGCAGTGTTTCCTGACCCTTCCCTCACCCTGATCAGCAGGCATGCAGATGCTGGTGGGTCTAGGGGATGCAGCAGATGAGGCAGAGGAGGATGAAGGGGGGGGAAGCAGTTGAGGCAGGCTGGAACAGGGTTGTCCTTTGTTTTCCAAATGCCAGCCTCTTTCACTTTTCTTTTCACTTTTCTTTTCACTGTCTGTTTCCGCTGTCTGCTTTGTGTATTGTGGAGCAAATCGTCACCTCCCTGGTGTCCATCCACTTCACAAACAATAGTTTGTCATTTCTGATCCAGCGCATGTCCCCCCTCCTGGCATTTTTGGGCAGGTCGTTGTTTTGTGTTTGTGGGAAGCCAAGCCTATTTTTACTTACAGTTCCACATGCACCAATGGTTTTTTTTGCATATACATCAGTCAGCAGTGCAGGGCTTGTATAAAAGTTGTCCATATATAATCTGTAGCCCTTACCAAGGTAAGAGAAAGGCAGAAGGTCCATGACAGAAGTGTAACTGAGGCCATGTAATGGGGACTGAGGGGATAGTAATTTACCAGTGTAAACAAAAAAGTTCCAGGTGTAGCCTGTCTTAGCATCAGCACGTACAAAAAGTTACTACTTAATGCTTATCCTGGCTTTAGTGGCAACCATTCCTTCATCTATGGAAATATTTTGGTATGGATGGAAGAATGATTTACAGGCAGCTGTGATCTCAATGTATAGGGGTTTTATCTTGTGCAGTCTGTCATACCCAGGTTGGTTCTTTTTCTACTCATTTTCTTCATTGTCATTGGGGTTACTGATGTGCAGTGACCAGACTATAGCCTCAAAACGGTCTCTTGTCATAGTTTCCCTGGAGAAGGGAAAATTTTGAGAAAGTGTTACAAGTAAAATTCACTGTAAGTACACTCCATTTGAACACCATCCCAACTGCCTTTCTTCTGGCAGCATTGGTATTTGTGTTGTCAATTATAGTTCTGACAACTGAGGATGAGAAGAACAGCTGGAATAACATCAGGGGAGTCCATGCCATTGAGGTTTCAATGTTGGGGCCAGGGGTCCTGGTTGGTAAAAACCGGGTAAAGCTGGGTGTTATGTCCTACTCGTCTCTGCCATGCCACCGGTCTTCCTCCTCCAGATGTGTTTTTGTTTGGGTTTTCTTCTGGGGTGGAAGTGAAGTCCCAGGTGGCCGTCCTCTTTTGGTCGGGGGAGGTGGTGATGGAGATGCTAATGCTCTTGGGGACAAAGGCAGGGGTGTGATGCTTGGGCTAGGTGTTGGAGATGCTCGTGGAGACAATGGCTGGAATGTGGTGCTTGGCAAAGGTTTCGTAGAAGACGAACATGAGAACTTCGGGGCTGGTGTGGTAGTGGGTTTCCTAGCCGGTCTTTGTGGTGGCTCATAGTCTTCGTCACTGTAAACACACAACCCCCCCCCCCCCCCCCCAAAGAAAAAATTAGAAATAAATTTATACAGTGGCCATGCAATTATATGTAATCACATATTTATAAATACACACATACATAGGCAATATGCCATGTGTGAAAGTTGTGTATTGTTGAAATAAATATTATCAAAATTAATTCAGTGCATGTTCAAGCAGAGACAAAATGGAGCCAATTTCCAGTTCTTAACATTTATTTTGAACAGATTAACAAATTGCAGTTTACAGAGAAAGATGCCCTAGTTTCTCTGGGCCAGATTTAAAGACATCTGACAATTGAATGATTTTCATGTCATAACTTTTATAGACACCAAACTTCGCCAGGATTGTAGGCGTTTCTTCTCCCTCGAATCTGCTCCAATCAGAATCATTTCCAAACAGTGTCTTAACCATGATTGGCTGACAGAGAATTATGCAGTCATAAGATGAGACGTGTCCCTGTTCTTGGTCAAAAGTTCATTCTGAGAATTATGGTCCTAAGCAACACTCTCAGCTTTATGGCCTTGGTTCTGGCAGCCTAAATCTACCGACATCCTGTTTTTACAGCCGGCAATAAAACTCTTTGTCTCAGAGGTCCTCAAAGGTCACACATACTCCCACCAATATCCCAGGCCTCTGCTTGCTGGTAGACAGTGTGTCTTTCTACCTCTGAATAAAAGAAAAACAGACCTCTGACTAAAGATATTTAAAACATATGTAATAAATACAACAGTAGGTAACACACATTTACACTAGAGAATAATGATAACCTTTGCCCTCAAAATGCTGTATTAAAATCAATGAGGTCAGCGCTATGAAATTTGTTTTGCTCAGACAAAATAATTTTCCAATAATATAACTAAGTGAAATATTTACAAAAAAGTACATTATATTAGCACACAATGTTATTGTAAAATGATTACTGTTGTTCCTCTGTACCACACCACTAGTGTGTGAAAGTGCATGAATAATCAACAAGTGTGTTGTAATTTCATACAATGTTATTAGGTATTACTGTACCACAATGATGCAATTGAGTGCCCAGAAATGCGCTATACAACAGTAAACTATTATTATCATTACTACTACACATATATATACATTTTATTTGCATTACATACCTTTCTGAATCCGATGGATAACAGTATTCCGATTCGCTGTCTCTGTTTTCAGGATGCAGTAGGTCTTCATCATCAGATGATGAGTCCTCCACAATGGCACCACACTCATTATCTTCCTGGATCAGCTTTAGAGCTTCTAGGCCACTGTATGCTACCTTATTTAGCTTTTTAGACATCTTTCTGGTGTTGTTGATCGTCAATCAACACGTAAAGCAGCAAAACAAAGTTATGTCCGTGCGCCCTCGTGTGTAATGCGCCTCTCTTGCCGACTGACACTTTTGTTTTATGCAAAGACCTACCTCCGGAGCTGATTGGTCAATTTGCATGAGTGATCTTTAGAATCATAGAATCCTGTAGAATAACGCCAAAACTTGCAAAACAAGATTGACAATACAGTCAGCCAACCAGGGAGCCGAGAACAGAGCATCGCGGGAAAGCGAGGCTTCTACGAGTTGAAATAATAATGCTCTGCATAGGAACAAATAACCGTAATAGAAACACCTGGAAGGTTTCAAATGGTGCACAAGTGATGGAATTATCAGAAAATAGCATTTATTTTCCAAAGAAATTATTTTTACCCAGCAAAACAGCAAAGGTAAGGCTAAGATCATTAATGCAAGTCTGAGGACGGGGGTTATTCTCCAGGAATTTAAGCCTGCCGTGGTCCAGCCTGTTCTAAAAAAGCAAGGCTTGGACTCTACTGACCTGAACAATTACTGTCCGATATCATAGCTTTCTTTCCTCTCCAAATTGTTGGGGAAGATGGGTTTTAATCCACATTTTTAATTTTCTTAAATCCAACAATGTTTTATGTCTGGTTTTTGTCCTCAACACAGCACTGAGACTGCTCTTATTCGAGTTTTTAACGATATTTTGCTTGCCTCTGATTCTGGTTCTCATGTACTGTTGGTGCTTTTAGATCTATCTGCTGCTTTTGACACTGTAGACCACGCAATCCTAATACAGCGACTGGAGCACTTAATTGGCATTCGTGGATCAGGCTTAGAGTGGTTCCACTCCTATTTTAATGGGAGATGTTTTAATGTTGCCCTGGGGAATTACGCCTCTAGAGTGGCACATCTTTTCTGTGGGGTTCCCCAGGGGTCTATTTTAGGTCCACTACTTTTTAAACTATACATTTTACCCTTGGGAGCCATTTTTAGAAAATACCGGGTGATTGTCAGCTTTATGTGGCCTTAAAAACTCCTGACCCTTTGCAACCTCTGACTGACTGCTTGAGGGAAATCAGGTCCTGTCTCTCAGCCAACTTCCTCCACCTGAACAGCTCCAAATTGGAGGCTATTTTCTTTGCCCCCCTGCTCTCCCGCTGCTGTGGAGCCATCATTTCCCCCTTCATTGTCTGCATTGGCGAAGCGTACAGTTAAAAATCTGGGGATCACTCTGGACGCCTTTTTTAAAATGGATGTGCAGATTACTGGACTATGCTAACACTCTCTTATATGGTGTTCCCTCCTCTTCAGTGGTGCGGCTCCAACTCGTACAAAACGCCGCCGCTAGGTTTCTGACGGGCGCAGACCGGCGGCAGGACATCACCCCTGTCTTGGCTAATTTACACTGGCTTCCAGTGAGATTTCGCATTAAGTTTAAAATTCTCCTGCTAGTCTATAAATTAATGCACAAAATGGCCCCCTCTTATTTGGCACAGCTTTTAAGCCCTTATGTTCCGTCGCAAACCTTGAGGTCTTCTGAACAGCACCTTCTGCTTGTTCCTCCTGCCCACTATAAGGCCCGTGGGGAACGGGCTTTTTCAGTTTGTGCTCCCAAGCTCTGGAACCAATTCCCCCGGACAGTCTGACTCGCCCCGTCCCTCCCCATTTTTAAAGTTTGTCTTAAGACATATTTTTATTCCCAAGCCTTCTCGGCTGAGTCGGTTTAACCCCTTTGAGATCTTGTCTGTTTGTTTTTACCATTTTTACTTGTTTTAGCTATTTTATGCTGATGTATATTCTTTGGTATTTTATTGTCTTGTACAGCACTTTGGTTGGTGTTGTCGCTGTTTAAATGTGCTTTATAAATAAAGGATGATGATGATGATGATCTTTTTTCAACTGTGATTCTGAAAGCGATTTTTTTGTTGTGTTATACTTTGGCTTATATCTCTGCGGTGCTTTGGTGTAGCCTTTTGGCAGATATATCTTTGGAATCAGTAGATCCTCTGCTTTCATTTGAGGGTTTGATTGTGCGTTTAGCACAAAGGATTGCTGCAGTAGAGCCCGAAATGTGGCGGCTGGGTTGACAAAACTATGATAATACGAGTCTATTTACAAATATTTATTTACGTGGCATCTGAGTTGTGTTTGTGGTTGGTACAAAATAGGTTAGATAGCCTTGTAGCGCGTGGTCTTCTGTTTAATTTGATGTGCATTATTATTATTTTTTCTGTCAGATGATTCCGCCGCGAAGTCTCGTCCATTTGTGATTGGAGATGGCTGCTGGGGCGGTTTCCTCTCACGCTGATCCACGTTGCAATTTTTATTTTTTGCTATTTATCCAACAGCTGCTTCAGACATTCAGTAGTGTATAGCTCTCTGCAGAGCAGGGCTACCTACACCGTCTTCAGTTTCCTGCTTCTTTGTCCTGTGAAGCTCTGCTTTCGGCGCGGTCTCTGCACGTACTATTGGCTGACTCGGCTGCTCATCACTGGGGCCCGCCTCTACTCGTTCAGGGTAGGCTGCTGCTCCCGTCCGTTCTGGCATAGCTCTCACCTGTTTGCTCATTAGCGGAGCCAGGAGTCCCGATCGTGGTCAGGATTGGTTAACCTTAAAGCCTGCAAATCTGACAATAGCTGTTTGGCAGAATCATATGGCAGGGGACTTTTAGAGTGAAATGATATTGTGTTAACAAAAACCATAACACTGCACAATTTTTAAACTTTGCCAGATTAATGAAAATGTAATTATAAAAGACGAATCCTCTCTCCTTTAAACGTTTTGGAGGTTTTAATATGATTTGAATTGATCATACAGGAGGACAGTAACCATTACAGTAGAATGCAGAAAACTGACCTGTCTCAATCTTACAACAACAAGCTTATATTATTTCTGGCAACCTTGGTCTATCTCTTCTACTCGATAAAGTACATCTCTCAGGGTGAAAATCAGAGACTTGAAGGCACCTTTCTCTTTGATTAGAAAGGTGTGAACTTTGTAGACGTTTAAGGATGCCCTGTCTAAGAGCCATCTCCATGGTAACACAGGATGTGGACTATCATTATCAAAACACTCTGACCATAACTTAAAAGCGTAAAAGCGTCACTCACTAAGACTAAACTTTCAACCTAATACAACATTAAGTAAACATGCGTCACAGTTTATTACAAAGTACAGATAAATCATAACACTAAATTTCTCCACCACAGTATGTATTCCATGTATTCTAATACCGCAAACGTTTAATTTCGCTTTTATGTGTAGTCCTCTGGTCAGGTTGTTTTGACTGAATACTACTTAACAGATACTATTGAGTAGGTATTAACTTGTCAGACGATTGCTGGAGGTAGCAGCCCCACCCCTCCACATCACATTAAAATTAGATTGTGACCGTGTTTTTTTTACCCTGCTGGTCAGAATGTCTACCGCGACCTCTGCTCCCGGTTAGCCCTAATCAGAAAGAGTTATTCATAATTGCTCTGCTAAGAATTTCTTAAGAATATGAGACAACGTTTAACACTTGACAGTGTTGTGATAAAGCTTAGGTTGGGTCAGCCTGGGTTAAATTGAATATATTTTAATTGAGCTGAAATCATTTCAACATGCAATCTTTTTACTCCACAAAATGTGCTTTTAACTGCATCCAGTGTACATGTCAATAATTGGTGTTTCATTTGGTAATATTCTTGCCATTACTGCGGTGATGTATTGCCATATGGCAAAATGATTTATCTGTGCATTTGTCTGTTTTAGGGAGAAGTACACTCTTGAGCAGGACATTGGGGAGATGGAAGAAGCTATCAGACAAAAGAGTGTTGAGGTGCAGGTGAGGAGACTTTCATAGTTTTCTACTTTTATAGCGTTTATATTATTATTATTATTTTGACTGTTATAGTCATGGATGGATGGAAGTGATTTCGGGCTCATACCCATTCATGATCAGTGGGTATGCTTTCACATTGCTTTTGTTTTAACAAATGATCCACCAGGAGATGCAGAATGACATGGACAGAGAGACAACAAAGCTGCAGGAACTGGAGGCACAAAAACAAGATGCTCAGGACCGTTTGGAAGAGATGGAACAGCAGAAGCATAAATTGGAAGACATGTTGAACGAAATACACCTGAAGTGCCAGGAAGAATCTCATTTGGTGAGGAAGGAATAGCAATAAATTTGCAATTATGACTTTGCAGTTCAGATTCTGAATATGTATTGCACAATAGTAGTAGTTTCACTTATTATGTATCAATATACACTACCGTTCAAAAGTTTGGGGTCACATTGAAATGTCCTTATTTTTGAAGAAAAAGCACTGTACTTTTCAATGAAGATAACTTTAAACTAGTCTTAACTTTAAAGAAACACACGCTATACATTGCTGATGTGGTAAATGACTATTCTAGCTGCAAATGTCTGGTTTTTGGTGCAATATCTACATAGGTGCAACTATGTATTTCCAGCAACTATCACTCCAATGCCATACATAATTTACACACATAATAAAATCAAAACTTATTTAAACTTATTTAATTCTGAAATGTTGTCGTTTCCTGCAGTAGGTATGTGGGTCAAGAAGTATGTCTTCATATGAGAGAAAAACAACACGGATGACGAGAAGCTCATTCGATTAGTGGAGATATATTGACAAAGAATATTAATAGAGAGAAGTAAATTAAGATTTTGTTTTCTTTTCGTCTTCCAAGTATGAATAGTTTTGATCTGACTTTCGTATTTCTGGCATTCCCGCGCATGCTTCTTTAAGCACCTCTGGGCTCCTCCAGAGCGGAACTGAGCTACATGCAGTATAAATTAACAACGGTAGTGAACCACATGTAGTGGAAATTAGGGGTCAGAAACTAGCACTGACTGTACACCAGTTGTAAATTTACTTACCATTACTTTTGGTCCCTTAATAAGTGGGAGGCACATATGCAAACTCTTATAATTCCTACACCGTTCTAGGGCTGGGCGATATGGCCTGAAATTAATATTGGGATATATTGAGCTGTGTCCCCATTTACGATATGATCATTTTCCTCTCATGTAGTAGACATACAAAGAAACTGAAATTACGTTTCTCACTGTCCCATCCGCAGACAGACATGAAAAGACACATCCTAACTACTAAGTAACAATAAATGGATAAAGTTAGATATAAAAGATAGGTATTAATACTAGTAGTAGCAGATTAATGCAATTTATATAGTGCAGAGGTGCTCATTTTCTATTGGTCAGAGCCAAATTTGTTTTTCTTTGGGGGTCGGGGTGTTGAGTAATCCCAATGCCTGATGGATGAAGCTTTTAGTGAGTCTAGTTGTGCGAGGCAGAGGTTCCTGTACCTCCTTCCAGAGGGCAGGAGGCTGAAGAGATTGTGTGCATCGCTCACAGTTGTGATGGCTTTGCGGGTGAGATGGGTGGTGTATATGTCTTCAAGAGAGGGGAGTGGTGCCCCAATGATCCTGCCAGCTGGGTTTAAGATGTGATGCAGGGTTTTCCTGTTGTAGTCAGTGCAGCTGACTATACTGTTATTCTGTTGAAGGTGGTCATGATGAGTGGTGAGACTCTCGCCTATTTGATTTTGCACAGGAAGTACAGAAATTGCTGCACTTTCTTTGACAGTGATGTGGTGTTGGTAGTCCAGGAGAGGTCCTCGCTGATGTTTACCCCCTGGAATTCAGGGGTGCACAGCAGCACCCTCAATGGTCAGTGTCAGGTAGTGAGGTTGTTGTTATTATTACAAGGCACCATTTACAAGACACACTTGTAAGAATGTGTTTAAAATTTATTTTACATGTAGAGCCTGCAACTCTAATGCTGTGTTCAGACCGAAAGCTTTGTCAGCATCAAGCAACGCTCAAAAAGCGACTAGTTCGACGCATAAAAACAGAATATATATTTTTAAGCTGAAGCTTCCAAAGCTCGTTGGCGGGCCTTTCTCTGTTGGATGTTTTAAACACTCGCGGATCGTGGTTGGCTAGGCAGCATTGACGTCGGGCTATGTCACTACAGTGAGACATTCTGATTGGTTGCCGTGCTGCGTCAAGAGTGTTAAGACCGTCAAAATTTCAACTAGCTGAACTTCTGCATTGCTAGCGTTATGCGTTTTGAAGCTTGAAACGCAAGAAAAGCTTGAAAAGTTGATGGAGCCAACGCTCACAAAGCGCTGCAGAGACTGTGACGCTCCTCTGATGGCCTCAATTATAGACTTAACATGTAATCTTGGTGCTGCTGACGCTGACAAAATAAAAGTGGTGGTTGCATGTGGAAAGTACGGCATAAAACAATGTTCCTAAGAGGTAATACAACTACGCAGTGGCGGCTCCAGACAATTTTGATTAGGCTGGCAGTGGGGGGTCTTGGTCAATTCAAACGGGGTCAGTGAATGATCATCCTCTTACATACAACTGAACCTTTCCCAATGACAAAAGAACCATTTAAATCACAGATGCACAATAAGTGGCTTAGTTATCAGCAATATTAATAATGGTTCATACAGTTATTAATGGTGACGAGCTCCCCCTGCTCAGCAGGGACAAATAATTAGGATTAATGTCAGTCTAAACTAGGGATTAAAATGTCATGTTCTAATCAGCTAATACCAGTTAAAACCATCATCCTGGTCTTCCATAACACGTCAGCAGAGCTACAGGCTGATGGCATCCATGACACACCACATTGAGGCAGGAAGTGATGCAAAAGAAGCCCAAACCAAATACATACTGAGTACGTGTGATTTTGAATTTAGGATTTCCATACTCTGTAAACTATAATCATAAAAATGATAACCAATACTGGCTTTGTATATCTCAAATTTGCTTCTAATGAGTCTACATCATATATTAGTTCCATCTTTTACATTGAAATACTAAAATCACTTAACTTTTTCACAATATTGAATTTTTCCAGTTTCACCCGTGCATTAATCCTGATTTATGTAACAAAATACAGACAAAAACATATTTTGGAGTGTGACTGAGAATAATTCTGAAATATCAGTTTTAAGTCTGTCCTGATAACCTCCTGGTTTACCTGTGACCCTGCATAAACCTCCCAGCTGCAGCTGCTGGCCTTATGTCTTCTCTGTGGCTCTGATCTTTCTATTAACCAGGTAAATAACAATTTCAAATATGTGGACAGCAATAATGAGCACAAAATCTACACAGAAATGAAAAACGACTGGGTTAACTCCTAACATTGACTAGCAAGTTATGTATGTGTTTAAAGACCGCGCGTAAAAATATGTTACCGCACATTAAAAGGCAGCAACAGCTGAAAAAAGTGCAGAGGACAGAGGGCACTGACACGGAAAGTGTGGGGGACATGTCTCACGTGTACCCAGCGACCGGTTTGTCCATGGGTGGGGGGTCAAGGCTTTTTTGGGGAGGGTCTTAAGACCCCCCAAGACCCTCCCCGGCGGCACAGCAGCAAATAGGTGTTTGGTCACTACAGATAACTGACAAGGATTTTTACAAAATGAGCTCACACTTTTGAAAATATTTTACTGTGGACATTTGTAAGTGAAACATAGCAAAATCTTGGAAAACTCAAATAGATATACTAAAAATAGGACCCAGTTGTTTTATTACTTTCTGTGAAGTTTATCATGACCTTGGGGTTTCTCATTTTGCATTCAGTTAACAGCAATTTTAACTGTTTTAATAGAAAGATTCGCTTTAAGACTAGTTGCAGCCTCATGAACTATCATGGAAACACTTAAGTTAATGACAGAGCTCTAAAGGAATAAGTTACTCCCTGGAAACTTTAATGTAAAGGTTTTTAGTAATCATATGCCCAGGGCTTTAAACAGGTGCAGTTTATGGCACTGTTTCTCTCCAGAACTTTGGTGTCTTCTTATTGCACAAAAGCATGACTTTAAGGTTAATTGGTTACTCTAAAAAATACCATTAGATGTGCTTGTATGCAATCATGGTGGTGTGTGTGTTGCCCTGTGATGGTAAGACAACCTTTCCAGGCTGTATCATCTTGGAAATAGCCAAAGCCTCCCTGTCCCTTCCCACTTTATAGACAATGGATGAATGGTTGAATAATGTGGCCTGGGAAATCAACACCAGTCATTGAGCTTTTAACTATTCACAAGCCAAAACTACCCACTGCATTCTAATGTTGCCTTCCAGAGGTCATTCCCTTTTGGTTCTGCTTTAAACCCTTGCTTTGATACTAAAATACTTTACACAAACGTATCAGGTAGACCAAAGTAAAAATAAGAGAGTCCAACATCCAGATACAAGGTTGTAATGGGAAATATTTCAAAGTAATGTGAATTAATTGATAGGGAACATATTTGCAAAAGTATCTAAAGAATATGTCATATAAAGATCATAATAGTTTATAAACAGATGTCAGTGGTGAGCAGATTTGAGTAGGACACATTCTGACCTTGTTTCATCCACATTGTGAAGTGATTTAATCTTGTTGGACCAGGCATTAATACTGTTCAGGAGGGAGTGTTGGATTGTGGGGCAAACAAGTGGGGCAAATAAGTATGTAATCAGCCACCAATTGTGCAAGTTCTCCCACTTAAAAGCATGAGAGAGGTCTGTAATTTTCATTACAGGTATACCTCAATTATGAGAGACGAAGTGAGAGAAAAAATCCAGAAAATCACATGAATTTTACACTGGTGCAGTTGGTGGTTGATTCATTTTTTAAAGAATTAATTTGCAAATTATGTGGGAAATAAGTATTTGGCCAATAACAAAAGTTAATCTCAACTACAAACAAGCAAAATGTCTGACCCTTACAGACCTTTACCTTTTTCTGTAAGAGGCTCCTCTGTCCTCCACTCATTATCTATATTAATGGCATCTGTTCAAACTCGTTATCAGTGAAAAAAAGACCTGTCCACAACCTCAAACAGTTGCACTCCATACTGCACAATGGCCAAGACCCAAGAGCTGTCAAAGGACACCAGAAAAAAAAACTGTGGATGTGAACCAGGCGGGGAAGACTGAATCTACAATCGGTTAGAAACACATCACACAATAGATGGATCAAAATACTGCAGTGCTCAAGGGTAACCCAGCACATGTCCAAGTCAGTCTAAAGCTTGCCAGAGACAATTTGGATGATCCAGAAGAGGATTTGGAGAATGTCATCTGGTCAGATGAAACCAAAGTAGAACTTTTTGGTAAAAACTCTTCTTGTTGCGTTTGGAGGAGAAAGAATGCTCAGTTGCATCCAAAGAACATCATACCCGCTGTGAAACATGGGGGTGGAAAAAATCATGCTTTGGGGCTGGTTTTTTGCAAAGGGACTACTACGACTGATCCGTGATCGCAAAAATTAATAGGGCTTTGTATCGTGACACTTTGAGCAAATAAAACTCCTTTCATCTGCAAGAGCATTGAAGATAAAACGTGACTGGATCTGTCAGAATGACAATGATTCCCAAACTCGCTTCCCGGGTCACGAAGAAGTGGCTTCGTAAGATGCAATTCAAGGTCCTGGAGTGGCCTAACCAACTACAGATCTCAACCCCATAGAAAATCTTTGGAGGGAGTTGAAAGTTTGTGTTTGTCAGCGACAGCCACTAAAGCATCACTTCTCTAGAGGAAATCTGCATTGAGGAAGACTTACAGAAAATGTTTGACCTCTGTAATTGCCAACTAAGTGTACAGGTGCTGGCCAGTAAATTAGAATATCATCAAAAAGTTGAATTATTTCAGTAATTCCATTCAAAACGTGAAACTTGTACATTATATTCATGCAATACACACAGACCAATGTATTTCCAATGTTTATTTCTTTTAATTTTGATATTTATAAGTGACAACTAATGAAAACTCCAAATTTGGTATCTCAAAAAATTAGAATATTTTAAAGGCCAATGAAAAAAATTTTTTTTTTTAAATGTTGGCCAACTGAAAAGAATGAACATGAAAAGAATGTGCATGTATAGCACTCAATACTTAGTCGGGGCTCCTTTTGCCTCCATCACTGCAGTAATGCGGCGTGGCATGGACTCGATCAGTCTGTGGCACTGCTCAGGTGTTATGAGAGCCCAGGTTGCTCTGATAGTCGTCTTCAGCTCCTCTGCATTGTTGGGTCTAGCGTATTGCATCTTCCGCTTCACAATACCCCATAGATTTTCTATGGGGTTAAGGTCAGGCGAGTTTGCTGGCCAATCAAGGACAGGGATACCATGGTCCTTGAACCAGGTACTGGTGGTTTTGGCACTGTGTGCAGGTGCCAAGTCCTGTTGAAAAGTGAAGTCTGCATCCCCATAAAGTTGGTCAGCAGCAGGAAGCATGAAGTGCTCTAAAACTTCCTGGTAGACGGCTGCATTGACCTTGGACCTCAGGAAACAGAGTGGGCCAACACCGGCAGATGACATGGCACCCCACACCATCACTGACGGTGGAAACTTTACACTGGACCTCATGCAACGTGGATTCTGTGCTTCTCCGCTCTTCCTCCAGACTCTGGGTCCTTGATTTCCAAAGGAAATGCAAAAATTGCTTTCATCAGAAAACATAACTTTGGACCACTCAGCAGCAGTCCAGTCCTTTTTGTCCTTGGCCCAGGCGAGACGCTTCTTACGCTGTTTCTTGTTCAAGAGTGGCTTGACACACGGAATGCGACAGCTGAATCCCATGTCTTTCATGAGTCTCTTCGTGGTGGTTCTTGAAGCGCTGACTCCAGCTGCAGTCCACTCTTTGTGGATCTCCCCCACATTTTTGAATGGGTTTGTCGTCACAATTCTCTGCAGGGTGCGGTTATCCCTAGAGCTTGTACACTTTTTTCTACCACATTTTTTCCGTCCCTTCGCCTGTCTGTTAATGTGCTTGGACACAGAGCTCTGCGAACAGCCAGCTTCTTTAGCAATCACCTTTTGTGTCTTGCCCTCCTTGTACAAGGTGTCAATGGTCGTCTTTTGGACAGCTGTTAAGTCAGAAGTCTTCCCCATGATTGTGGAGCCTTCAGAACAAGACTGAGGGACCTTTTAAAGGCCTTTGCAGGTGTTTTGAGTTAATCAGCTGATTAGAGTGGCACCAGGTGTCTTCTATATTGAGCCTTTTCAGAATATTCTAATTTTCTGAGATACTGAATTTGGTGTTTTCATTAGCTGTCAGTTGTAATAATAAAAATGAAAATTAATAAACACTTGAACTATATCACTATGTGTGGAAGGAAAGTATACAGTATACAAGTTTCACGTTTTGAATGGAATTACTGAAATAAATCAACTTTTTGATGATATTCTAATTTACTGGCCAGCACCTGTATATAACAAAGTATTGAGATTAACTTTTGTTATTGACCAAATACGTATTTTCCCTCGCAATTTGCAAATAATTTCTTTAGAAATCAGAACATTTGATTTTCTGTTTTTTTTTTCTCATTGAGGTACACCTAGGATAAAAAATGGTTGGAGGTTGAGAGGGAGTTCAAAAATTTGTATTTGGTAAATAAAGAAATTACTAATATAGTTTAAACGTTTATACTAACATGGAAAAAATACTTCCAGGACAAAACTTTTTTTTTCTTGGTACTACGCTGAATTGACACACTTTAACAGTAATTAGCAGTGTAATTTCTTGTTTTTGTTTTTTTCCCTTTTATGTAGATCTCAACCCTTCAAAGTCAGATCCAATGTCAAGAATCAGATTTACAAAGCCACCAAGAAGAACTTTGTCAAGCAAAGGCTGACTTGGACTGTCTGCAACAGGAGGAGAGACAGCTGGAACAAAGCCTGGCTGCTGGCAAGGTCCAGCTAGAAACAATCATAGGTTCGCTAAAGTCAACTCAGGAAGAAATAAATCAAGTGAGTGTCAGGCTCCTTTTGTATTCAGATTACTTATTTATTCTTTATACTCTTACGTGAAGAGAAACCAAAAATGTACAGCAACTTTAATATTTGGATAACGTTACATAGCTAACATAAACTGTATTGATAAACAGATCTAAACAGATATAAGCATTTTACAGAGCTTTAAGAAATTGACCCGGTGCATTGCCATTTGTTACTCTGGAATGGTTTGCTTTTGAATTCTGGGGAAATATAGCAAAAACTATCATTCACAAATAGAGAAAACACCAAACAGCGATAAACCTTTCCAGAAGTGGCTAACATACAGCAAGAGCATATTGACAACTCATGCTGGTCACAAAAGGTGCTGCAGGTTTGCCAATCATTTAGAAGAAAAAAAATCTTTAGGCGACACAAGGGAAATTCTTTAGGTGTGCATCTTGTTAAATCTGGTATGAGTTTTATTGAAGACTTTTTTAAAGATGTTTACTAATTATCCCAGCAGTTTATTGATATGGGAAAATTTATCTCTGATCTTCCACAAGGATGCGGCTTCAGTCAATGTCAGTGTTTTAAAATATTTTATTATGGCCAGACCCTGATACAATGGTCCCTCTCTGGGCAACCCTGCTCTCCAATCTCTATCAAGTACCTTCTCTATGCTTGTCTGAGTTGCTAGAGCCTTCTACGTCAAATTTTGCATCTTCCTTGCAAACTTAACCAAAACAGGAGGATCCCTTCATATAGAGTAGATATAAAATCTCTTCACTAACTCAGTAGTTTGATTGGACAAGAGATATTCCATGAGTGCTCATATTACTGTACAACAGTACTGGGTCTTTTTTACAGACAATACCACTCTGCTGTACAGGCATTAATGGTGTGTTAACACTGCCCAAAAAGTCAAAGGCTAGATTACGTTAATTAAGTCTACGGTTGAGGCCATCAGAGTCTCAACAACTGTGCTTTGGTCATTGCAATCTTTGAAACTGTTGCTGCTTTCCAAGCTTCAAAGAAGCAAAAGCCGGCAAAACAGAAGCTAAGCTTTCGCCAAAGTCCCCTGAGCGTCAACCAATCAGAAAAATTAGGTAGTGTTTAGACCTAATGATTTGACCTCAGTGATGACTCGAGAGGGACTTGAACCTACAGCCCAACTGTAAGCAGGGATGTTATTTTAGCAGCTAATGGTATTGTTTGTATGGTAACATAGTGACAGACAATGCTGCATCTGATTGGGTTCCCTATTGGAATGTTTGTTCCCCCTGCAAAACCCACAAACTCTGTGGAGGCGTTTCTGTACACCTGGACCAGGGTAGATTTCACGTTAATCGTCTGACATGGTGATTGTTTTCATATGCGCAGTGGTCTGGCAGTACGTCAGTGTGTTTCTTTCTTTTTTTTTCCTTTCTTTTTTTCTTTTTATGTTTATGCATGCTCCCGTTGCATTGGCTGCAGTTACTTGCAGTGCAGTCTGCGTCACTCGTGAGTTTAATTTATACATCCTGCCCCAAGCTCCTTTAACAAAAAGAAATATGAGTGTTGCTCAAAATTAAAATTAATTAATATTATTTAATTTATTAATATTTACAAATCCATTCAATGTCTGTCCACCTTATGATTTCGTAGACCACCATATTTTCATTATCAGCTCCAATGATAAAGACAAGAACATAAGTAAAATATTTAAATCTATGGTTAAGTATATGAATATACATTTTGCCATAACTTTTATACAATAAACTTAATTTTATCAATATACAAATATAATTGGGCAAAAAATATATATAGTCAGCCACCAATTGTGCAGGATCTCCTAATTTAAAAAAAGAGAGAGGCCTGTACATTTATTAGACAAATAATTTTCCAATAAATGTATAAATAAAGATATATGTCCCATAATTTCACTTTCTACGTTCTTAAACATTTGGATATAAGTTTCTGAACATTTTGCATTGACTGATTCCATTGCAGATTTATAATAATAAAAGTGATCCTCAAAAATACAGCTTGCCTCATATTTTTGCATGTAATGCATAATTGGGTGATGGAAATAATTTGATGTTTAAATAAGTTCTATTGTTTTGGTTTTAGAAATGTATGGAAATCTTGAAAAATAGGGAACTCTTTGCATATATGTTTTTGTGTTTTGTAGGCTCGCAGCAAGTTGTCCCAGATTCACGATAGTCAGCATGAAGTGTCGAAAGGAATTGAACAATTCAACTGCACCTTAAATGGTACCAATGGAGGGAGTATGACAAACCTGGCCGACATGAGCGAAGGCTTCAATGACCAAGAGAGTGAAGGCCTTTCAGCTGAAGTGAAGGGAAGGCAGGTCAGGAAATGAATACTTTCCATCATAAATCCCAAGTTCCTATTTTTACAGACTTATGTATGAAAAATTTTAGATTTAAAAACCTGTCTAGGTTTTTACATTTTTTATCACAAATTTTTCACCATTTTTTTTAAAATTACGGATGGGATTTAAAAAAAAGTTTTTTTGGGCCAAGTTGGCCTTTATTTGACAGGACAGATTTTGAGGGGGGAGAGAAGTGGGGAAAGGCATGCGGCAAAAGTCGCCCGGGACAGGACTTGAACCAGGGACGGCCGCGTCGAGAATTGAGGCCTCCACACATGGTTCGCCCTCGTCGAGAATTGAGGCCTCCACACATGGGGCGCCCGCTCTAAGCACTACACCTTCACGTCCCATTACACATGGTTTTAAATCTAAAAATGTTTTCATAGTTGAATTTTTTTAGTCAGCAATCCATATGCATTGACAGAAATATGGCCATTTACAGTTTTTTAAAGACTTGTTCTGACGCATATCATCTTAACTTTTTTAAATGCATGACATTGATGTATTGGTAAAGTTTTATTCCATAACCGATTGTCCATCAGTGGACAAAATTACATTGTTATCTATATTTCTCCATTTAGGCTTACGCCAGGGATGTAAGATAAATGTGGCATGAGATTTTGCAGCATAAAGCATGGCATTATGTTTCCTCCTAAAACCTTTACAATCTATTTGAATGTTGCTGGAACTTTGCACATTCTAATGACCTTAAATCTGAAAAGAATAACAAATCAGCTTTCAGCTTTCCACTCTGTAAACAGGTTTTATTGTTCGTTTTTCATACCAACAGGACACTTCTCATACCTAAATAAGGTATGAGAGGATCATGTCTTAATTACTTTTCATGCCAAAAAACTATGTCAAGTGATAAAACTAATCAACAATTAGAGTATCTATCTACTTGCTATTTTGGTTCTTCAGCCTCTGTAAAGGTTTGAACAACTGAGAAAACGTGCAATTGCGGCTCAGTGTGTATAACGCATGGCCTGTTATTGGAGGATTATAGGTTCGAATCCAGTTGTTACATGAGTCATAGCTTCTAAGGCTCTGCCCCGATTGCTAATTACACCTGTGTCCCTGATTAGTCTCACCTGGTTGTCCTCATCTCCTTTTACTATTTAAGCTCTGGCAGATGCTCTATTCACCATAGGATTATTGATGGTGTTTTCTGCTACGTTTGACTCATCATTCCTGCCATTAAACCCGTTTTGGGGCATTTAATCCACGTACACACCTGGCTCTGTCATTAATACAACAGCTAAACCTGACAGAATGATCTGAAAATGAATCCAGCAGATGAACCAGTGTATCTTCTGGCTGGGCTTCTTTTGGACCAGTTGGGTTTACTCAAGAAATTTAACACCAACAAGATAGAAGTCCACATATCTGGACTAATTCCAGCAACGCCCTCAGATGAGGTATTTAGCCGGATCAAAGGATTCACTAGCCTTATTTAAACTCTCGGTGCTGAAAGGTCTATTCCATTCCTGAATAATTTTAAGATCTTCTGTGAACGAAGGCATCTATTAACAAAAGATGGACATCACATCAATAAGAAATGTCAGAAGCTCTATCTCTCGAATGTGTTATCTAATGTAAACTGTCCTCGAACTGAGATACGTAGTGAACGGTAACCTGCTGAAACACAGAGAGAAGATGACATCCTTCCACCCGTCTTTTGGACCAGTTGGACATGATCTCCGCCAAACTTGAATTTGCCTCCAGGAGATCAAGTGCTCCACCATCTCCTGCTCTGTCCTCCTGTCTGCGCATCATCCGCTCCAACTGGCTCCATTTCACTCAGCTCTGACCCTGGTCCGGTTCTATTCAATCAGCTCATATTTCATTCAGTTCAAATCATGTGTCAGTCAGCTCCCAGAGCTCCCAGAGAGGGTCAAAGATGACTCTTTTCTCTCACTAAAGCAGGGGTGCCCAAAGTGGGGTCCGTGGGGCAAACTTGGCCCCAAAAGTCATTAATTTTGGCCCACCAGGTGGTTGCCCTGGGTATTACATAAATTCAAACTAAATGTGCAATATAATTATTCTTCCACAGCTGATGGATTGGTTATTGGACCCAATGAGTATTTAGTGGGCTGAATAGAGTCCTCTTGCTTGGTGATTACATTATAATTGAAATTAGGTCTAAAATTGAATTACAAGGAACTATAAGGGGCATGTAGTGCACGATATGTGCACAAATTTACATTTGCTCATTCTATAAGATCACAAATATTTGATAAATTTACAAAATATCCCATGAGCCTTTGCTGCTGCACTGGACTGGATCAAACTACTTCTATAGTCATTGTACACAGACAAAAGAACAAGGGAGGAAGAATATTTCTTTCTTGACATCAATGATAAATCAATCAAATATGGAAGTTTAGATATGTTTTAAATGGATAAATATGTCTCATTTGTCATTTTGTTGTTATTTATACAGAAAGGAATATTAAATAACTGTAGAATTCACAAAAGTACTTTACTATGGTATTTGTGTTTGAAGTAAAATATTACATTTGGCCCTCGGCCCTCTGATAGTTTAATTTTGGCCCTCAGATGGAAAAAGTTTGGGCACCCCTGCACTAAAGCCTCTTGATTACCGCCAGTCTCGGCCAGCCAAGCTCCTCCCTCAACCCCAGTTCTTTAGGGCAGGACCACCAGGCCATCCGTCCGAGCACCGTCCATTCATTGCACACATTTTCAGGCTGTCTGCCAGTATCCCAGATCCTCAGGGGACAGTTGTCCACCCACCCTTGGAAGGGTGCTTCTTCTCTTTTTCTTTTTTCTTTCAGGTCGTCTGCATTCAGCCCTCATTGATGGTGTCTTCTGCTGCTTATGCCTCGTCATTCCTGCACTTTAAACCCTTTATACACGGTTTAATCTAGGTCTGCGTCATTAATTCAGCAGCTAAACCTGACAACGTTTTGATGTGGAGCTAGGTAGAGGTTTCACGATTCGATTCTCGTTTTTGTTTTTTTTAAGTACAGAGCCCTATGTCAGTTTTAGACTAGTCTCTGATCGTGGGTTTTATTCATAAAATTTTGTACAGGAAATCTTTAAAAGACTAAATGTAATGTACTGTATAAATGCAATTTTTATTATTCTTGTGTAATGTATCACATTAGGCATCAATGGTCAAATTGAAATAATTTTATTTACAATAAAAGTGTAACAGTATTGTCTAAATAACAGAAACAATAGTAACAGTGGGTGGCTGCCGTCTAGTGACTCTTCATAGTTATTGCAGAACGACCGGAGACAATGCTCCAGATAGCTCACTGGACGGAGCAAAATGCAGCTAAAAGCAGTCCTCTTATTTACAATGCAAATGTTGACTTCGATCACCGGGATCTCAGAATTTCCTTACCGGTGATTTGAGAGTAGAAGGAGTGACTTTAGCTCCGGTCCCGCTACTTCATCTATCCTAGCTTGGTCGAGCTGTAGCTTAGCTAATAGCTACTTGCTAGTGTCGGCTAAGATGCTCACTAATACTGTGACTGTCGAAGGAGCAGGGCCTGTTTTCCTCTCCTCATGCTCCACTAAAACATACTGGAAAGAATGAAGGACATGGAATTAAAAGATCCGACGCCTTGAAGAAAGCGCCAGAAACAATACTACTCTGAGTATGACATGCGATTTTCAATAACCTGGCAGGTCGATGCCAACAACACAGAGTACCCCTCCGAACAGATGACGTCTATTGGGAACAACCCCCCACTCATCAGAAGAGTGGCCAGCACTCAGACGACAGACACCCAAAAAGAATTACAAGGAACGTCAAAAGAAACTCCAACAACTAAGAACTTCAATTATCCCTTTAAAGAACTGATTTACAGCGCTGGCCTCACTCGGCTCTCTGAGTCTAACAGATGCACAGCAAATCCAGCGAAATGCAAACAATTCCCTGGAACTAATAGACCTTTGCCAAAGCCACCTAAACCCAAACACAGATAAACCGAACAATAACAAAAAACAGTAGCAAGAAGCCAGCACTGACAGAAAGCAAAAGAGAAAAGACGCTTGCTATTATTCATGACGGATCGATCAAAGGCATTGAACAATTCAATTCAGTTTATTTATGTAGCGCCATTTCACAACAGATGTCATCTCAAGGCACTTTACAAGAAGATTTATTACAATACAATGTTTAATTTAGGAATTAGAGAACCACAGAAGATTGCGTCGTGACCTCTCAGCAATCCCTCACAACAACTATGCATCAATACAAGTGTCTTTAATTGCCCACAAATGACAGTCAAAGAACTTTCTGAGAGGATTCCATCAATTATTGCGAGAAACCCAGAACTATAAAAAAATGTTGTCCATGCAGGAACAGACAATATCTCCCACAAGAAATAAGAAATTTTAAAGAAGGGCTTTTTGGGTTTACTCAAGAAATTTAACACCAACAAGATAGAAGTCCACATATCTGGACTAATTCCAGCAACGCCCTCAGATGAGGTATTTAGCCGGATCAAAGGATTCACTAGCCTTATTTAAACTCTTGGTGCTGAAAGGTCTATTCCATTCCTGAATAATTTTAAGATCTTCTGTGAACGAAGGCATCTATTAACAAAAGATGGACATCACATCAATAAGAAATGTCAGAAGCTCTATCTCTCGAATGTGTTATCTAATGTAAACTGTCCTCGAACTGAGATACGTAGTGAACGGTAACCTGCTGAAACACAGAGAGAAGATGACATCCTTCCACCCGTCAGTGATAAGCCTGCCACAGTCATGCCAGCCAACTGTGCAACAGTTTGAATAAAAGAGTTCAGCAAAGAGTTCCAGCATCTCTATGTGGGGAACATGCAGATTCTACTGTTCAGAGGATGCCTGTTTAAAGCGTCCTTTAATCCTAAACAGCAGAATATACCCTTACTATCTGATTGCTTTAATATAAAAGGTGCAAAATTAAAGGTTCACTCACAAAACGTCCCCCTGTGCGAGCGATTCAGACCGATTCGATCGCAAGGGAGCCGGCATAGAAGGTGTCCGGTGGAGCTAATCAGCTGGCCATTATTGCAATTCAGCAACCTGGAGTTCTAAGAGTGGCGCCGTGCATCCCTCCAGTGAAGACCTTCTCCGCCAGTACTCCAAGCGTCGAGTCACGGCACCAAAAATGTTAGGTTATTAATAAGCAGGTCACCTAGAGAGAACCAAAAAAAGCACAGGAATAGTTTATCTTTTGTTAAACTCTGCAGAGGGAGATACTGTCAAATACCACTAGAACAAGTTTGGCATTCAGCAGATCTCAGAGAAGCAAGTCTCTCTGAACCACTTTTATTCCACTTTTCACCACACCCATCAGAATAGATAAGAAACAGTTCACACACAAGATCTCAGCCTCATCGCTCCCTTCAACATTTTTGGGATGCGTGGGGTTGAGTTTCACACAGCTGAGCATGAATGATAATAAGTATCTAAGAGAGGGTTGCAGTTACTTGTAGTGATTTTTTTCTCCCTTCATCTGTTTGGGTTCACAACATTTTCTCGATTCATAAATCTCATCTTTATAGATCTGATAACTTTGAGTTTGTTGATCCGTTGGTGCTGGATTTAGTATCTTTATCAATGTGTGCTTCTCAACCTTGCCAGTTTTTGGAAAATAGATCAAATATGCTGGACTGTTTTTGCCATATCCAAAGAAAACACCTTTATTCCATCTTGGATCCAACTTTCCTCTATTTTGTTTATAAGCGTAGCACAATGATCCAAATTTTTTCATTTTAGAAAGATCAGGTCTTTTTCCTGTTAACATCATATACGCTGTCTGACCTGTGTGTTTGTTAAAACATCGATTCCTGATCACTGCCGCTGTTTGGCCATAGCAGTCCTTCTCCTTGTCATCCTCCACGACCCTCTCGCTTCATCTCGTCTTAGCTTTCTTCTGCACGTTGTATCTTTGTGTGTATTGCTCCGGCAAAAACTGCACCATACTTTGGATCTGCAGGTTCTCTCGTTGTGTCTTTTTAGTCCACATTTAAAACAGACAATCCCTTTATTCTTTGATCTTCCATCACCTGCTCTCCATGAAGCAGAATCCTGGTCTGATTGCACTTTTGTCCTCATTACATTGTCATCAGTTGCAGCTGCATGCATTCTCTCAGTTTCTTCATAACTTCTGCATTTTACTTTAAACTCTGAAAATGTAATTTTTGCTTCACTCAGTGTAACCAGCACAATCAGGGGTTTAAATCTCTCTGGTAGGCCTTTCATTATCATTGCGATCAGAAGTCCATCAGTTAGCGACTCACCAGCATTTTTTAACGCTGTAATGATTGCTTCTGTTTGGATAATGTAATTCGTCACACTCTCATTCTTTTCATTTGCTAGAGAAGTCAGTTCAGTGTATAGACTTATGATCCTTAGCTTGCCCACTCCATCATAATGATCTCTTAAAATTATAGGTATAAACTTTTGTCATCCAAAAATTTTATCAACTCTGCATATGCTTCTGCATTTTTGTCATCACCATCATCGGCTTCTTCATCACCTTCAGCCTCTTCCGCCTTAAGATGATATCTTTCAAACCTTGTAATCTGAGACGACCCAGGAACTTAGTTTCCCATACCTCATATTTACTTTCATCTCCATCAAATTGCAAACAGGAATATCGACTGCCCGACTCTGCAGCACGTCTGCTCATGATGCACAAAAACCCTTACTCACACAATGGTGTAAAACTTTTCACACCTGGTGGTGACTTGCGGATTCAGGAAACGCTGCCCCTCCTTTGACAATTACACGCTTTCTTTGCTGCTGTCCTGAGCCCATAACCTGTTAGCAGAGTTGCTTTGCTCAGCGTTATGGCACTATAGCTTTGAGTGAGGATCAAAAGTCCACAGACGTAAACTTGTTTCTGACAGATGGCTCCACCACTGCACTTCTCCATCAAACAGTAGGCATTGTGAAGATGAATAGTAAGTGGGTGGAGCCATTTACCGTCATTTTCTTATGACATAATGTTCATTCAGATACAAAACACCTGTGGACACTAAAATGTATTAATAGAGAATTGCCCAACTAATTATAACTTCATTAGTGATACCAGGAAAAAATAAATGGGGGGTGGTCTGGCTACAAGTTTTCATCTATCTTTAAAGTTCAAAAAGGTATCGCTAGGTGAATTCAGGACCTTTGAATATTTAGCTACTGAAATAAATGAACCAAACAAAGTCATATTTGTAAACATATACAGTCCACCAAAACTTAACACAAACTTTTATAACAAGTTCAATGACCTTTGCTCTGCAATATGCCTAGACTATGACCACATAGCAATTATGGGGGACTTCAACATTCATATTGACAAATCCCAAGACAGTGGAACAAAAGCACTAAATGATGCCCTTCATAACTTTGACCTAATCCAACACATTAATGAGCAAACGCACAACCGAGGACACTCTCTGGAACTACTTATTAGCAAAGACTTAAATATCTCTAGCTTTGCCGTAACTGATATTGCATTATCTGACCATTTCTGCATCTCATTTGAAAGCACCATCCTAGCCAACGTCAGAGTAAATCCACTGTTAAAAAATGCTTCCTTAAAGAAAACTCAGCTGAAAACTTTAAACTGATGTACACTCCAACCTTATCTAAATCACCAACATCCACCAACACACACTCAGTAAAGAAACTGACAGATGATTTTCTATCCAAAATCTTAGACATGATGGATAAGATTGCACGTCTTAAGGTTAAAACCATCTCTAGTAAAAAGAAGTCTCAGTGGAGAAACAATCCACTGGTATGTAATGAAAAAAGGGAGTGCCGAAGCGCTGAGAGAAAAATTGTGGAAAACTCGACTCCAGGTTCATTATGAGATATATAAAGAGAGACTGAACAAGTATCAAGTAACCTTAAGGGGTGCAAGGGAATCATTCTTTTCTGAGGTTATTCACTGAAACAACAATAATGCTATGACATTATTTGCTACAGTGGAGAGACTAACTACTCCTCTAGTGACAGTACCCCCTGAACTAAACTCCACTAACGCCTGTAATGACTTTGCCTGCTTCTTTACTGAAAAGATCTTGACATCAGAAGATCAATCAGTACATCAGTTCCAACCCCAGTACAAACATTGAGCCCAACTAACACCCATGCAGAAAAAATGACTCACTTCCAAACAATAAATCAAACAAGCTTTGATTAAATTATTGACAAACTAAGGTCTGCCACCTGCTGCTTAGATATCTTACCAACAAATTTTCTAAAAAGGTCCTCCCAGCCATCAGAGAAGATCTGATCAAAATAATTAACTCATCCCTCCTGTCAGGTGTTTTCCCCAAAGCCTTAAAAACAGCAGTTATCAAACCAATACTAAAGAAGAAGAACCTAGACAGCACGTTGATGTAAAACTACAGACCAATCTCTAATCTCCCTTTATCTGTAAAATTATTGAAACCGTTGATCATGATGTATTACTAGAAAGTCTAGAGAGCTGGGTCGGAATCTCTGGTACAGTACTCTACTGGTTAAAATTCTACCTCAAGAATAGGAACTCCTTTGTGTCGATTAGCCAGTTCTCATCACAAAACACACAAATCACATGTGGTGTCCCGCAGGGCTCCATCCTAGGGCCCCTCCTATTTAGCATCTACATGCTCACACTAAGACAGATTATAACCACCAACAATGTTAACTACCACAACTATGCGGATGACACTCAGCTTTATATCTCAATGTTACCAGGTGATATTGAACCCATCCAAACCCTCAGTAAGTGCATTGAGCAAATTTCCAGCTGGATGTCCCATAATTTCCTCCAACTGAACAAAAACAAAAATGAAGTACTTATCTTCGGACCCGAAAAAGATTGATTAAATATCAGTGCACAGCTTCCGTTGGTCCAACTAGAAACTACCAACCAGGCCAGAAATCTTGGTGTAATAATGGACTCAGACCTGAACCTCCAGGGTCACATAAAGGCAATAACAAGGTCATCTTTCTATCACCTGAGGAGCATTTCTAGGATTAAAGGAATGATGACACAAGTAGACCTAGAAAAACTCATCCATGCCTTTATCTCTAGTTGCCTTGATTACTGTAACAGTATCTTCACAGGTCTATCTAAAAAATCAATCAGACAGCTGCAGCTGATCCAGAACGCTGCTCCTCATGTTCTCACTAGAACCGGAAAGAAGAACACATCACCCCAGTTCTAAAGTCCTTACAGTGGCTCCCTGTAGCTCAGAGAATAGACTTCAAAGTGCTTTTATTAGTTTATAACTCATCAAATGGGTTAGCACCAGAGTACATTAAAGATCTGCTACCACCATCTGCTCTAGTTTTTTTTTTTTTTTACGTGTCCTGTCTAGCAGTTTGCTACTCAGAATTGGTGTCTGAGTAGCAAGTACAAGCCCAACATATTTACTTTCCCAAGCAGAGCATTACAGCTTTGCTATAATACTCCACTTGATATATATGTATGAAAAATCTTTATTAGTGATTACTGTGGGTTTAATTTCTTGAAGTTATGAACACGAAATTGAGAAGGAAGAATATTAAGAAGAAAAACAGGACCGATAAAAGTGTGAACTGACGATACAAGATAGGGAGGTAAACAAAGAACACAAGAAAATATCCCAGTCCTCCACCTCTGTTGGATGGCAGAGAAGTGGGAAAACAAAATAAACAAAAACCACCAATAGAACAGAACAACATTAACCAAACGGATCTAGTAATGTTAACTAAGAATTACACAATAACTACACACAAAAATGGCTTATTGAACACAACACTGTTTCTGGTAAACTCCTGGTAACAACTAACTAATGACGATAATCTCAGCTCAAGATATGTCCGTACCCACCAATGTGCCCACACCTATGTCTGTGTGCGAGCATGCAGGTGTGAATAAGGTTTCCCTATGCAAGTGATTGATAGCTGGTGTGAGGAACCGTCAATCCGTCCTACAGGAATCGACGCAGACATGAAGGAGGCAGGAGACGCACGCGTCCAGAGTCCCACAGAGCGCAGGAGACCGGCTGTGCCCGGACGGGCCCGGAACAGGACCCGGACGCCACGGGGACCAGGGGCGCCCCGCCCCCCAGCAGGGCCCCGACCAGGTATCAGCCGACAGGGGTTCCCCGCTGCGGCCGCAAGGCAGGAGGGACCCGCAGCCGGCCGATGGACGACTCACGCCACCACCGCCAACAACGCAGACCCTCCCTTCACCCACACCTACCAGGGAGCCACAGTAAAAGCCGCAGCGGATGTATGCCCTCCGCAGGCCACACACCGGCAGCACCTGGACACCCAGATCTACCACCCCCCGGGTCCAGATCCCGCCCCACGCAGAGCCCTAAGACCAGGGGCCCAGCCTTAAGCTCCATATCAGCAACCGTGTCCCACAGAACAAAATCAAGGGCCCCTCCCCACTAGGTGATGGAGCTGATCAAGGGAGACCAGAGAGATTGATCAGATGTTGAGGCAGAAGCCGTTATAGCCGTTATATATAATATTCAGAGTATTTTTATTTTTCCAGTTCAAGAGGATATTTTTCTTAGCGATGCATAAGGCGATGTAAAATAATTGCATAGACTTTGTATCCATGGTAACTTCATCTACATTTCCCAGCAAGCAAACTGTGGGAGCAGGTGTGATATTACATTTCTGACACTTTGATAGGTCTTCACATATCTGGTACCAATATTTCTTGATAGGTGAGCAGAACCAAAGAGCTAAAAAAACCCATCTTGAACATCGGTTGGCCTGAATAATTTACTCTATGAAGGATTTTATATCGTATTAATTGTAGATTAGGATTTTAAAGAAATTTAAAGGTTCTTAAAGAAATCTGAGACCAGAGGTTTTGATCAAATGAGATGGACAAATCCATCTCCCATTTTGACATAGGAAGGGCTATATATTCATCTATTCTATTTAATGTTTTGTATATTTTAGATAGCAGTTTGGGAGGGTTAAAATTAAGAAAGTCTTAAACTTTTTCTGGAATTTGTAATTCAACCTTATTGAGCCTAAATTATTTTTTTTATAATTGATTTAATCTGTTGATATTCTAAGAGTTTATTCTTGTTAATTCCGTATTGTGGAACCAGTGGGATAAAGTCTGTTCTATGAAATATGTGCTCCGGGTATTCAATTCCTTTACAACTGTTGATCATGCATTTTTTTTGTAAGATGTCCGGGTTATTCCATATGGGTGTACGTCTGCATGGGACTAGTAAAGTCTCTGTCATTCAAAGAAATTCCCACCAAGCTGTCAGAGAGGAGCTGATACTGATACTTTTTTAGCATTCATTTTGTTTTATATGTGAGCTAATGAATGGTAGATCGGAAAGTTTTATCTTATTGCATAGTGTCTGTTCAACATCTATCCAGGACTCATCGAGAGAACTGTGTTTTAACCATACTTGATATGTATTGGAGCCTGTTGGCTTAGAAATAATGATGAAAGTTACGTAGGTCTAGACCTCCTTTATCTTTGGACTTCAGCAGTGTCTTTTTAAGCTGATACGTAGGGGTTTATCTTTCCAAAGAAATTTAGAAACGGAAGAGTCCAGAGATCTAAACCAATCAGGTGATGGTTTGCTTGGGATCATTGAGAATAAATAATAGATTTTAGGCAAAACCATCATTTTTATTGTAGCTACTCTTCCAATAAGTGATATGAGAAGGGACTTCCATCTAGCCAGATCATCTTCCACTTTTTTTAAAAGTGGGATGTAGTTTAGCTTTGATAAGTCTGCCAGTCTTGGTGAGATATGGATACCTAAATATGTAATATTTCCTGACCGGAGTTACACAGCAAAGGGACCCTGGAAAGAACAGTTGATTGGAAGGACTGTAGATTTTAACCAATTTATTGAATAGTCTGAAACTCTTGAATAAGATTTTATCAACTCGATTACCTGAGAGAGAGGTTTGTGAATGCTGTAGAAGAAGAAATACATCATCTGCATACAGACTAATTTTTTGTTCTATTTTGTTGCATTGTATACCTTTAATATTATTAGTTTGCCTGATTGCTGCTGCTAATGGTTCAATAAAAATAGCAAAGAGAGAGGGAGAATGTGGACATCCCTGCCTGGTACCTCTCTGAAGGAAAAACCTTCATGATGTTTGATTATTAGTCCCAATACATGCTATTGGGGAGCTGTATAGTATTCTTACCCAGTTTATAAAATAATTACTGAACCCGAATTTATGTAAGGTTGCAAATAAAAATTTCAAGTTAACTCTATCAAATGCTTTTTCTGCATCTAAAGATAATACATTGGTTTGGATGTTTTATCAGTACTAATAATCTATTAAATCTATTAATCTACTTGAATTTGTAAACAAGAATATTCCAGATTTCTTTATAGAACTCTACTGGAAATCCATCTGGACACAATCACTAAACAGTACTAAAATGGAAATGAGGGTGTATCAGAGCATCTTTAAGTGCATGTTCCCTGACTCCGCCATCACTAAAACAATTACTTGCGTTTCCGATAAAACTTCTTATATAGCCAAATTTGATTAAGCTATTCACATTAGGGCTTTGACCTAGAACTTCGTTATTCAAATATAATTAGATTGTTTTTAAATGAAAGATATTCAAACAAATTTTTGGGATCTCTTAACCCTCTAGGCGCCAAAGTCGCAATATTGAGACAAACAACATTGCTGACTTTAACGAGCCACAGCTGAGATAGGGCCACTAATTTAATTACTATTTTACACCAGGAGATGGTGGACATGTGTACCTTTAATCTTCGACACCTTTTTGGGTGTGTTACCATTGAACCTTTTGGAGTAAATCGGCCTGTAAGTCAGTGCCGCGAGCGGGGGACGGCAGGTGCAGCTGCTGCCGTCACAAAATAGAGAAAGCGAGTTTTAGAAAGATGAAACTTATGAGGCCGAGATGTCTGAGTTCCCCGCCAGGAAGTATTGGCTAATTCAGATACTTAAGAGAAATATTTACCTCTGATCTGTTCAGTTGTCCCGGGAGAAAGTGAAACTAAAATGGCCCGCAGCAACAGCCAGTCCCGTTTCGCCATGACGCTCCACAAGCAGCACATTCCAGCTCTGCATCACGTTCTCCCGGTGAGAGAAAGGTATGCGTTCGGGTTGCAAGGTGGTCATCACAACGAAATAATAGCATATGCGATCGAAAACAGGAGAGAAAAAAGACCGCTTATAAGCGAGTAAACAGCAGTAAAGTTCTCTGTCCTGCTGCAAGTGAGGATGAGGATGATGATGATTTTGGCGAGGTTTGCTTTACAGATGAGGAAGAGTAGAATCACCAGTGGATCAGACAATTTGATGAGCCTGTTATTTTTGGGACGGATCTGTAAAATTCTGTGGCCAATATTTTCTTTCTGTTGATTTTATATAGTGAATAGAGTAAGGGAGCCACATAAGAAAGGACATAAACAGATATATCCCCCCGTTCTTGAAAAAAAGCCAAAAAAATGAAACATATAGATGTTGAAAATACATATATAGAAAAATCTACATTAAAAAAATAAAATAATTGATTAAATAAAAGTTTTAAACAATGTAAAAAAGCAAAAAATTGTAAAAGTCATTCAATCCAATAGTGCAAATGCCTGATGACGTCATAATATGCGAATTAGATGTATGATTTTGCTCCTGTCACAAACTTTGGATAATACTGAAGATTTTTCTAATTTACAATGTACCTTTATAAATAACCATATTAAAGCTACAACAGTTTGAACTATCCATCCATCCATCTTCTTAACCGCTTATCCAATTCAGGGTCACGGGGCAGCTGGAGCCTATCCCAGCAATTATCAGGCGTTAGGCAGGGTACACTCTGAACAGGACGCCAGTCTGTTGCAGGGCCAACACAGAGAGACAGACAACCATTCACACTCACATTCATTCCTAGGGACAATTTAGAGTGATCAATTCACCTATCATGCATGTTTTTGGACTGTGGGAGGAAGCCGGAGTACCCGGAGAGAACCCACGCATACACGGGGAGAACATGCAAACTCCATGCAGAAAGACCCTGGGCCGGGATACGAACCCACGACCTTCTTGCTGCAAGGCAACAGCGCTAACCACTGCGCCACCGTGCAGCCTCGGTTTGAACTAGTGATATCAAAATTGAATATTTTATAGAAAAAACCCTAGCGCCTAGAGGGTTAACATTCCAATCTTTATGAGATTTAAAAAAAAATGTGTTTGCTTGTAAACATTTTCAAATGAGATTCCGAGCAAACGTCCAAGTTGGCATGAAAACGGACATACTGCGCATATTCTGGAGGAATAGAGAGCCTGTAGTTGGTGTCCTGGTAGGAGATTTCAGCTCCGATGCGGCCAAGGAGGTCGTAAAATTAGGCGCGGGACAGACGGAAGTACTGCTGAAAGCGAACCTCATCCATACGTAGCTCCTGGAGCAAATGGTTAAACTCCCCAAACTCAGAACGCATCTGTAGAATAGGGTGTATCCACAAACTGCGCTGATGTTGCCGACGTCGACATTATCTAGCTTTATTTAGCAAATAAAGCCAAGCCACACTCTCAATACTATCTGCCATAGTTCAGAATGTCCGGCAACAGAAGAAGCCCCCCCCCATGCGCTCTTTTTTGTTCAGAAGTGGCAGACTTTACAAGCTTCAATATAAAACCGTCAACATAGATGCTTTGTGAGCTTTGCCTGACGCTGATAAAGCCTGCGGTGTGAATGCACCATTACTGAAAATGCTTAATGGTCAAAATGTAATTAAGAAATATTCAAATTTTTATATTAACAAACAAACGAACTTTGAATATGATTTTTAAGCAAACGTCAAAGCCCTAATTCACATTAAAGAGAAATTGGTGTCCAAAGTCAAAAAATCGCAGTTCATTCTGATGTTTAATGAGCCTCTCTACTAAAAACAAACAGTTGGATGTGCACGTCCGCTTCTGGGATGAGGGACAGGTTCAATCCAGATTTGGGCCCTCAGCTTATGGGACATTCCACAGCATAGATCCTGCTGTTGCATGTCAAAGTAAGGATAGCTGGTTTTTACTTTGAATAATTAATAACTTATGTTGATAGACTCAACTTGTTTGCATATAAGCCTCTGTAAATGCAATATTACATGTCCAATTAGCACAGACGCTTACGTCTGATTCACACAGGCCACGGGAGTGGTGCAGTCAGGAAAATCACGCTCTATCCGCTGCTCCACCTGTTTACACCAGACTGTTATTTCTCTGCGGCGGTCGACAAGCCCTTCTGCTCAGCTGTTTTTTATTCAGAGCTATGTTTTATCACAAGTTCAAGAATTTTGGTTTTCTTTGCCTTATAAGGCAAAGAATATATAAGGCATAGATAGGTATTACATTTTTATATAAATGACCTCAAAAAGGTCTTAAAAGACTTACATTTAACTTGAAGAAACTTGTAGGAAGCCTGAGGCAGTTAAAATGTTACCAGGTATTGTGACTTGTATGAGAACTGGTAAATTAATTCTTAGGGAAAATGCAATATGTGGTTCCTTGTGATGAAATGGTTGTCTGCTAACTGTTGCTACAGAGTCCCGAGTGGGACACACCATATATAAACATGGCAGGAGGTGATCGCGATCCTCTTTTGGATTTCGATGTGCAAAGTCATAACGTAATTTAAATCGATTTTGATACAAAATCGAGATCATGACACCCCTAGTGCTGAGCTAAGTTTTTATCTACGTACCAGTCAGTGCTTGATTTGTAAATCAAACGTTACCGGAACACAAGTAGCAATATGAGACAAGAGTCCTCTGAGGCCAACACTGATACCGGAACACATACAATCATAGAAGTCGCCAGACCACAGAAAAGGTACAGAACACAGTTACTTGACACTGATCTGCAAAGCTAAAAATGAGAAAGTTTGAATAACATGAGCTCAGTGAGCGGTTAGCTATTATGTGCAAATTTTCATTTTGTGCTGTGCAGGCAGCGTGCAAGCTGTGAACACTTAAGTACTTTGAAAAAATGTAATGTGAAATAAGTTACTTTTGTTCCTATAAGAAACTATTAGATTTTATTACATTAATAGATCACACCGTGGCCAGGTGCTTCTCCTTATCTTCCTCCCTGCTCTGCATCTTGCAGAAGCAGTCCTGGGTACTTTCACTACCCACGACATGACATCCAGGACTGGACTGAACTTGGCCCAGAAACAGCACGGCAAATAGTGATAGTGTTTGGTTTGTGGTGCAAATCAGTTTAATGTTGAAAATGCCCCGTACGCTTTCTACACTTGATATGAGCATAGTGGTCACAGCTTTTAAAAGTTCTTTCAATTGATCAGGAATGTCTTTTCCCTCGATTCCATGTACCCTTCATGGCCACAGATCACTTCACGGGGACAGTCTAAGTTGTTATTTTGACAACTTGCCACAGAGAATTCCCGGATCCTAGCATACAGTTTATGGAACGCACTCTTTCAAAATACGAAAGTTTGCGGATTCTGTTCCAGCGGGATCCAGCTCAGATTAAACCCTGGTACCGGTGTATAGATGTGTGTGAATGGGTGAGTGTGGTTGAGTACAGAGTGTAAAGCAAAAATTAGTTGTCAGCATGACTATAAAGTGCTATATAACAGGGGAAAAAATTAAATGGAGGGGAAAATATATCAGTGTGTCATAAAATGCAACAGTAAATAGAATTTATTAAAATATGAAAAACTATAAATAATGAAATAAAATAGATGTAAAAGAAAAACACCATCAACTGTCAAAGCTTTATGGAAGAGTCACAATGAGTAAAAGAAAAAACTCACTCATATAAAGTCTTGACTAGAGTAAGCCAAAAAGCATATGGGAGACTTTTTGGTCAAGTGGAAACATGTTATTTGGTCTGATGAGACCAAAATTGAGCTTTTTGTCCATCAGAGAAGACATTGTACTTGGTTGTAACCCATCCATCCATCTTCTTCCACTTATCCGGGGTCGGGTCACGCGGGCAGTAGCTTAAGCAGAGCGACCCAGAATTCCCTCTCCCCGGGAAACTTGGACCAGCTCCTTGGGAGGAATCCCGAGGTTATCCCAGGGAAGTCGGGAGACATAGTCCCTCAAGTGACTCATGGGTCTTCCCCTGGGCCTCCTCCCGATGGGATGTGCCCGGAACACGTCACCAGGGAGGCGTCAAGGAGGCATCCTGACCAGATGCCCAAGCCACCTCAACTGTCTCCTCTCGATGTGGAGAAGCAGTGGCTCTACTCTGAGCCCCCTCCAGATGACCGAGCTTCTCACCCTATCTCTAAGGTAGAACCCAGCCACCCTGTGGAGAAAACTCATTTCAGCTACCTGTATCCGTGATCTCGTTCTTTCGGTCACCACCCAGAGTTCGTAACTATAGATGAGGGAAGGAACGTATATTGACCGATAAATCGAAAGCTTTGTCTTTCAGCGCAGCTCTTTCTTCACCTTGACAGACCGGTACAGCACCAGCATAACTGTGGACGTCTTACCAATCCATCTATCGATATCCCGCTCCATTTTTCCCTCATTCATGAACAAGAACCCCATTGCCAGAAATGTACCATCCCCACTGGTGAAAACATGTTGTGGGGATACTTATCAGCAACAGGCCTTGGAAGGTTTTAAAGTGTAAAAAGTAAAATGAATGTAGCAAACTACAGTTGGCACAGAAAGTATTCAGACGCCTTTAAAATTTTCACTCTTTGTTTCATTGCAATCATTTCCTAGAATATAAAAGTCATAAATATTCAGACCCTTTGCAGTAACACTATTTATTTCAATTGCTGTCCATTTCTTTTTATCCTCCTTGAGAGGGTTCTGCTCCTTTGAGTTCAGCTGTGTTTAAATAAACCGATTGGACTTGATTGTAAGATATAAGTATAACAGATTGATATAAGACCTTACAGCTTACAGTGCATGTCATAGCAACACAGTGGCCTCCATAATTGTCAAATGGAAGAAGTTTGGGATGACCAGAAGTTCTCCTAGAGTTGGCCTTCCAACCAAACGGAGCATTCGTGGGAGAAGAGCCTTGGTGAGAGAGATAAGAGAACCCAAAGATCCCATTGGCTGAGGACTAGAGATGCAGAATTGAGATGGTAGAAAGTTCTATCAAGTCATCTACCACTGCAGCCCTCCACCAAATGGGGCTTTATGGCAGAGTGGCCCGATGAAAGTATTTCCTCAGTCAAAGACATATGAAAACTTGCATAGAGTTTGCCAAAAACACATGAAGACCAAGATTATGAAATAATATTCTCTGATATGATGAGATTAAGATTGAAGTTTATGGCATAAATTCTAAGTTGTAGGCATGGAGAAAACCAGGTACTGCTCATCACCTACTAGGGCTGAACAATTAATTTTATGTGCAATAATATCGCAAAATGACAGAATCAGATTTTCTAATTGCAAAGGCTGCAATTTGACTGGTCATGAGCATGAGATTTAGGAAAGTCACAACTTGTGAGCAGCTCAAACAATGCAGGGAGATAAGGAAAAATTATGCTTCAACCTGTTAAAAAATGGTCTAAAATTTCACAGAAGCAAACGCTGCTCAATATTTTGCACCAAAGAGGAATAGCACATGGGAAATTATATTGGCTATAAAACCGATGATCCTGCATACCAGGTTATATTCAGATTATTATGTTGGTACCACACAATGTACACTACAAACCTTTATCAACACCTAAATAACATCACACCACCATATATGAGAGCTGCGTGGAAGGAAACATTGCAGCCGACCTGGAGAGGGACTTGCCAGCTGCGATGTGCAGGTAAAAAACCTTGTTTGCATAATGACGGACATCACATTGAATGTGGTGATTTAGGTAAATGAATAATCTTTATAGTCAGTCATGCTTTATTTGCCTTTATCTTAAAATAAGTCTAGCCAATGGAATAGAAGAAATGATGTATTAAAAAAATCTGATATCGTTTATAATACAAATTGATTTTCTTGCTTAGTTAATAAATACATGAGAAAAGCCCCATTAAAAAATAATTGCAAATTAAATCACAATTGCAATACTGCTGCAGGGAAAGGGCGACTGGTTGCAACTGAAGGAAAAATGTATTCTGCCAAGTAGAGAGAGATCCTGGAAGAAAACCTCTTCCAGAGTGCTCAGGACCTCAGCCTGGGCAGACGGTTCACAAAGAAATAACTTTGGTAAAACTCTGTGACCGTTCGAAACTGGCCCAGCCAGAGTCCTGACCTAAACCCAACTGAGTATCTTGGGAGAAACCTGAACATGGCTGTCCACCAATGTTCACCATCCAATAGAACTGTAGAGGATCTACAAAGAAGAATGGAATAGGATCCCCAAATTCATCAATTTTTCTGCTTCATCTGGGGTTGGTCAACGGGGGCAGCAGCTTAAGCAGAAAGACCCAGGCTTCCGCAGCTACTTGGGTCAGCTGCTCTGGAAGGATCCCAAGTGGGTCCCAGGGCAGCCGGGAAAAATAGTCCCTCCAGTGTGTCCAGGGTCTTTGAGTGTCCTTCCAGTGGAACGTGCCCATAACACCTCACCAGGGAGGCGTCCAGGAGGCGTCCTGACCAGATGCCCAAGCCACCTCAACTGGCTCCTCTCGATGTGGAGGAGCAGAAGCTCTACTCTGAGACCCTTCTGGGTGACTGAGCTTCTCAACCTATCTCTAAGGGAGAGGCCAGACACCCTATGGAGGAAACTAATTTCAGCCGCTTGTATCAGTGATCTCATTCTTTCACTTTCAGTTTCTATATCCCACAAATCTCGAACAAACTTCCAGACGACTGCAAAGCTGCTGAATCGGTAGGTTCTTTCAAATCAAAGATAAAAGCTCTACTGTTTAGAGATGCCTATGAGCAACATTCTAATATAGATTTTTGACATTAATTTTTGTAATGCTTTTCCCTGTTTTTAATCCCCAAACCCCGGTGTGAAAAACTTGTTGCATCTCTCCCAAGAAAATTCATGGCTTTACTAGTTCAAAAGTTTTCTTTTAGTCAATACTGATCAAAGAGTCTGAATACTTATGACCATGTGATGTTTTGTTTTTCTACTTTAATAAATTAGCAAAAATTTATAAATTTGTGATTTTTTTTTACTCTCTCAAGATGGGGTGTTGAGTGTACATATACATTAATGGGAAATAAAATTAACTTTTTTTCTTTTAGAAAATGGCTGCAATGAAACAAAGAGTGAATAAGTTAAAAGGCTCAGAATAATTTCCGTGACCACTATAAATAAGTTTTTCCAGAATTTAACGCCCCAACCCCCACCTCCAAGGTATTATCTATTTGATAAACACTTGTAGAGGACACCAAAGCCATGCCTGATTGTGTGACTGACTATATAAACTTCTGTGTCTACAACATCATCCCCACAAGAACAGTGAGATGCTTCTGTAATAACAAACCCGGGATCACCAGTGACCTGAAGGAACTGCTGAACAAGAAAAAAAAACTTTCAACGAGGGAGATAAGGAACTATTGAGTGTACAAAAACAACTGAAATTTAACATCAGAGACAGCAAGGAGGTATACAAGGAGAAGCTGGAGAGCAAACTAGAATACATAGTAACAATATCAGAGATGTGTTGTCTGGAATGAAAAAGATCACAGGCTTTATGCACAGGAAGGATAGATGTACATCTGGACAGAGCTGATAAAATGAATACATTAATTAATAAGTTCAGTTTGGGTACTATTTCAGAATCCCCCTTTCCTGTCCCCAACAATCCTCCCAACCTCCTCTGGCTAACAGCTTTCCTCTCACACCTTTCATGTTTTATCTTCCAGCTCAGTCATGGACTCTTGCATTGTATCATAGAAGGAGAAGAAGCTGAGTACAGAGAGCTTTTTAACTGCTTTGTGGCATGGTGTGGCAACAACCATCTAACCTTGAATGTGAACAAACCAAAGGGGAGGATTGTAGATTTCAGAAGAATTGGGGTTAATTCAAACACTGCTTTCATCATGTGAAAAGATGTGGAGGTGGTTGAGGTATGCTCACCTGGACAACAGACTGGATTGGTTACCCGACTTACCAAGAACCGAGTATCCAGTCCAGTCTGAGTATCTGTGAAGTTGTCTATTAGAAGGGACAGAGGAAACAGTACTTCATGAGGATGCTGCTTATCTGCTACAAATTTGTTGAGTGTAATCTCTTTTATCATTATCTGTTGGGGTAGCAGCATCAGCACCACAAACTTGAAAAGGCTCAGCAACCTGATAGAAGGCTGGCTCTGAAACCTCTAGAGATTATGATACAATGGATTCTTCATAAAATTAAAATCATTATGGACAACTCAGAGTATCCTCTTCATAAGACTGGTATTGAGCAACAGAGTCTTCAGTCTGAGGCTTATTCAGTTTGTAACACAGACGACTACAGGAGAGCCTTCCTGCCCACAACCATCAGTGTTTACAACAACCCATGAAGAAACTGGAGTAGTGTGAGGTACAACAACACTTCATTTTCCCCAGGGTTCAATAAGGTAATTTGGAACTGAATTAAATTATCCACACTATTTATTAGCTTACTGAATCATCATAATTCCCAATATTTTATGAACAAAACATTTTTTAATACAAGGACATATAAGAGATTGACAAAAAACTGATTCATGGAATTTAAGTATGGAATGTACCCCTTCTAAAGAGCCAGGTTTTGCTGGAGGTTTCCTTCTGTTAAAGGGGAGTTTTTCCTCTCCACTGTCGCTACAAGTTCGGTCAGTAGGAGGGATTGCTGTGCTTGGAGACTGCATGTTCTGGGCACAACCTCATGTCAATGACTAAACACAATCTACTAGGATTCTTTAGATAGACAACTTTTAACTGATTGGAATGTTTGTTTAACTGTATTGAAATGACTTTTCTTGTAAAGTTCCTTAAGATGACATCTGTTGTGACTTGGCGCTATATAAATAAACTGAATTAAACTGAATATACACTTATAAAAACCAAAAGATTAGAAGAAAATTGTCTACATAGCTCACAGTGTAAACATGAAAAATGAGAACAAAAACCTACAAATTCAGTTTCTTTTAGCAAATAAGACTTGTAGTTAATCCCTTTTATTGTATGTGAGTAGGAGTTTGTGTTAAGGAGGTCCTGGCTTCTCTTGGACTTAGTACAGGGTGTGCTAAAGGAAAAAAGGTTGGGACACACTGTACACCCGAATATACAGTAGTATCTATCACATGGACTCAAATGAAAAGCTGAAAGCTGTGTTTACTCAAGAGTAAATGGAATTGTTGCATTATAAACCATACCAGATATTTAGTAAACATTAATGTCTACGGAATGTCTTAGCTGTTTATGCTTCTGAGAAATGGTACAGTTCACAATCCAACAAAGCCTTTTCCCTCTCATGTTCCCCATTTCACAGGAAGATATGTTCAAAGTTAAGCCATCAATGTTCAACAGTCACCCTCAAGAGCTTCAGTCGGACCTCTTCAACTCTGAAGACCCATTTAAAACAGACCCATTTAAAGGTTGTCACACCCCTTACTTTTCCCCTTTTTCTTGTTTGTATTCTTTTGTTTTATACAGAAAGTAGTTTTGCAGCAGGCATTTTTTTATTGTCCCATTCCTTAGATTTTCTTATTTCCTTCTCACCTTATTGTCTTCTACTCTATATTTTCTTCTCTTTTAGGTGACCCATTTGAAAATGACCCATTTGGAAAGCCACCATCTTCATCTACAGGTAAATTTTGGAAAAATGTTAGTTTAGAAACTCAAGTATGATCCATTTAGTGCAGACGCTGGTGTCAGTCTGTGAAAAAAAGACAAAAAAACTTTAGAAATGTTGAGATTGTTTACATGTTTTCTGTCATATTAAGAACAATGCTGACAGTTTTTCTCTGTTTCTCAAATAAGTTTATTTTATGAGGTAACCCTTTTTTGCATTTAAAGATATAATGTACATGAAAAGAGAAAAGACAACGTTGTCTATTTGTAAACAACGGGGACGTTGCCAGGTTGTAGGTTGGAGTTGCTATAGCAACACTAATATTTGGCCAAGCAGCTGCTTAGCAACCAGAATTATGTTGGAACAATAATTTCAATATAAAATGATTAATGAATGTGCAATGTTTTTCTTTGTGTAATGAAATGAGTTAGAGGTTGGCTCCTTGTGCTCGAGTCGGGATGTTTTCTGAGAAGCCCCGAATCTCGATTTTACTTTTGAAAGAGGAAAAGTGCCTTTCAGAAATAAATTACATTACCAGAGTTCACCAGAGGGGCAGCAGCTCCATGAAGTAGCCGTTGTACAGCCTCACTTAGCCCCCTGAAGAATAAACATCTTAGTAGCTTCAGCACCTTGCCCCCTGGGGATACTGCTGCATACTTAACACCTGCATAAGACTTATGCTGATATGGATATCGAGAAAATTTTTAGACAAAATGTACATATTAACAACAGCAGCTGTGATGAAACGGATCATGATTCCGGTCTGTGAATCTTATTTTAAAAATGGTGGCTTGGTAAATCTCAATTTACTTTAAGTTTTGGTACAGAAAATGAAAGGTAGCAAGTTATTGTTATGTATTTGGAAAGAATATAAAAATACTTAAATAATTAGGATTAAGCGGTTCAGAAAATGGATGGATACTTAAATAATAATCGTTGAAAATTTTTAAATATCAAAAGATGTTCTCTGAGTGACTGAGAAACAACAGAAAAAGAGTAAAGTAGTGTTACACAGAAGTGAATACAGTTAGTCAAACATTGAGTGTAGGCTATAAAAAATAAATATAACATTGCAACTATTGCGCTTTTTCATTGGTTTGGCCAGAAAATCCAGTCATAACTCATTTTTACTCATTAGTTTTAAACAATTAAAGAGTTTTATCCTACACTATCTATTATATTTTTATTCATTTCAGTACTCAATCTGAACGAATCGAACAATCTACATTGTGCTATCAGACATAAAGCAGAGTATTACATGTCACTTTTGTTTCAAAACCACTTTTTACAAAAACCACTGATTGTGGCCCTGCATTTAAACAATGAAATTAAATGTGAAATTCTCAGCCGCCCTTCTGCAATCAAATACTGGGATTGCTGCAGAGGTTATTGTCATAAGGTTTTGGACTATAGGAAGATCTTTGTTGACATCTTTTTGTGCATACGTGAGTTGTTGTGTGGCAGAAAGCAAACCAAATCAACAGTGGCTATAGAGATGCTACCAACACTTAGCAGGCAAAATCCCTGATGTAAAACCACTAAAACCCCAAAAACCCCTATGATGAATGACAGTGTTGGACCAAGTGTTCCCTAGCCCGGACGCGGGTCACCGGGGCCCCACTCTGGAGCCAGGCCTGGAGGTGGGGCACGTTGGCGAGCGCCTGGTGGCCGGGCTTAGCCCAAAGAAGAAACATGGGCCCCCCTTCCCATGAGCTCACCACCTGTGGAAGGGGCCATAGGGGTCGGGTGCAATGCAAAATGGGCGGTGGCCGAAGGCGGGGACCTTGGCGGTCCGATCCTCGGCTGCAGAAGCTGGCTGTTGGGACGTGGAACGTCACCTCTCTGGCGGGGAAGGAGCCGGAGCTGGTGTGTGAGGTTGAAAGGTTCCGACTGGACATCGTCGGCCTTGCCGCGACGCATGGCTCTGGCTCTGGAACCCGTCTCCTCGAGAGGGGTTGGACTCGCCCCAGGTGAGAGGCTCCGAGCTGGGGTGGGCATACTTGTTGCCCCCCATCTCGGCGCCTATACGTCGGGGTTTACCCCCGTGAATGAGAGGGTAGCCTCCCTCCGCCTGCGTGTGGGGGGACGGGTTCTGACTATTGTTTGTGGTTATGCACCAAATGGTAGTTCAGATTACCCACCCTTCTTGGAGTCCTTGGAGGAGGTGCTGGAGAGTGCTCCTTCTGGGGACTCCCTCATTCTGCTGGGGGATTTCAACGCACATGTGGGCAGTGACAGTGAGACCTGGAGAGGCGTGGTTGGGCGGTATGGCCCCCCCGAGCGGTGTTTTGTTGTTGGACTTCTGTGCTCGTCATGGATTGTCCATAACAAACACCATGTTCAAGCATAAGGGTGTTCATGTGTGCACTTGGCACCAGGACACCCTAGGCCGCAGCTCGATGATCGACTTGGTTGTCGTTTCATCGGACCTGCGGCCGCATGTTTTGGACACTCGGGTGAAGAGAGGGGCGGAGCTATCCACCGACCACTACCTGATGGTGAGTCGGCTCCGGTGGTGGGGGACGACGCCGGACAGACCTGGCAGGCCCAAACGTGTTGTGAGGGTCTGCTGGGAACGTCTGGCGGAGTCTCCTGTCAGAAGGGGTTTCAACTCTCATCTCCGGCAGAACTTCAAACACGTCCCGGGGGAGGCGGGGGACATTTAGTCTGAATTGACCATGTTCCGTGCCTCCATTGTCGAAGCGGCTGACCGTAGTTGTGGCCGTAAGGTAGCTGGTGCCTGTTGCGGCGGCAACCCTCGAACCCGATGGTGGACACCAGCGGTGAGGGATGCTGTCAAGCCGAAGAAGGAGTCCTATCGGGCCTTTTTGGCCTGTGGGACTCCGGAAGCAGCTGATAGGTACCGGCAGGCCAAGCGGAGTGTGGCTCGGATGGTCGCTGAGGCAAAAACTCGGGCGTGGGAGGAGTTTGGAGAGACCATGGAGAATGACTTCCATATGGCTTCGAAGCGATTCTGGTCCACCATCCGGCATCTCAAGGGGGGGAAACGGTCTGCCACCAACACTGTTTACAGTGGGGGCGGTGAGCTGCTGACCTCAACGCGGGACGTTTTGGGTCAGTGGATGGAATACTTCAAAGACCTCCTCAATCCCACCGACACGCCTTCCTGTTTGGAAGCAGATTCTGAGGACTCTGGGACGGGCTCTCCAATCTCTTTGCTGAAGTCACTGATGTTGTTAAAAAGCTCCTTGGTGGCAAGGCACCGGGGGTGGATGAGATTCGGCCGGAGTTCCTCAAGGCTCTGGATGTTGTAGGGCTGTGTTGGTTGACGCGGCTCTGCAATATTGCGTGGACATCGGGGGCAGTTCCCTTGGATTGGCAGACCGGGGTGGTGGTCCCCCTCTTTAAAAAGGGGGACCACAGAGTGTGTTCCAACTATAGGGGGATCACACTTCTGAGCCTCCCTGGTAAGGTCTATTCTGGAGATTCTGGAGAGGAGGGTCCGACGGATAGTCGAACCTCGGATTCAGGAGGAACAATGCGGTTTTCGTCCTGGCCGTGGAACACTGAACCAGCTCTACACCCTCGGCAGGGTCCTGGAGGGTGCGTGGGAGTTCGCCAAACCGGTCTACATGTGCTTTGTGGACTTGGAGAAGGCGTTCGACCATGTCCCTCGGGGTGTCCTGTGGGGGGTACTCCGGGATTATGGGGTACCAGGCCCTTTGATAAGGGCTGTTAGGTCCCTATATGAACAGTGTCAGAGTCTGGTTCGCATTGCTGGCAGTAAGTCTGACTCATTTCCGGTGAGAGCTGGACTCCGCCAAGGTTGCCCTTTGTCACCGGTCCTGTTCATAATGTTTATGGACAGGATTTCTCGGCACAGCCAAGGTGTTGAGGCGATCCGTTTTGGTGACCTCAGGATCGTGTCTCTGCTTTTCGCAGATGAGGTGGTCTTGTTGGCTTCATCTGAACGGGATCTACAGCTCTCGTTGGAGCGGTTCGCAGCCGAGTGTGAAGCGGCTGGGATGAGGATCAGCACCTCCAAATCCGAGACCATGCTCTTGAGCCGGAAAAGGGTAGAGTGCCTTCTCCGGGTCGGGGATGAGGTCCTTCCTCAAGTGGGGGAGTTTAGGTATCTGGGGGTCTTGTTCACGAATGAGGGAAAAATGGAGCGGGAGATCGATGGACGGATTGGTAAGGCGTCTGCAGTTATGCGGGCGCTGTACCGGTCTGTCGTGGTGAAGAGAGATCTGAGCCGAAAGGCAAAGCTCTCAATTTACCGGTCGATCTACGTTCCTACCCTCATCTATGGTCACGAACGCTGGGTGGTGACCGAAAGAACGAGATCGCGGATACAGGCGGCTGAAATGAATTTCCTCCGTAGGGTGGCTGGGCTCTCCCTTAGAGATAGGGTGAGAAGCTCGGTCATCGGGAGGGGGCTCAGAGTAGAGCCGCTGCTCCTCCACATCGAGAGGAGCCAGCTGAGGTGGCTCGGGCATCTGGTCAGGATGCCTCCTGGACGCCTCCCTGGTGAGGTGTTCTGGGCACGTCCCACCGGGAGGAGACCCAGGGGAAGATCCAGGACCCGGTGGAGGGATTATGTCTCCCAGCTGGCCTGGGAACGCCTCGGGATTCCTCCCGAGGAGCTGGCCCAAGTAGCCGGGGAGAGGGAAGTCTGGGCCTCTCTGCTTAGGCTACTGCCCCCGCGACCTGACCCCGGATAAGCTGAAGATGATGGATGGATGGATGGATAAAACCACTTTAATATTTGAAAACTGTGGGACCTTTAGAGAAAATTTTTAAATCTCTATTGACACGAAATAGAAGTTATTTAAAGTCCCTTTTAGACAGCCTATGTGAAAGACTTTACTTTCGCCGGTGTCCTGGCCCCATATTTGATGGGGAGAAATATATCCCTATTCCTAGAGCCGAACCTTCACTCATGAAAAAATGCACCGCTTCCAAATGTCTAGAGGCCTGAGATTATGTTGTTTCAAGAAGAGTTAGGCAGGTCTCAGTGAAACAGAAAGTCATGTTTGTGCTAAAAGCGGAGGTCAGACGTGCAGAAACGACGTGTTTCACATTAACTGTGGATGACTGCAGAATGGCAAAATCCTCAACGCTACTGCAAAGCTCGATAAGTCCTCAATGATCACCGTGCTTATTTATTTATCTATTACTTATGGAAATGTAATCACCTTTGTACAAGTTATGCTGTCCTATATAGGGCTTGAGTAATACAGTGGCATGGTCTCTGGCAAAAACTGAATAACAGCACTTACAGTTATTTTTTTAGTCCAGTCTTGGAGAAAAATGCAGTCATTTAGCAGGTTTAATGATTAAATAAATTATAAACAACTTTCTGGATTGGATTAATGCTGCATTCAGCTGCTTGCGTTTCATACGGCAACGTACCAACGCATGCGTCACAGAAGTTCAGCAAGCTGAGCTTTTGACGGACCCAACGCAGTTAACGCAGTGCGGCAACCAATCAGAGCATCTCACTGTAGTTATGTCTCTTTACACGTATCTTGGATGAAGCGCGGGTCCAGTGAAAACATTTTCAACAAACGCAGATTAAAAAATTATAAATAACACTTACGAAGTCAGATGGACAGGCGCTCCTAAAGAGGAACAGAGAACCTGTAGTTGGTGTCCTGGTAGGAGATTTAAGCTGAGATGCGGCCCAGGAGGCCGTAAAATTAGGCGCAGGAAAGACGGAAGTAGCACTGAAAGCGAACCTCATCCATAAGCAGCTCCTGGAGCAAATGGTTAAACACCCCAAACTCAGAACGCATCTGAATAATGGGCAGTGATGCACCTGATGTCAACGTTGTCTAGCTTTATCTAGCTAATAAAGCCAAGCCACTCTCTCGATACGATCCACCATAGTTCAGAACGTACGGCAACAGAGGAAGCCCCACCCATGTGTTGTTTTTTTCTCAGAAGCAGGCTATGATAGCCAAAAAGTACATACGTCAAACTTCATCCGTTGGATGCGTTGCTCGACGCATCCAACGGATGCGGTCTGAATACAGCATTAGAGCTGCAGCATGTACAGCAGCGGGCATATGAGCGAAAACTCAGAGGACAGACCATGGAGAGGCTGACTCAAGATACATTTAGCCTTCTTTAGCGCCTGCTCCTCCCATAGAGACTGTAGGTCTCTTTGTTCAACTCCAATAATTTTAAAGCAAATTTTGACAATATTTTGCAGTTTGTTTTTATCTTTCACAGACAAACCCTTGAACCAGCAAACAAATGAACAAGTTAATAGGCTCTCTATGAAACAGCACTAAAAGTTGCAGAGAATCCTTTTATTTACATTAAAAGAGTTCAACTTCCTTAAAAGATAGATTCTCTGCTGACAACGTTTAAAAACAGAGTCTGTATTTGCGTCAAATTGCAACTTGTTCCAAGCTTAAGCTGGGCCTACAGCACACTGTTGAAAAGAACTGATATTCGGGCTTCTGACTTCTATGAACTTATACGTGTTTTATATCTTAGAAAGCTTAGGAAGTGCTGCGTCCACTGCTTTTGTAAATCGGACACTAGATACCCCCGAGAGATTGTCTGGAGGATTGTCCGTGTTTTTCCATTCCCAAAGCCAAAAAAACAATGTGAGCGATGCCTACAATGGATTAAAAAGTATGGACGGCCCCACTCCTTCTCTTATTTTACAGTAACAATGAGAAACCTCTTAGTGTCAAGTTCCTCTGGTGTCGAGAAACCATTAATATTTTTGGGTTACTTTGTTGGTAGATCTCACAGGCATTTTGTGGGATGTATGAAGATTTATTGAAAACCAAACCCAAAGTTTTAAGATGTAACAACAGTAACTAAGGGGGGCGGGGCTCAGTAAAAGGTCAACCGGACACAGAGCAGTTTTGCCCAAACACACACACACACATTTACCTTACCAGCAGGACTGTTGGTTAATCCTGCCAAGGGTGGACTTTTGTTTCTGGAGAAACACATAAGTCGAACAAAAATAAAAATCATATTAATGAAAATGTAACTTCTGTTAATTTTAAAAAGATTGCCAAGAGGGGACCTAGGGTGACATCTACCTATCCAAGAGGGTACTTCCAAAGGCAATAGCCTGTTTTTACTACGATGACTTTCTTGGTTTATTTCATATTTGCTTATTTTTTGTTATCAAGAGTATCTGCAATACAAATATTACAAAAAATAATTATGGCCACATTTGAAAGTAATGTATTGAATGCTTTTCAGACCTAACATGGCTGCATGCACTAATATCAAGGTCTGTGGTAATAGCAGATAAAATGCATTTTGTATGGGTTATGATACAGATTAATTGTAGTACCTTAACAAGGATAAATTGCTTCTGTCCAAATTTACGTTGCCACTGTCAATTTATTCAGTCCAAAAGTGGACCAAGTGTAAATTGTGTAAAAGCAAAATAATCTGGTATGCATGTGTTTGAATACACTTTGCATATCTGGATTCTATCTGAAAGTTTGTCCACAGTGAACAGCAACAGATTGAATTTCTAAATAAAATTTTTTACTAGATTAAAAAAATGAACAAACACAAGTTAATAACTCTGTGTCACAAATTCCCTAACAGTCAGTTTATGAATGAATGTATGATCAACATAACTATTTTATAATTTTGTCATGAGATGGAAAAAAACAAAAAAACTTGAGTTACGAAATACAAGCATGTGTTGCAGTAGTTTAACATTGGATTAATCTTTATTCCAGAGTAATCTCTTTTTTCTCAGACAAATTTAGAAAACAGCAAAGTCATTACTGATGCTACTTTACATCAATTGAGGTTTAGATGAAAGCCTGCCCAGTAAAATAAGTAGTTTTGCTTAATTCTTCTATATAAACCGTTGCTGGACGGTTTATGTTGCTCCATTCTGTCATTGTGGGGACTTGTATCATTTTTTACCGCCAACAGTGGACTTCTGTCATTTAATACAACAAAGTGTGGACCTTTTTCATTTGTTGTAAATTAAAAATAGACCTTGCGTACAAAGCCATGCAACATGTAAGCATATTTCTCAGTTGTGATGGGGAGTGCAGTAACAGTCTGGGTTATTCGGAAAATGCCCAAAAGTTCACTTTGGATCAATAGGATGGTTAAACAGTCCTTATCTAAATGGATGCATTAGAAATGTAATATGAGGGATTGTACTACTCTACACATTTGGTCTTAAAATATTTTATCATCCAGTAAGCAGAATACTACTTTATTTCCACCACCCTAGTTCTTTCCTCTAATGGATTTTCATACTTAGTGATTGCTGTAATTCACATGTATATTTCCAAACAGTCTTTAATATCTAGCCCTCTTTGTTAGTCTTTCTGAAATTCAACTCCTTCTTTGCTTGTTGTTTGGCTTTAAAGGGCCTATATCAACCAAAATCAAGTTTTTGGTGTTGAACCATCTGGTAATTCAATTTTATCATAAAAAAAACACCAGAGTGGTGTTTGGCTTAATTCATGCATGTTTGAGTAATCCTCCTGAATTCTGCTCACTGAGCAGCTGCCTCTCCCTCTCCTATAAAATGACTGAGTGTTCAACTTTTGACATCACTAGTTGAAAACAAGGGAGTGCTAGAGGTGTCGGCAGGCAGAGCGGCTTACCTCTGCTAGAGTTCCAAACACACCCTCATCCTTCTCACAGCTCATTACTCCTTCGGTTTTTGGCAGCTTAAAACACTTTTTTTGTTTATTGATTTTTGATTTTTGATTTTATTTTATTTTTTTACTTTCTTTGTGAAAAAACCCGTTTGGCTGCATGGATTACAGGACTTTATTCTACTTTCCTAAAGAACAGTAGCTGGATCAAAGAACAAAAACGCCTGATGGACAGAGAAGTAAGTGGTAAAATTCAAAAGTTAATGTATTTTAGCCATTTATCAAGATGTAATCTTATAACAGCCTTGTGTGGTTAATTAATTGGTCTGTGGCATCTCAGAATGTTCAATAACTTTTCAAATTCAGAATACTGTTTGAGATTAAGCTCAGCACTGTTTTTCTCAGTCCGAGCTGCTGCCGACTCTTCACAGGGGTGTGTGCAGGAGGCGGGTTTATAGAGAAACAAGCCGTTTTACTTTGTGGTCCAACATTAACTACAGGATACAAGTTAAATGTTTGGACAAATTAATACTGTATAACACCAACAGCTGTACAACACTGTAGCATTTATATGTCCATCCCAGACGTTGAAAGCGTCTTGTTTTGGAATCAACACTATGAGCAATACTGAACATAACTATAATTATTTCATAAACTTGGAAAAAAGGAATAGAAACTTGAATTATGAAATATAAGAAACATGTGTTGCAGTAGTTTAACACCGGACTGATCTTTATTCATCCTACAGAATAATCCCTTATTTATCAGAAAAACTGATAATTTGTTCCTTTTCACAGTAAATTGAACATTAAAAACAGCAACAACAACATTACTGATGCTACTTTAAATCATATTAGGTTTAGATGAAAGCCTGCTCTTTAGAATAAATAGTTTTGCTGAATTCTTCTATATAAACCAGGAGTGTTTATGTCACTCAATTCTGTCTCTATGGGGACTTGTGTAATTCTGTACTGCCACCAGTGGACTCCTGTCATTCAAGTGTGGACCTTTTTCATTGGACATAAATCGAAAATAGACCTGATCTAAAAAGGATGTGGAACGACACTTCAGTCCACTGTTGGTAGGTTTGATGAGAAAACACACACCTCACAGCCTGAGGGTGTGTTTTTTCCTCCATGTGGGGTTGGTGAAAGGGCCTTTCTGTGTGGAGTTTGCATGTTTTCCCTGTGTTCCCTTGAGTAGCTAATGTGAGCCACTCCCACAAAAACATGCACCAGTTCTGGGCTGTATACTGACTCCTCCTGGCTGACTGGGGCACCTGAAGGGTTGCGGAGGATCTGGCTGGAATTACGTGATCCTTCCATGCGCTATGTCCAGCCGGGGAAACCCTGCCCCCTCAGGTGACAAGAAGGGCCTGCTCACTCCTCAAGCAGGAAGGAGGCTTGAGCTTCAGTGCAGGGCCCTCCCACAGTTGGCAGAGGGAGAGCAATGCCCAGAACTGGAATTAGGTAGGAACACTGGGTGATAAATAATGGTAAAAACCGTGGGATAAAAATATTTAAAAAATCAAAAAATATAATTAAAAATAAGCTGCAAGTGAATCATTATTTTTTGAAATCATTAACAGAAATATTAATACTGTGCAGACTTTATTTGCAACAGTTGAAAGACTAACTAATCCTCCTGTGACAGCAGCTGCTGCACTACAATCCACCAGGGTGCAATGAATTGAATGAATTTGTCAACTTTTTTACTGAAAAGATTCAAAAAATGTGATGGTCAATCTGTACAGTACCAAACCCACCACTGGTGTCACCCCGTTGTAAAAGCAATGTAGAAAAAATTTCTGATTTCAAAAAACTAAACCAATCACACATTGATTAAATTATTAAACAATTGGGCTCCTTTTGCTGCCTCGATATCTTACCCATAGATTTTCTAAAGAAAGTTTTCCGTCATTAAGTCTGATCTTATTCAAATAGTTAACTCATCCCTCCTGTCAAGTGTCTTTCCCCAGGCCCTCAAAACAGCAGTTATCAAACCCCTACTAAAGAACAACCTTGAAACCATGCTAATGCAGAACTTCAGCCAAATCTCTTAATCGCCAATTCATCAGTATTATTGAATCTGTGTTTCCAAAATTACATGAATTCCTAACAATGACCAACTGCTTTGATAATTTTTAGTCTGGGGTCCTTGCTAATCACAGCACTGAGACTGTCCTCGTCAAAGTTTCCAATGACATATGCATAAATACAGATTGTGACAGAACATTGCTGGTTTTGTTGGACCTCAGTGCAGCATTTTTCACTGTTGATCTTAAAATACGACTGGAGAGCTTGGTCGGACTCTCTGTTAAAGTACGTTTATAGACCTGGCCAACCTGTACGGGGGCAGTAGTTCTCCCAAATCCTATCAGCTCAAAGCAACTTTCTACTCCCTAACTTCTACATACAGCAGTGATAGAGCTGGTAAAAACAAGCAAGAGAAAAGCGTTTGGACAATTGATAATACCAACACAGCTCTGAGGGCATAAATGCTGTTTTTTGAGTGAAAACACAGGTTGCACAAGTACTTTTGGAGCACTGTTTAATGTGGACAGTGTCCTTAAGGCAGTTAAAATTCCAGTTTATCTGTCCGTACTCAGACATTGAAAACAGAAAAATCGCAGATGTTCACTTTAGCCTGAGTTTTTAAAAAGATACATTTTTGGTGCCGAAAATCTGCGTTTGTATGTGGATGACAGGCCAAACGGTAGAAAAATATCTGTTTTGTGAGATACTCGGCATCAGTCATACAAAGCATCAGTCTCACCAAGGCCCTCCCTAGGGTTTCTCTCTCAAGGCTGGAGAAGGCTGCATAAGAGATGCCTTGAAGACCTTCCCTCCGAAATGAGCTGCAGTGTTTACTGGATCAAAAAACAGACCTCCACACCAGCGGGGGATGCTACTCCGCATTCTAGCTTCAACAGGAGAAGGAGTTCTGGATGCCTAAACGAAGCCAGATGGTGACTTGAATTCTGTCTCAAAGTGGAATGGAGTGATTTAAACAAAAGTCTGTGCAGATACAAAAAAAAACATTGTTAATGTACCAAAAACGTAATAGATCATGTTCTGCGCTGTTATTTTCCTAAAAGACTCGCGATTGACTTCCCAGTTTTGATGATCTACAAATTATTTGTTTGGACTGCAAGGAAACGCCATCCTTGCATCACTTGTGGTATTTTGGAATCCAGCATTCCTTTCTGCCAATAACTGACTTAATTTGTTTCGGGATTTGTATTTGTGTTTGACAAATGCATATATGTCTTGGCAACTGTAAAAGTGTTTTCTGAAATGTAATTTTATTTTTGTTTTAATTGGGAAATGTGCTTTTTGCAATGTAAATATGGTTTGCTCTTCTCAGCCACCATAGAAAATAGAGCTTCTGCCAAAAAAGAACCATCTGGACAAATGGTTGATGCTTGCAAGTGGTTAATGCAAATACGGGGCTATCTAGAATTGCGCTGCTCTGGGTACCTGCTTGTTGGATCGGCTCTGTTTGCTACATATTGAGTTTTATTTTTTTTGACATTGCTTCCCATTTTTTCTTGAGAAAAAATTACATTAGGTTTTTGTGCTCTAAAGTTGGAAGAATGCTTGTGCTGAATGTGATAGAAGCAACCAAAAAGCCCCACATGCCCCATGCTAGTCGCTTGCAAATTCGCACCTTGAAGTGTGTCCGAAGCGAAACGGTCGCGCTTTAGTATATGCCGTTTACACACACGTGAAGCAGAAATGTGGGAGGCCCCTGAGCTTCACAACACCAGGACCGCACCTTCTCCCAGCCCTCCGAGAGCTCCCAGTGGACTCTGGTTTATGAGCTGACCATGTTAAGTTTTGGGACCGCTCTTGCTGGGGAAGACCTAGTCAAGCAGCAGCGGAAGGATCCAGAACCTGCGAGCGGAGCACCATCTCTATCGGGCCCAGCATGTGTGAGTGCACCCCAGCTCCTCGCCCAGTTTGTGCTGCGAAGGTCCAAGCTTTGCCTGCCGACACACCAACTACTACTTATTCCTGTCTCTGTATAGAAAATAGCTGGTGTCATGTTGCTCGGGGTGATTAGCCACTGTGTTTATCAGTATCTGTGTCCTACTGATGCTGTGACTCCATTCACTCACAGCATCACTGTCACCCGTCAGCTGATTGGTTGTCGTGGCACGACTTGTAGCTTGAGTTCATATTTCTCCAACTTCTGCAGCAGATGCAATAAGTGCAAATGCACAAAATGCACCACATGAAAAACGGCATATTTTCGGTCATGCCTGAAACACACCTGCCGCACTCGCGTTCGGTGTGTAAGCACCGTTACAGCTGAGAGCAGCTGCTTAACATCACAAAGGTCCCATGAAAATTGTCACATGAAGCCTAAGAAGCCCTGCAGGGTTGTTTTTAGTCCACAAACTGGACAACTCTTTGCCAGCCACATGCAGAGGACATCAATGCCTTGACTAAGTGTGTGACTGACTACTTCTGTGTGGACAACATCATTCCCTCCAGAACGGTGAGATGCTTCCCTAATAAGAAACCCTGGATCACCACTGAGCTGAAGGAACTGCTGAACAAGACAAAAAAAGAGCCTTCAGGGAGGGAGTTATGAAGGAGTATACAGAAGCAATTTAAAGTCAAGATCAGAGACAGATAGGCTTAAACCTGGAGAGTAAACTACAGAGGAACAATATAAGAGATGCCTGTTCTGGAAGATCAACTTTTTTTGTTGATAAACTGTATAAATGAGTCTATGATAGTACTATGTACATGTCCGGTCATTATTTTATGTATTTTAGTGCAATTTAGTGAAAATATTAATTTAGTATCAAAAACCAATAGTTTAGTGCCCCAAGTGGTTAAACAATTACACTGCACTGGAATTCATTAGATTTGGAATCCTGCAAAGCTAACGGCCCAGCTCGGATTTCTGTCGTAGCCTTTAATTAGTGACGACAGCAGTCTGGCCGTGGTGGGGTATATACAGTGGGTGCCGCTTGAGATTGGCGCATTTCACCCGTGATTCTCACGAGACCTCATGGGAGAATCACGCGTCTTTCGCACCATAGGCCTAATTAAAAGTGAAAATCCCGAAGCAATCTGAAAATCTTCTGCTTTAATATACCCTACCTGCTCCAAACATACGGCAGCATAGAGCTTTCAGCCATACAAAAAAAAATTTGACCGAATGTGACAGCGTGACATAAACCATGTGGTGTTCCGTTTGATTGATAAAAAGCCCTGACCGCCTTTGGTGTCTATGTCATGGCTGTAGCACAATGGTTAGAGCGTAAAATTAATGATTGAGCAATTGTGGGTTCGAGTCCAAGTGTCGAGTCCAAAAATGTTTCCTAGTTAAAAAATTTATTGCGGAGAAATGTCCCCGTTTTAAACAACGATTTTGGTTCCTGATGGTACCCCCCCCCCCCCCCCCCCACCAAAAAAAAAAAAAAAAAAAAGCTTTGTGGTAAAGTGCTAAAATGCTACCATGGGTGGATTAAAACACAGGAGGCCACAGAAGAAGCCAGCATACCTTGGCAGCCAGGGTTCTTTATTCTTTATCAAGTACACAGAATACTACATAGCATCCATAACATCTAAGTATGTCAGCGTTTTTTGCACTTTTCCAAAAATTACATTTTTCTTGGTTTAAAAATTCAATCTCAGGTTTTTAGGTGGTGGGGACAAAACTATGATCTGTAAATAATGGTGGAGAAATGTCCCCGTTTTAAACGATTTTGGTTCCTGCTGGTACCCAAAAAAAAGGCTTAGGGTAAAATGCAAAGATTCTACCATGGCTGAATTCAACCCCACAGTACCTCGACCATTAAACCTACGCCCGAACCATTGTGCTACAGCCACAACACAGACACCAAAGGTGGTCAGGGCTTATAAAATTGGGAAATAGATTGCGAGTCTGTGCGCATAGTTTAATACACCGAGGAAACGGGTTAGTAATTCATGCCCACTGTTTAATAAACAGAAAAGGGATTCGTAATTTGGCAAATTTCATTGCATCAGGAAAGATCCCTGTTTTAATAAATATATTAAAACAGGGATAATATAATAAATATGAAATATTTAAAACATGGGTTAATGGTTTAATTATGCAGTCTATGGTCTTTTTTATTATTTTCACTTTCTCCTATTTCTCAAACCTCAAAAGGTAAGAACTAGTAACTTGAAATAATTATTAAAATGTAGTGTTACTATAATTAAAGTCCAATGAAACAGCCTGTCAATCAAAGTCCGGCCCCCTCATCAATTATGCAATATTTCAAAAAATTATCTTAAAACCAGCCTGGTGCCTATGTTTTTGACGAGCCCAGCTTTATCTCAGGAAGAATATGTAGCAATAGAAAGATTTTTAAAAATGGGCACCAGGCATTAAAGTTGTTTAACGTGTCTAAAGTCCAATGCTTTTCAATGGGGGCCTAGCGGCCAAATGGAGGTACTACAGCAATGGAGGAGCAATGGCGACCTCCATGGTATACGGTCACAAACCAGAGCAGCCAGCGGCCATTGTGTTCAACTGATGGCCTATTTACAGTAGATTTCAGAGATGGCTGTGATCAACGCACAAGTCAGTAAGCTCATCAGGACCCTGCGGAAAAAAGGCTGGCCGACTAACGCTATAGCCAAACACCTAGCCATAACTGGAATAAGACCTTCCTTGCGGACTATCCAGCTTCATTGTCTACGTGCTGTTGTGGAGAAGAAAAAATTGAAAGTTGACGAGGTAAATGTAATTTTTATTCTTTAGATATAAACTCAAGTTTGTAAGTGTCACATGTTAACAAAGATATCAACAGGCTTTACCAAACTACTGTATGTATGAAGCAATGTGTCTCTTTAAGTCAGGTGATGGAAATAATAGACTCCATCCTGAGAACAGATGATGAACTACTAGCAAGAATAGTAAAAGAGCTTCTCCAAAGAAGGCACAACCTAAGAATCGGGTTAAACCCTGAGAAAGGCAGTCCGGGATCTTGGCTGGAACTTTGGGAAGCCCAGGTAACATGGGCTTTATTAATTACTTATCGTGATAAGCGGGCACTCAACATGCATTCTTATAGTAACATTTTGATAAATTCTGCTTTCAGATTCGTTCCAATGACCCAGGGAAAAAATAAAGACTCAAGCTCAAGAATGGAAGGCTGCTGGTGAAAAGTTTGATGATGTTCTCTTCACTGACGAGTCAACTGTGGCACTGGAACGTTTTGCATTGAGGTGCTGGAGAAAGACAAACTGCAAGGGCATAGCAAAACCAAGAGTGAAACACCCAGTCAAACTGCATGTTTGGGGTGGGATTTCTCGATGTGGACCTGGTCCGCTTGTCATTTTTGACGGTGAGTGATAAGGTAGCCTATTGAAAGCAATGCGTGCAAAGTCTGTAAAATAATTTGTTACAATGTAGACTACTAACATATTATTTAACCCGCAGGTATAATGGATCAACACTTCTACGCCGAAGAAAAAGCTGCCGGTCCATACTTAAGGGAGCGTTTCCATATGCTATACATAGATTCTTCCAAGACAGGCTACAATCTGTTTTCCAAATCTTTAGCATGATTATGAAAAAGCAACATAGTGATGATGAGGCTACTAATGTTTGTTTAATTATTAAGTTGTCCTCCTTATTTTGTTCTGTGTGTTTTTTTTTTTTTTCAGACAACGACCCAAAACACACAGCAAAAAGTGTCAAGGCCTGCATTCAAAGAGAGGGGATCAACTGGGTACCGACACCGGCAGAGTAAGTTACCGTAGTTATTTTAATAATCTAAATAAAATGTATACATATTCTGGATGAATACATACTGTGTCGGAAAATATGCTAACGGTGCTGACATGTCCATTTCTTTTTGTTTTAGGTCGCCAGATCTGAACCCCATTAAGTTAGTGTGGGCTTCCATGAAACGATATATTTGCTGTGAGGCCAAACCCATGAGCAAAGACGCACTGATCTCGGCAATAGAGTTTTTTTGGCGAAACAAACTCACAGCCGATGTCTGCAATAAGTACATAGACCATCTGGACTACGTCATTGACCAGGTCATAGCGTGGAAGGGAGAGGCAACTGGCATGTGATCTCCCCACGGGCCAATGGATGTCCAAGTTTGCCATGTTACTATTTTCTATATACAGTGTTTTGTCAAGGTGCCAATTGCTAATTTAATAAAAATTTCCATCTAAACGATTGATAAAACTTAATGGATTTTGTTGGATGCTTTGATTAAACCTGATGTGTCATTTCATTTTTATTTTTTCCCTTCATGAGATAAAAAGATGTTCAAAAACATACTAAACCGTACAGCTTAGAAATCTCACAAAAGGAGGGAGCAGATAGAAGAATGAAATTCTTATGTGCAGTCTGCCCCCCTATTAACTCATACATGTATCAATTAGATACATCATTATGATGGCCCCGCCATTGGCAATTCACGGTGGGGTTTTTTTTGTTTTGTTTTGTTTTGTTCTTTTTCCCCTCTTTCTTCCCTTCTCCCCCCCATCTTTCTTTTATTCAACTTTAACATGACTTTCTAATTTGTTTTTTCTAAACATTTTTTTAAACTGAAACATGTTCATACAGCTTTTCAAAACTATGTGTTGGACATTCCAAAGTTGAACTCCTGCAAGAGAAAAAGACATTTGTTTTAAAGTCGTACGAGAAACTGGAAACTTAAAATAAAATCTTCTTCTATGACTTAAATCTTCCGAACTAAAAACAAAAACACTTTGAAAACTATCTGGCAATGATTTATTTCTAACTTTAAACATAACCAATAATGTTTGTTGCTCAATTAAGTCTTTGAATTTCAGAAGACTAGATTTAAAAAATAATAAGTTTGTGCTTTCCTTATACCCAACTTTAATATCCTCTTCAATATCCTAATAATTCTTTTCTGTAATAAACATAATGGCATTAGATTCGTTTTATATGTATTACCCCACACTTCTATGCAGTTAAGTAAATAAGGCAAAATTAGTGGACAATACTACATTCTTATTGTCCTATGAGACAAAAAATACTTCACTTTACTCGAAACAAAAATGTTTTTGGAAACTTTAGTTTTAACATGAAAAATATGCAGTTTCCAAGACAAACTTTCTTCCAATATCACTCCAAGAAATCTAAATTCAGACACTTTTTCTATTTTTACATCATCAATAGACAAAGTAACATAATTTTGTTTCTTCGCTTTTCAGAACTCTCTGTTCTGTTTCTCAAAAAATATTTATAAAGTTTATGTTTCTTTTTACAGGCATTCTGTATACCCACTGTCATCCATAGTTTTGTATTTGTATTACGTTTGCTTCGACAAATGATTTTTGGGCAGTGTTGATTATACAAAGTCAAGAAACAACTTAGGAATGACGCATAGGCAAAATTAAGTTTTTGTGAATGTGCCCGAGTCAAAACTTTAATTTAACACTAGAAAACCCACGGATTTTGACACCCCCACCCCCCCCCCCCCCCCCATAAATCCTGCCCAGTGTCATATAACCCTTAGGTCCAAACTGACAACTCTGATGGCTAAAATTTGCATCTATTCATTTGTAAATTGCACCATCACTGTAGAAATGGGAGCCGTACTCACACAAATGTATCTGGAATGCAGTCGCATTTGAAAAGATCAGATTCTAAACGGATTCGAAACCATCTCCTGATGTGGTCCAAATCGTAGTTGAAAAGAGATTTGAAGCACTTTGGAGTGTTTATAGACTGGCAATAAAATATCTGATCTGTGTCACTTGAGGGCAAAAAAAAAAAACTGGGGATTTTGATGAAAACTCGCTTTTTTTTTTTCAGCGCAGTTAATAGATGATTCGACATTTGGATTTGAGCAATGATATAGTCCTGGGGACATGGTAAACAATTCGCAAAGAAGTTGGGCAAAATACCAATGTCTGCTTGCCATTTATTTACAATGTCAACTCAGCCAAGTCATTCCAGGTTCACTGCAGCTGCTTCTCTTGCTGTACAGGACATCATCGAGGAGGTGTTTATTATAACCCAGATTCATCCACATAAATGCTCTGAAGATCTTAATCAGAATATGCTTGAATGAAGAATGACACAATGACTCAATGTCAAACAACCTTTATTAGAAATAAATTAGACAAACTTCGAGGGGCAAACATCAGTTATATTTATCAATATTTTATAAATAATGAGACGCAAAAACAGCTTCTTGGTCGGTACTTCTTTCTCACGTCTCTGTTACTGTCCTGTAAACAGCATCCTGGATATCTCTGCTAAGACCAGGGACACAGGATTGTGGGAAAAAAAAAAAAAACACGAGTGTAAATACATGAAAAATAAAACCCGTCCAAAACACTCCACAGGAATTAAATTGTTTGATTTTTATGATGATGAACTAATATTAGAGCTGATGAAATTATTTTTATAGTTCCAGCAGCTCCAGGAAGTGAATTTAAAAATGCTCTCACAGTGGAGATGGTCATGCAATGGGAATTTTTGACCCCTTCATAATTTCTGAGAGGGGGAGATTGGACAATCCCAAGTTGTTCAGATATTTATGTTCCTCACTATCTAACTAGATGAAGAGAAGAAATAAAAAGAAGTTAGGAAATCATTAGATTTGTTCTTTAGAGGTGCTAAACAGCTTGCATCACATCATAACTACTTCTACCCACCTACCATCACTTGAAACCCACAGCTTCATGACTCTACTAAAATAAAACGTGATAGTGTTTATTTGGTATTTATCTGTAGATGGCAGATAACCTCTGGAAATATGTTACTATATGGAGCTAATACATATTTCCCATACCAACCCAATAAAATGTGATGCTCACAAGAGAGCTGAAAAACTTTTTTTCCATTTCGTTTCAAAACCTTAAAAGAAAATGTGGTGCTAATGAATGATGGATGCACCTGGTGACGCCATGTTACGTTACACAGCAGAGCAGACAGCTCATCTGTCTTCTCAACGGGCTCCTTTTAGCATTTATTTAAGATGGTTTAAGAAAAAAGCATTATTACTCCAAAATATTCAATAATAGTATTAGGATAGACACAAATAGCTCCCAAAATAGAGCGTATTTGTCGCAATTCACGCGTTCGACTCTAAACAGTGGGGAGAGTTTAATTGTTTACATACAGTTTAACAATATTACAGACGTGAAAATAAAGTAATTTACATTCCTACAGGGCTGTCATATAAACTAGTAGAGATATAACAGCTAAAAGGTCAGTTGGAAAGTAATTTGGATAAAACGTACCTAATCCTCAACAATATAATAAAGACGAAAAGCACTAATTTAAGTCAGAAAACATCACTTTAACTGAATAATTTCACATTTTTAACACAACGGTATCTCACTATGAAATGTACTGAAGCTATACAGTGAGCCAACAATCATTAATTAACTTAAATAGGCTACGGAGTATTTAAACAGCACCGCACACCCCAAACTCTGCACTGCACACACAGCAAACACTGCCCCTCACACACCGGAGCTGATATCCGAAGTGGACGGATAATTCTCACAGACAACTTATGAACTTATCATATCACCACAAAGCCAATACACCGATAATAATATACACACATGTCATCTAGGATCGCAAACACCTGCTGCTGCGCAACAATCTGCAGTTTGGCTGGTTAGGAAGGAGAGCTGATGTGTTGCGGGCTGAATTATAAACAGGGCGCTGTTCTGTGAATACGTTTTTCATTGCATAAAAAAAGGGGGGGGGGGAAGAGTTAATTCTAGGAATTAATCGAGCCATTGGTTCATTAATTTCGATAGCCCTAACCTTTAGCAGTTTGTTGAACAAAGATATCAATGTTTTCATCCTTTTCTGGTGATATAGGGAATCACTCCTGGCTGATGGCACGCCCAGAATCCATAGTGTTTGACATCTCCTGGTAAATAAGAACTGAAATAAGGCACCGAAATGTGCGCTGCTTTTCGGTCTGGTTACTACCGTTTATGTCAGAACCAGTGCCATAATGGCACCTGACATTGGTACCCATCCCTAGTATCAATACCACTGCCGACTGAAACGCCTCTGAATGCAGTTAGTTGCCGGTAATGCTGCAGCAGACTAAACCTGCCACCTCGTGGCAATAAGTTGTAATATATCTCACGCACTGTGCGAAACACGGAAAGCGCGAATGAAAGCTACTATTCCAAGTGGTGCCCACTGTAACACACCTCCGTAGCAAGGTGCCATTAACTGCCTGCAGCTCAAAAGGATTTTGGGCAATTGGGTTAAAACCTTTGTGCTCTTTTATGCAGGTGGTTACCCCTACTTGCTTATATTTGCGTATTACCTATGTCGAAACAAATAACTGATATCAGTAAATGGAAAATAAGATCTGGGCTAAGTTAATTTTTAATACAATAATTGTGATGCTTTGAAAAGTTTTTTTGAACATTGCTTGGATATCTCAAGGAAATTTCAATCGAACGCAACTGGACTTGGTCATTTGTCTTGGAAGACGTTTCACATCTTATCCAAGAGGCTTCATCAGTTCATGCTGGCCGCTAACCAGGCTGCGACTATTCAGACTCAGCTATTTAACGTCTTGGAGGGCTTTTACAAGACTGATTATATCATTAGATCCTTTGTGCTCCATGTCTTAACGATGGTCCTTGGCGTGTCGCCAATTGGTGGAGGTTAGGTTTCGGCGTCATTAGTGCCCTATTGTGTTATAAGTCATTGGAGTCACAGTTGTTTTTATTATTAGAGGCTAAGTTGTTGAGTCTCCTGGGGAGGGATGAAAGGGCAGCATTGTAAATTGGAGATAGGTGATGTAACGTTGCTGCATTACTGCGTTGCCGTATGTAACGCAAGTGAAGTTGACGGAGCCAACGTACACAACGCACCGCAGAGACTTTGATGGACCTCTGACGTACTCTGCGATAGAGTTTACATGTAATCTTGCCGCAACTGACGCTGACGCATGGGGTTGGTCCGAATGAAGCATTAGTGATTTATAGATGATCTGCAAAGAGGAGTGGACCAAAAATTCCTTCTAAAATGTGAGCAAACATGGTCATCAATTACAAGACCTTTGTGCTTGCAAACCAGGTTTTGCCACTTAAGATTGTTTCCAAGTATTAAGTGTTACATTTGTTAGAGGGTTCAAATACTTATTTCACTCAATTAAATGCAAATCAGCTTCTATATTTTATTTAAAGTTTTTTTCTCCAGTTTTCCTTTTGATGTGATATCTATCACTGTTAAAATAAACCTACCATTAAAGTGATACTGTTCTGAGACTTTTCATTTCTTTGTCATTGGACAAACGTACAAAATCAGTGAGGGGTGAAGTAATTATTTCCCCCCACTGTAATTACCTCGGAGTTCACCTGGACAACAGACAGGTCTGGAGAATCAACAGTGAAGTTGTCTAGAACAAGCGACACAGCAGACTGTACTTTTTGAGGAAGCTGAGGAAATTCTTTCTCCCCAGAGCCATCATGGTCTACAACAACTCCTTGAAGAGTGAATTAGTAAGGAGCTACAACACTTAATTTCCGTCTGGGATCAATAAAGTGTTGTTGAATTGAATTAAATTGAATTGAATCTCTAATCTTCCATCTTCCATTCATCAGTAAGATTATAGAAAATGCTGTTTCAACAATTAAATAGCCTCCCAGCAGTGATAAACCCCTTTAATGATTTTTCAGTCTGGTTTCCATCATCACCACAAATTATTCAATGTCATTCACATAAGTACGGACTGTTTAAAGAACCACAGCGCTGGACCTTTGCAGCATTTGACACTGTTGATCATGATATATCATACTATTTGAAAAACTGGAGAGCCTGGTATGACTCTCTTGTACAGTACTTGGCTGGTTTGAGTCTTACCTAAAGAACAGGAACTTATGTTTGTCAATAGGCAATTCTTCATAAGAACAGGCAGAAATTACATGTGGGGTCCCTTCTATTTGATATCTACATGTTCTCTCTAGCTCAGATTATATTAACTAACAAGATCAACTTTGATAATTATACATTTGATACTGAGTTTTAGATTTTATATCTCCAGGCAACGTTGAACTCATTTAAAGCAATTGCATTGAGTAATACACTAGCATTTGCCTTAATTTCCTCCATCTGAATAGTAGCAAAACTGAATCATTTTTGGACCAAAAAGGAACGATCAAAAGTCACCACACAGCTTCAGTCAATAGAGCTTGAAACTACTGTAGTTTACTGTATTGTTGCTTTTAATTTTTCACCTAATCACCCAAAATACTTTGAATTGCCTTGTTGATGAAAGCTGTGCCTTTGTGCATTTGATAAAGTATATACTGTCCAACTTTTCACCATTCGCTTTAAGCATTTCTTGTGGGATTGTTAACTCATTCATCCCACATGATGTCAAACATTTTTGTCAAAACTGTACAAAACATAATGAAAATTTACATTATTTTTTCCTTCAGATCCCTTTGAGGGTGATCCATTTAAAGAAGCAGATCCATTCAAGGCTTCATCAGAAGATTTCTTTAAGAAGACTACAGAGGTTGATCATTTTTCTGCTACAGATCCCTTCTATAAAAGTGCTACTTTACCTTCGAAGGTATTTGGAATGTTAAAGCTACAATATAAAATTCCATGACTTGGTGTTAATAATACATCCTTAATGACACTTTATTTGGGAACTTATAGTTTGTTTTTAGTATAGTAACATTTGTTTTGTTTTTTTACTTTTTCTGCAGCAAACCAGTCCCTTTACAGGTGGTGACTTATTTTTAACAAAACAACAAAAATCCAGAGGACCAGGTATGAGTAATCATAGAAATTTTATTGAGCCTGTAAACTTTACACTACTTTCATTTTCTGTCTTTCTGTTAGAGTACACCTTTACATTGTCGATAGTTCTTGCCCTTGGCGCTGTTAAGTGTTGTAATAATGTGTAATATGATTAATTCTCATAATAATTTGATTTGATTTTCTTCCTTGTCTTGCTTTTATTGCTTTAGTATAATACGTATATTTCTTTTTACAAAATTGCATAACCAAAACAATTGAATAACTTCTCTTAGTTAGTTCCCTGCAAATTTAGCAATCTGCCACACTTTTCTAATTCGATATGAATAGTACATTTCACAGGTTTGACACTGAAAACTTTAAGTAACTTAATTCACTAAGTTTAATGCATCTCACACTGATTGTTTTATTCCTCAATTTGTGTTTTTTTTAAAGATTTTCTCAATGAAAAAATTATTGTGTTGGGGTTTCTCTTTGTGCCAGCATCGATCGTAACAGCTTGGTGAAATGAACTCAGAACACACACTGTCTTGTTTTTTTTTGGTGCATAAATTGTCAAGGAGACACCTCCACTTCTAAGGACAGAAGTGGAGAATACCTCCCGTTGTCCAGTGTGTTTAGCTTGCTGAGGAAGTTCACGGCGCACTTTATTTATGGTGCCCGATAGGGTTGTTTTGCGCTGAAGCAGTCTGTGTGACAGTGCCAGCATCAAGAAATGGCTCCATGAGTTTCATGACCACATTCTCTGCCAGCCGCTCCCCCTTCGGACGACTCGGATCCTTTCCCAAGTAAGGTGCTGCATTGCAGACATATTTGGTCTCCAAATCCATGGCCACCCAGAACTTGATCCCAAATTTGTCCGGCTTTGTTGCGATATACTGAGTGAATCGACAACGAACCTTTGTAGGGAACAGCTGTTCATCTATGGTCATGTGTCGTCCTGGAGTGAAACTGTCAAAACAATTCTTGATGAAGCGTGTCCAGATGTCTGAGATAGCAGCAAATCTATCTGTTTTCACCCGTTCTGCCCTAGTATCCTTGTTATCAAAGCAAAGGTGTTGCATAATGGAAAGGAATCTATCTCGGGGCATTGTGTCTTTGATTACTGGCACCAGAAAGTTTTCTGACCATCAACCCACAATGGCACCAACGGGACACATAATTGCTCTCACAAACAGAAGGAAATGAATGCCATAAGTTCATGAAGAGCCAACTTCCAGTCCGGCTCTGTTCTGCGGGCTTGAAGGACTGTACACTCTCTGATGGTCAGCAACAATCCCACATCTATCAGGCAGAGGAAGCTTTGAAGCACCCTGGTAATTTTACGCTGTCGGAAGATAAACAAATAGATAATTAATTTACATGAACCTCACTGTAAATGGGTTTATATAAACAATATATGGGTTTATATAAATGTCATATGTGCTATAACAATGACATACCTTTGCAGACTCTGTAGGTCCAGCCTGCGCAGTGAAGCAATGGTGATCTGCTGTTGTACTGGGCGTTCCAATATCCTCCTCTACCCACAAAGTGCCGTCTTTTGCCATCTGGCTCAGACAGGGCTTCCCACCACTACCACCAATACCACGGGGTATTTTCTGTTAAGGCGTTATGAATTGTTCCGTCTCGCTCTCTGATTCATCAGATGAGGTATCAGTGACCTGGAAAAAAACTGAAACCTCTCCTCCATCAGACACTGCTTCGTCCATTTCCTGAAGCACGGTCAAAGCCTGATGTGCGTTGAGGTTCCTCCTGTGTGGCTGTGATCCAGAAGCCATCCTGCATTGCGTTCTGAGAAATGCCAAGAAGAAATGACTTTCCTTCATGGAGACCTCTGCTTTTGTACACATTCAGTGATACAAAAATCCTCCCCCCAGGTTTACCCTGGCTTACAAATGCAAATCATGTTGCCCTTGCAGATCAACCTCCACCCTTGCTTAGTGGCTCGTCAGCAAAAACAAAGGAGAGGGACAATTGAGCAAGCCAGGGGGGCTGTAGCCTGATTAAGCGCAAATTTTCGCGGGTCTCAGTAAATCTAGTGTTTATTAGGTCCCAGGTAGTCAGTAAAGGCCTTTTTGCCGTGCCGTACTGTACCGTACTATCGGTATCGTGACTCGACACGGCTCGACTCGTTAAGTGTTGCTTCACAGTTGTGTGCTTTGAAAATGTTTTCAGAATTTTTTTAAATCAGCACCACTACAATGTGTTTTACAGATATCCCATCTAGCTTAGGCTTTCATCAGCTTTCAAATTTATTCAGTTTACTTATTTAGCAGCCCAAGACTTTTTTACTTTTAACAGCCAGAGCAAATGTTGCTATCAGATTTTAAAAATGTTGCTGAACCCTGATGCCAGACATAAGGTAAATGGTAAAATGGTAAATGGACTGGACTTATATAGCGCTTTTCTAGTCTTACTGACCACTCAAAGCGCTTTACATTGAAGCCGCATTCACCCAATCACCCTCGCATTCATACACCGACACCCAACATGGCTCGGTAGGACAATGTAGAATTTGGGGGGTTAAGTGCCTTGCCCAGGGGCACATCGACATGTGACTGGAAGAAGCTGGAATCGAACCTACAACCCTCCGATTGCAAGCCAACTACTCTACCACTGAGCCACAGTCGCCCTTAGGTAAAATGATTCCATCAACCAGCGTGTAATGAAACTGCAAATGAAAATACAAGCGTACAACTTAGACATTTTTATTGAACAGGTATAGGAAAACGTTCAGAAACAAATGTCCAGCTGCACGTCTGTGGGTCATGGTTTAGTCTGCAGCATCCCAGGAAGGTTTGATTGAAGGCAGATTGAAGGCATCGTGTCATCTCCACCCTCCGTTAGCCGGTTTCCTGCCTCTGCTCCATCAGAAGAAGGTGTTGATCCCGCTGCAATGGATCGCAGATATTTTAAGTACTATGCTTACAGTGAATTTAAAACATACACTAAGAATTAAAATTAAGGAATAGAAACAAACACACTCAACAAAAATATAAACGCAACACCTTTGTTTCTGCTCCCAGTTTTCATGAGATGGACTTAAAGATCTAAAATTCATTCCAGATACACAATATTACCATTTCTCTCAAACATTGTTCACAAATCAGTCTAAATGTGTGATAGTGAGCACTTCTGCTTTGCTGAGATAATCCATCCCACCTCTGATCTGACATCATGATTAGTGCACAGGTGTACCTTATACTGCCCACAATAAAAGGCCACCCTGGAATGTGCCGTTTTGTCTCACAGCAAAATGCCACAGATGCCACAAGCATTGAGGGAGCGTGCAATTGGCATGCTGACAGCAGGAATGTCAACCAGATCTGTTGCTCGTGCATTGAATGTTCATTTCTCCACCATAAGCCGTCTCCAAAGGCGTTTCAGAGAATATGGCAGTACATCCAACCGGCCTCATAACCGCAGACCACGTGTAACCACACCAGCCCAGGACCTCCACATCCAGCAGGTTCACCTCCAAGATCGTCTGAGACCAGCCACTCAGACAGCTGCTGAAACAATTGGTTTGCATAACCAAACAATTTCTGCACAAACTGTCAGAAACCGTCTCAGGGAAGCTTAACTGCATGCTCGTCGTCCTCATCGGGGTCTTGACCTGACTCCAACTCGTCGCCGTAACAGACTTGAGTGGCCAAATGCTCACATTCGATGGCGTCTGGAACATTGGAGAGGTATTCTCTTTACGGATGAATCTCAGTTTACAGTTTAGTGTGTGGCGTCGTGTGGGTGAGCGCTTTGCTGATGTCAATGTTGTGGATCTAGTGGCCCATGGTGGTGGTGGGGTTATGGTATGGGCAGGCATCTGTTATGGACGAAGAACACAGGTGCATTTTATTGATGGCATTTTGAATGCACAGAGATACCGTGATGAGATCCTGAGGCCCATTGTTGTGCCATACATCCATGAACATCACCTCATGTTTCAGCAAGATAATGCACAGCCCCATGTTGCAAGGATCTGTACACAATTCTTGGAAGCTGAAAATGTCCCAGTTCTTGCATGGCCAGCATACTCACCGGACATGTCACCCATTGAGCATGTTTGGGATGTGCTTGACCGGCGTATACGACAGTGTCTACCAGTTCCCACTAATATCCAACAACTTCTCAAAGCCATTGAAGAGGAGTGGACCAACATTCCACAGGCCACAATTGACAATCTGATAAACTCTATGCGAAGATGTGTTGCACTGCATGAGGCAAATGGTGGTCACACCAGATGCGGACCGGTTCTGAGTCCCCAGACCCCCAATAAAGCAAAAAACTGCACATTCCGGGGTGGCCTTTTATTGTGGGCAGTATAAGGTACACCTGTGCACTAATCATGATGTCAGATCAGCATCTTGATGTGGCACACCTGTGAGGTGGGATGGATTATCTCAGCAAAGCAGAAGTGCTCACTATCACACATTTAGACTGATTTGTGAACAATGTTTGAGAGAAATGGTAATATTGTGTATCTGGAATGAATTTTAGATCTTTAAGTCCATCTCATGAAAAATGGGAGCAGAAACAAAGATGTTGCGTTTGTATTTTTGTGGAGTGTAATAATATGCATTAAAGGGAGCGGTGTACACAGGGAGCTCTCAAGACTAAACCATTGGGGAGCGCGTTCAGTAAGTGCGCTGCAGCTTTTTAAGCTTTATTCTGGGACGTTTATTGTCAATATGAATTGATTACATAGCCTATCAAATTGATGGAAATACTTTGATGGGATCTTCAGTGGAAGCACTTGCAATAAGTAATTGAATTTTGGGGCACAGTTCATTTTAATATTAGCTTTTCCCCAGAGAGAGAGAAATAGAGGGGACCACTGAATTGAATATATTTTTGTTGAGTGTATGTCTCACTATGCTGCAGAAACCCAGCAACACACCCAGACAGAGACTAGTACATCCCAAGGACAGACACCACACACACACAAAAGCAACCTGGTGTATGCAATCCAATGCAATGAAGAATGCAAGGACCTCTACATTGGTGAAACCAAACAACCACTGTACAAACGCATGGCCCAACACAGGAGAGCTAACTCCTCAGGCATGGACTCTGCTGTTCATTTACATCTCAAGGAGAAAGCTCACTCCTTTGAGGACAGCAATGTCCAGATATTAGACAGAGAGGACAGATGGTTTGAAAGAGGAGTAAAAGAAGCCATCTATGTAAAAGTAGAGAAACCATCGCTAAACAGAGGAGGAGGCCTGAGACATCACCTATCTCCAATTTACAATGCTGCCCTTTCATCCCTCCCTAGAAGACTCAAACAAATTAGCCTCTAATAACAGAAACAACTGTGACTCCAACGACTGTCGTTATAACACAATAGGGCACTAATGAAGCCGAAACCTAACCTCCACCAATAGGCGGCACGCCAACGACCGTCGTTAAGACATGGAGCACAAAGGATCCAATGACATAATGATTCTTGTTCAAGAGGTTAAATAGCTGAGTCTCCACACCAGTTAGTTGGACCAGTCCCAGCCTGGTCAGCGGCGAGCATGAACTGATGAAGCCTCTTGGATAAGAGGTGAAACGTCTTCCAAGACAAATTACCAAGTCCAGTTGCGTTTGATTGAAATTTCCTTGAGATATGCTGCAGAAAACTTTCATTCATATTTACAAAAACATACAGTAGCATCAGAACTAATTTGGATAACTGATAATAAAAAAAACAGTCATACTGAATATGATGTGCAACTGAATAGGTTAATATTGTGAATAAAATATACAAGCGGCATGAAATTTGCTTCTCACCGAGAGTATGAGACAGCGAGTTCAGCACTTCAGCGTACTCAGTTTCTCTGCTTCGGCCTGCAGGTGAGAGCCATTGGCTCTGAACCGCGGTCAGCTCCGAGTCCTCCTTGATAACCCTCTCACAGCAAGCAGCTCCATCCAGCTCACACTGAATCTTCTCTTCAGCCAACAAAATCAGAAATGCTGAAACTCCGTTTGGATCGCAGCACTGGTTTTTAATGTTGTCATTGTTATTCAGCAAACACTAAAGACATCCACTCGCTGTAGTGAGGTTTCAAAATGGTTGTCATTTTGTTTTTAAAAGACGCTGTCAAGTTACTCTCCAGTGACTCCACCCACTAGCCAATCAGTGGCTGACAGCAGTCTGACGTCGCTTTTCAGTACCAGTTCATCACGGATGGAACCACAGCTGAGGTGGTACGAAAAATAGTATCAGCTTGGAGCGGCTCAGCCAGACTTCTGCCAGTGGAGAGTAGGAGGTATCGAGGTCGAGTCGAGTCGAGTCGAGCCGCGTCGTACCAGTGGAGAGACGCCTCAAGAGGCTTATTTATACTTGGGACTGCATGGGAGCATTGTTGCCCTCATGGACCACCTTTTAATCACATTAAGTAGCTGATTAGAGTGTGCCCATTTGAGCTTAATATATTTAGCATTTTCACAACATTTAAATTTTCTAAGTTTTAAACCATAATCAAAATAACAAATAAAGCCTTAAAAGGTTGAATATGAAACATGGACACCAAAGCGACATCTAGTGTGTCGAGGTTGTAGTTGCAAGAACAAAACTTAATTTTAAGCCGTGCAAATGCCAGGTTAATTACCATGACCAGCCAGCAACATGTCCAGTGACAAATCTTAGAGGGTAAGGACTATTTTGCACTAATAAGCTTATTTTATATCAAAATATTTTAAAAGCTAAATACTAAACGAAAAATAAATCTAACTAAATATGGGTCAAAGGTAGACCTGGGCAGTATACCGGTTCGTACCTAAGACCGGTGTTTTTTCCCCGTTATGATATAAATTTTTTAATATACCGCTATACCGGTGAATAGCTCATACAACTTCCAGGACCTTTGATATGGGGATGTGTTTCACCGGGGACCAATTTCACTGCTACACCCTCTTCACCACAGTGTGAAAAGTAAAGTTTTAACTAAGTACAACTGTTGGCACGAGCCATCAGAGCGAAGGAAACAATGCTGATGAAGTAATTACAAAAACAGGAGTCATGCCTGTAGTTAAGAAGGTTATTGGCTTTAAAAGGTCAGACGCGAACCGAACAGCATTTCTTTTACAAGCGCTATTGAAAGTAATCAGTTGGGGGGAGTGTTGAGCGCTATTTGACCGTCTGTAGGTAGACACAGTCAATGACGGCAAAACCAGTTGGAAAGAAATCAAAAATAGCGGTAAATATGTTTTACATACAGTCAGGTCATCGACACAATGCTAACAGTTTTGGCTCTATACACCACCACAATGGATATCAAATGAAACGAACAAGATGTGCTTTAACTGCAGACTGTCAGCTTTTATTTGAGGGTATTTACATCCAAATCAGGTGAACGATGTAGGAATGACAACAGTTTGCATATGTGCCTCCCACTTGTTAAGGAACCAAAAGTAATGGGACAATTGGCTTCTCAGCTTGTTCCATGGCCAGGTATGTGTTATTCCCTCATTATCCCAATTACATTGAGTAGTTAATTGTGCTATTCGCATTTGGAATCTGTTGCTGTCAACTGTCAAGATGAGATCGAAAGAGCTGTCACTGTCAGTGAAGCAAGCCCTCATTAGGCTGAAAAAACAAAAGAAACCTATCAGAGATTGCAAAAACATTAGGCGTGGACAAAACAACAGTTTGGAACATTCTCAAAAAGAAGGACCAGCAACACCAAAAGACCCGGAAGACCACGGAAAACAACCGTGGTGGATGACCGAAGAATCCTTTCCATGGTGAAGAAAACACCCTTCACAACAGTTGGCCAGATCAAGAATACTCTCCAGGAGGTAGGTGTATCTGTGTCAAAGTCAACAATCAAGAGAAGACTCCACCAGTGTGAATACAGAGGGTTCACCACAAGATGTAAACCATTGGTGAGCCCCAAAAACAGGAAGGCCAGATTAGAGTTTGCCAAACAACATGTAAAAAAGCCTTCAACGTCCTATGGACAGATGAGACCAAGATCAACTTATACCAGAGTGATGGGAAGAGAAGAGTATGGAGACGGAAAGGAACTGCTCATGATCCTAAGCCTACCACCTCATCAGTGAAGCATGGCGCTGGAAGTGTCATGGCGTGGGCATGTATGGCTGCCAGTGGAACTGGTTCTCTTGTATTTATTGATGATGTGACTGCTGACAAAAGCAGCACGATGAATTCGGAAGTGTTTCGGGCAATACTATCTGCTCATATTCAGCCAAATGCCTCAGAACTCATTGGACGGCGCTTCACAGTGCAGATGGGCAATGACCCAAAGCATACTGCAAAAGCAACCAAAGAGTTTTTGAAGGGAAATAAGTGGACTGTTTTGCAATGGCCAAGTCAATCACCTGACATGAATCCGATAGAGCATGCATTTCACTTGCTGAAGACAAAACTGAAGAAAATGCCCCAGGAACAAGCAGGAACTGAAGACTGTTGCAATAGAGGCCTGGTAGAGCATCACCAGGGATGAAACCCAACGTCTGGTGATGTCTATGTGTTCAAGACTTCAGGCTTTAATTGATGGCAAAGGATTTGCAACCAAGTATTGAAATGTATAAGTTTGATTTATGGTTCTTATTCTGTCCCATTACTTTTGGTCCCTTAACAAGTGGGAGGCACATATGCAAACTGTTGTAATTCCTACACCGTTCACCTGATTTGGATGTAAATACCCTCAAATAAAAGCTGACAGTTTGCAGTTAAAGCACATCTTGCTCGTTTCATTTGATATCCATTGTGGTGGTGTATAGAGCCAAAAATATTAGCATTGTGTCGATGTCCCAATATTTATGGACCTGACTGTACATGGACGATACTTCTGTCATCTTTTTTCTGTTATCTGAATATTAACCAGCTAGTGATCTCCTATGGTAACAATGTTTTACTTCATCTATCTATCTATCTATCTATCTATCTATCTATCTATCTATCTATCTATCTATCTATCTATCTATCTATCTATCTATTTTTTTGTTATACATGCATTTTTGTCGTAAAAAATATATATTTTGGTTTTTCTTTTCCGTATACAGGCATTTTAGTCAAAAAAAATATTTTGGTTTTCCTATTCCTTATACATGCATCCCTTGTTTTTACATGCCCTCATCTCCTCTTTTTACTTTACCGTATGTAGTTTTGCTTCATTATGCAAATGAGAAGGGCTGCCCTTCTTGGTCCAACTCCTTAACGTAACGTAACCTAAGCCTGTATACATTGATTTTCCCTAATTTTGATACTGTATTTGATATCATGATGCTGTTTGACTAGATATGATGTTTAGCTTTGATGTTTTTAAGTAGTAAACTTATTCATGTTCAATTGCAAGAGAGCCTTGTCCACACGTAGCCGGGTATCTCACAACACGGAGATAGTTTACTACGGTTTGGCCTGTCATCCACTTGTAAGCGCAGGTTTTCGGCATACTCTAACCAAAGTGGAGATCTGCATTTTGTCTGTTTTCAGATTCTGTTTATGGATAGATGAAAACAGAGTTTTAAGTACCATAACGTCACTATCTGCGACAAAAAATGCTCCATCACAGTTACAGCTTCAAAAATCAACACTTAATGCTGCTATGCAGCCAAAGTTTTTCCTAAATGTGTAGTGCTGCTGAGCAGGGGCGTATCCAGGAGGTGAATAAAGAAGGGCTAAAAGGGGATAGTGACACCTTGGGTCATACAGTGTATAATTTCTACAGAGCTTGCATAGTGTGACAAGTCTTGTGATGGAGAAAAATGAAGAATGATCCATGTCATGTGTCCCTTGAGGTTGTACAGTATGGTCGCAAGACGCAGGTAAGGTGCATTGACCTCCAGACCAGACCACCAGATTGACATGATAAAATGAAGGGAATTGGCAGAAACCGATGGAGAGTGAGAGGAAGTGACAGGCTTAATACTCAGAAACAAATGAGGATCAGGTGGTGACTGGAATTGGAGACAGATGCAGACACTGACAATACATATGTTGTATATTTGTTGTTTCTTTGGCTGCTGTTTACGAAGGAATTTCCCCTGGTGGGACTATTAAAGGATTATTCTATTCTAAGCAGAGCAGATTGAGTGATTCTGACAATACCGGCTTAAAGTAGAAAGGAAAGCACCTGGGTTTCTCTTCTCAGACGACTCTGCAATTGTCGGGTGTATCAGGGACTGAGAAGTAGCTAAATACAGAGAGCTGGTGGACTGCATTGTGGCATGATGTGGAAACAATCGTCTTGCCTTGAATCTGAACAAAACAAAGGAGATAATTGTAGCAGAAAAAGTCAAAGACTGTCTCAATCATGGGAGAAGAAGTGGAGGTGGTTGAGGAGTACAAATACCTCGGAGTTCATTTGGACAACAGACTGGACTAGAGAATCAACAGTGAAGCAGTCTACAAAAAGGGACAGAGCAGACTGTACTTTTTTGAGGAAGCTGAGGCCCTTCAAGGTTTGCAGGAAGATGCTGCAAATCTTCTACAAGTCTGGTGGAGAGTGTCATCTCTTCGTCCATCATCTGTTGGGGTAGCAGCATCAGAGCCAGGGACTAAAAACGGCTCAATAACCTGATACAGAAGGCCGGTTCTGTTCTGGGGACAACTGTGGAACAACTGGAGATAATGATGCAAAGAAGGATTCTTCATAAAATTAAAAAGATCATGGACAACCCTGAGCATCCTCTTCATGAGACTATCCTACAACAACAGAGTATCTTCAGTTTCGCTGCAACACAGACCACTACAGGAAATCCTTTCTCCCCTCAGCCAGCATGGTCTACAGCAACTCCTTGAAAATGACAACACTTAATTTCCCTCTGTATTTTTGAATTGAATATCATCTGAAATGTGTGAATTTGGTCTTTAAAATGTAGCCTAATTGTCACTCTGTATATGACTACTACATTTTATTATTTGGAACCCAGAAAGATTTTTAAACATACTGGTGAAAACTAATGAGGATCCATGAGGATCGCAACTCACTGCGTTCACGTCTCCAGCAGGTGGAGATGCGCTGAAAGCAATGAGTTATGAGCCGTCTTTGGTGGGGGGGAAGGGACATATCTACATAGCTGTCAGGTTTATGGCCATTAATTCAATTTTCAATTCAATTCAGTTTATTTATATAGCGATAAATAAAGTCCTTGGTGTCTTGTCATTTAAAATGTTAATTTACAGATTATAAGGCTTTAAATTATTTGGTTATTGAGAAAAATAAAGTTGTGTGAATCTTCAAACGCTCATACATATTGCCAAACAATATTGGCTCATTTGTCTTTACACAGTCATGGACTTTAATGGTAGGTAGGAAGGCATTCTGTCTGGTCAAGGCCAGAATAACCCTTTACAACAATAACGTTGTTACTGTTATTTTCAGATCTGTTTTCCACATTGGACCCATTTGGAAGTTGTACATCCAGCAGCTCTGCAAACAGCTGCACTGGCTTTGCAGACTTCAGCCACATGTCAAAACCCACAGAAGCCCTGGAAGGAAGGGCCATGTGCCTGCCAGATTACAAAAAGGTATTTTTAATTTTTTTATTTTTTTGCTGTTTGAAAAAAAATAGGTTCTAAGGTGGAAGTTTCCTCTTTATTACTTTATGCAAGGTTCTATGTCGGGCAGAAAAAAATACCTTTTAAGAAATTGTCACCATTTTCAGTTAGCCAGGTACAACCAGGAACGACCTGGGTGTACAAAGACATTGATTTGGTTAGATAATTTTTTTCAGGCTGGGCCTTATTTATAGGATATGTACCTTATTTATAGCATAAATAAGAGCCTTAGCGTCCTCAAATTGGAGCCACTTGGAATACTTTGGAAGAAGCTTATATCCAGTTGCGATCAGCGTTTATCCATATAATGAGGCAGCCAAAGTGCAGCCTCTAAATAAGGCATTATCCGTTACAAAACTCCTTTTTTTAACTAATGTTTTGTTCTTCATCACTAGAACTATTCCCCTCAGAGTTCGGGGTGTCTTGAAAGTGGTTCTTTGTTGTGTGCAGGAGTGTTTTTACAGATGTTTATTCCAACTTACAACAAGCTGCCATTTCATTGACGTTACTGCAATGCTCCATGGCAGTTGTAGTCTTTGTAGGATTTTACTCTGTGCTATACTAGTCCACTTAGTCATTTTGTTTGTACAATTTGGAAACACGCAAGCGCAAAACATGTTAATGTTTTCTGTCTCACTGTATTCCACCACAGACCGCAGAGTGAAAGTCCTGCTCAAACTACAACTGTCATGGCTGACATATTTAGGTCTGGAGACTGGCTAAGCCACTCCATTGAGATGCTTCCTACAGAGCTACTTCTTAGTTGCCCTGGCTGTGTGTTTCTGGTCGTTGTCATGCTGGAAGACCCAGCCATGACCCATCTTCAATGCTCTTAATGAGGGAGGGAGATTGTTGGCCAAGATCTTACGATACATGGCCCCTCCATTCTCCCCTCAATACGGTGCAGTCATCCCATCCCCTTTGCAGAAAAGCACCCCCAAACAATGATGTTTCCACCTCCATACTTTACAGTTGGGATGGTATTCTTGGGGTTGTAATCATCTTTCTTCTTTCTCCAAACACAGCAAGTGGAGTTTAGACCAAAAAGCTCCAATTTTGTCTCATCAGACCACATGATCTTCTCCCATTCCTCCTCTGGATCATTCAGATGGTCACTGGCAAACTTCAGACGGGCCTAGACATGCGCTTGGCTGAGCAGTAGGGTTGGGTATTGTTTAGGTTGAAGAATGGAAAACATACATATTTTTTCCAAAAACCCTCTTATTTATGCCCCATTTCCAATAGTGCCAGTACGGTACGGAACGGGGCGGTTTGGCATGTTTCCATTACCTGCCTCCGTTCCGAGCCAACTCCAGCCGCCCCTTTTTTCGGACTACCTCTACCTTGGTCCCAAGTGTGCTGAAGCGAGCCGAAACGCCCACCTATGGACTGATTGGTCTGGTAATATGATATCCCTCTCATTCCTACAAAGCAGCGGTAGCCGGCGTAGTGTGGAGTTGTCTCAGAGTAAGCTGTAGTTTAAAGTTTCAAATAAGCAGAACCCTGCAATTAACTGCAAGCAGCCTAAAATAAAAAAGAAATCAGTGTGAGTCACAAATTATATAAAATGGTAAATGGCCTGCATTTGTATAGCGCTTTACTCAGTCCCTACAGACCCCAAAGCACTTTACACCACATTCAGTCATCCACCCATTCAGGCACACATACACACACTGATGATGGCAAGTTACATTTTTAGCCAAAGCAGCCCTGGGGCGCAATGACAGAGGCGAGACGGCAGGACACTGACGCCACCGCGCCCTTTGAACACCACCAGTAGGCAACGGGTGAAGTCCCCAAGGACACAATGACTGAGACCGTCATAGCCGGGGCTTGAACGCCCAACTCCTGAGCCACAGTCACCCTGTATATAAGTTTTTAACAACGTAGGATGATGTGAGTATATATATTATTAAATCCATGCATTGCATCGTGTTGTCATGTTGGCTGAATGGTTAGTATTGGTGACCCCCGTTCTGTAGGTCCAGGTTTGTGTCCCGCTACCGCTGTGCATAAAATATTTTTCACAGTAGGTTCAGGTTCACAGAAGTTCTTCCTGGTTTCAGAAAAAATACTTTTTCTTGATTTTTAAATAATACCACCAAAAATAAAATCTTCAAAAACAGAAGACAAGTGCTTTCTGCTGGAGCTTTTGTTAAGTTAAGCCCGCGCATGTCCCCACCCACTATAGTTCTTTTGAGATGGTAATGGTAACACAACCTACCCGTTCCATTCTGTACTGTACTGCCCCTAGTGGAAATGGGGCATTAGTTATTTTTTAGTAGGGCTGTCAAACAATAAAAAAATTGTGATCTAATTTATCACAGGTTAGCTATAAATTAACCACCATTCCTAAATATGACCAAAAAAACGACAGTTTTCAGTGTAAAGAAAAGGAAAAATCTAGATGAAGTTGCTCTTTAAAAAAGTTAAATATAGGAGAAATCAACTAAGTTTTTGTTTTGAACTCCACATTCACAATGTTTGTGTGTTCTCATATGAAAAATAATAGCAAATTGAGGTAGACTAACCAAAAATATATGAATAAACTTAACATTTAGATATCAGCAGACTTTATTAAATATCAGATAAATCAAATGTAATATAGACTAATCTAATGTCACAATTGACTATTTTCCAAAAGTAAACACTCAGCAGATTTTCTAGTTCATCACAACAGGAAGTATTGTGAAGATGTACACAGCTACTTCTGCTAATAATTAAACTTGTCGCGGCACACACCGGAGCTGATATCCGAAGCAGACGGATATTCTCACTCACAATTTATGAACTTATATCACCACAAAGCCAATATGGCAATAATTTACTCACATTTAATTTAGGATCACAAACACATGCTGCTGGAAAACAATCTGCAGTTTGGCTGGTTAGGAAGGAGAGCTGATGTGTTGCGGCCTGAATTATAAACAGGGTGCTGTTCTGGGAATGCGTTTTTCATTGCGTGAAAAAAAAGGGGGAAAAAAAAAGACAGATAATTCTAGGAATCAATTGATCCGCGTTGGTTCGTTAATTTCGACAGCCCTAACTTTTAGCAGTTTTTAGCTGCAAGATAGCCATGTTTAAGTTTTCTGGTGATATAGGGAATTGCTCTTAGCCGATGGCATGCTCAGAATCCACGGTGTTTGCATCTCTCGAGAAAATAAGAACCGAAATAAGGCACCGAAATGTGCTCTGCTTTCCGGTCTGGTTACTACCGTTTATGTCAGACCGCTGCCATGAAGGCACCGGATATCGGTACCCATCCCTACTGAGCAGGGGGACCTTTCATGCACTGCAGGATTTTATTCCATGACGGCTGAGTGTGTTACTTATGATTTTCTTTGAGACTGTGGTCCCACCTTTATTCAGGTCATTGACCAGGTCCTGCCGTGTTCAGGGCTCATCTGTCACTGCCCCCATGAGGAGTGATCTTGTATGACACTCCAGACCGAGAGAGATTGACCGTTGTCTAGAACTCCTTCATTTTTTTTATTATTGCACCAACAGCTGTTGCCTTCTCACCAAGCTGCTTGCCTGTTGCCATGTAGCCCATCCCAGCCATGTGCAGCTCTACAATTTTATCCCCCAAGCCCTTGCACAGGTCTCTGGTCTTGGCCATTGTGGAGAGGTTGGACCTAGTTTGAGTGCGCGGACAGGTGTATTTTATTCAGGTAACGAGTATAAACAGGTGTAGTTAATACATGTAATGAGTGGAGAACAGGAGGCCTTTTTAAAGAAGAACTAATATGTCTGTGGAGCCTAAAATCTAAGTGGATAATAGGTGATCAAATACTTATGTGATGCACTAAAATGGAAATTATTTATTTGAAAATCATCCACAGTGATTTTCTGCTGTTTTGTTTTAGACCTTTGATACAAATTGCGCACCTAAAACTTCAGACATCAATAGCCAGGGATGTAGGGTACATGTCCCCATCAATATTTACAAATGAAAGATTGGAAACCAACAAACAAAAGATGGTCCCCAGTCTGTGGTTCTGTTCTCTGGTACACTCAGCTATCAGCACTTATATAAATAATAGATATAAATTTAGGCCGAATCTTTTGTCCCCCAAACGAAACACATTAATGAAACTTCAGGCTGATTTATACTTCTTTTATTTTCAAGCATGCGGCTGATCCACAGCGTTGCAGAACCATTATCCAGTATATTATTTATATAGACTAAATTGTTTTTTTTTAACGATTTTAATTATTCTTTCTTGCCACCAGGTTGATGATGGTTTTAAGAGTCATGTGAAAAATAGTACAAAACATGTAGCCTCCGGCTTTAAACTTTTATTGATTGAAAGAAGATCTGGTTTTCAAAATCTGTTATTACACCAGAGTGGATGTTTTAATGAAACATCAATCGGATGAATGAATAGCCAATATATGAATTCATATTTTGTCCCTAGCAATATTCTAACCAGACACCAGTTTATGGTTATTGTCCTTGGTAATTTTAAGAACAAACTGACACCCTTTCACTTCAAAATACATTTTTCGGAAAACCAGCTGAAGTTGTTTCTTCGCCTGACACGCAGCATTGGATCATGGGTAATGCCCTTCGCTGAAGTCCGCAGCAAGGGTTCAAAAGAGGAGGGGCCATGGTACATATTCTCTGCTCTGTAGAATTGGGACACCCTACACACTTGCGCCCATCAACGGGAATGCGCAATTTAAGTGCACAAAGGTGGAAGTATATTAATTGGTAAAAGCAATTAAATCTACCTAATACAGTGGGGCTAAAACAGTGTTTGTTAGCCACCAATTGTGCAAGTACTTAAAAAGATGAGAGAGGCCTGCAATTTACCTCATAGGTATACCTCATATGACATACAAACTAAGAAAAAGAAATCCAGAAAATTACATGGTCTGATTTTTAAATAATTTATTTGCAAAATAAAGTATTTGGTCACCTACAGATAAACACGATTTCTGGCTCTCAAAGAGCTTGAACTTCTTCTGTAAGAGGGTCATCTGTCTTCCGCTTATTACCTGTATTAATGGCACCTATTTGAACGCTTTATAAAAGACATCTGTCCAAAACCTCAAACAGTCACACTTTTAACTCCATTATGACCAAAACCAAAGGGCTTTTAAAGGACACCAGAAATAAAATTGTAGACCTGCATCAGGCTGGGAAGACTGAGTCTGCAATTAATAAGCAGCTTTTTGTGAAGAAATCAACTGTGGGAGCAATTTATAGAAAATGGAAGACATACAAGACCACTAATAATCTCCTACAATCTGGGGCTTCACACAAGACCACAACACCTGGGGTCAAAAGGATCACAAGAACAGTGAGCAAAAATCCTAGAACCACATGGGGGGACTTTTTTTGTAAAAAAAAAAAAAATTAAAAAAATCTAACGTGTTTGAAGAAGAAATAATGTAAAGTTGAATCCAAAGAACACCGTACCTACTGTGCAGTTTGGGGCAGGAAACATGCTTTGGGGCAGTTTGGGGCATTGAAGATTAAATGTGGTTGGGTTTTTCAGCATGGCAATGATCCCAAACACACTGCCCGAGGAACAGAGTAGCTTTTTAAGAAGCACTTCAATGTCCTCAAGTGGCCCAACCAGACTCAAGATCTCAAACTCAGAAAATCTTTGGATGGAATTGAAAGTATGTGTTGCCAGGCAACAGCCTCAAAACATCACTGCTCTAGAGGAGATCTGCATGGAGGAATGGACCAAAATACCAGCAACAATGTGTGAAAACCTTGTGAAGACTTGCAGAAGACATTTGACCTTTGTCTTTGCCAACAAAGGGTAGATAACAAAGTATTGAGATTAACTGTTGTTATTTACCAAATACTTATTTTCGTCATAATTTGCAAATAAATTGTTTAAAAATGAGAAAATGTGATTTTCTGGATTTTTTTCTCATTTTATGTCTCATCATTGAGGTAAATTACAGGCCTCTCTTATATTTTAAGTGAGAGAACTTGCACAATTGATAGCTGACTAAATACTTTTTTGCCTCACTCTACGTTGGCTGAGAAGTCTCCTATTTTCAGTATATGATAGATTTGCTACAAAAAAACAATCAGTTTATTTATACAATTTTGTTCTGTTCTAGCCAGTGTTTGCAGATGATCCATTCAGCAGGAAAACAGACATGCCAGCTCTGCCACCTAAAAGGAGCGTCCCACCAAGGCCCAAACCACCCAGTGGTGAGTGCCTCATGATATGGTCGACTGCTATAACCAATCAAAATAGTCTGGTTTTTCTATTTGCTTAAATAAATACATTGGTGAATGACCCACACCGATTGTTAAACAGGTTTGACTGGACAAACTTGTTTATCAAATATTTGGAGACAGAAACTCCACCACAGAGGAACACGATACACATTTGTTAAATTTTTTTCTATGAATTAAGTTTTGAGTAACTAAAACTGTGTTTAGTTTCTTTGATAGATAACTGTTTAGATAAGCGTCAATCTGGTGTGATCTGCCAGTATGTTAGCCCCCTTTGTTTCTTGTTTTTTAGGGCAGTCTGTTTGTGTGAGCAGTTAGTCTGATGTTCTGTTATCTTAAACCACCTGTAGAGATGGATCTATATATATTTTTTATTATTTATATATATTTATATATATATTTTCATTTCTTAACTTATTTTAGGGGGGGGGGCTGTGTTAAGTGTGTATGTTTTGGAACTAAAATCCATTTCATTTGGAACCAGGCTCAGTAACATTGAATTAAGGGACTCCTATAGTTGAATTTTAATAGGCTAAACAATTTAATCAAGGGTCTTGAAACCCTGTGTCTGGGATTAAAGATATTTGTCCTGCCAAGAAATCTTGGTTAAATATGTAAATTAGCTCTTCAGGTTGTCTCTGATTTGTTTGGTAGCTGTGGAGCTTTTGCAGGGTCTGGGAATTTGAAGAGGGAGCATGTATCAAAGTCCATTTTTTTTCCAGGTGCCCTCCACCAGTATGTAGTCAGAATCTTCTGAATAAACCAGGGATGGAGGTGCATATGTGTCTGATTGAATCTTACAGAAATAGTTGTGGAAACACACAAATACTAAAGCAAACTCTTGTTCATTCTGTGTGCTGAGCATTAAGTTGGTGAGGAACACTCTTCAACTCTTCACTAGTATTACAAATCCATTTTCCATATCACTGTGTCCTCGAGAAAGCCTGTGGTTAAAAACTGTGCCGATAGACTGGCAAAAGGAGTATGGCTTCATGAGGTCTGTGCACAAAGAATAAGCATCATCACTTATGAGCACAATGGGAGCTTTTATGCCTTATCCTGGAAGAGGTTTTGCTGCAGGGATATTAAGAAGTCCTCTGTCTAGTGCTTCCTTAAAATCTTACACTGCAAAGACCCTTGCTCCACTCTGTCCTGACACTGACATGCAGAAATCCCTCTGTTAGGGAGAACTTCCAATTTTCTATGGAAATTCTGTGCAAGTTCAAGATATTCCTCTTATGTATTTGATGTCTGAAATTCCAGACATCCCTGCAAATATTTTTAAAAGTTCAACCTCCACTGTAAAGGTTAATTTAAGCATTTGAGGTAATATTAAATAATAGTCATATACTACAGGCCTAATATTTTTATTACAGTTCCAAAGAAAATCGCTCACTGGATATTTTCCCTTTTTCAGACCATTCCCTGGTAACCCTAGAGATGGTTGTGCATGAAAATCCCAGTAGATCAGCACTTTCTGAAATACTCAGACCAACCCGTCTGGCACCAACAACCATGCCACGTTCAAACGTCCTTAAATCTGTATATCAGCGAGATCGGCTTGTTTGATGTGTGGAGGGACTTCTATCCACTAGAGAAAGATTTTATACACTATTCGGCATCTCATAAAGTCCATTTCACAGAGAGACACAGGGTTAAGGAATGCTCTATAGGGACACCAGACATCAGACCATAACACAATATATTTAACCATAAATCTGGACGACACGAATAAATCTATTTTATGGAGACTGAATGTAGGGATTCTAAATAGGACCACAACTGTGAATGAACGAACTGTCAAGGAACCCAAAGACCACACCAGGTGAATTCTGGTAAACAGAACGTTGGATAAACAGAATTTTGTGTGATCCTCAAAGCCGGACGGAAGGTTCCCTGAGTTTCAGAGCGCTGAGAGAGCCGGTGCTGAGTGCGGCCCACAGTGAGATATCGAACCAGCTGAGAGCCTGAACCTTTGTGCCAGAAGCCGCATCGAGCCCTCGACACATAACTGATAAGAGTGGCCGAGTCGTAGAATCCAGAGGTACTGTTGGTGAGTGTCGGGGCCAACCTTCACACAGCTGAACCCAGATAGGAGGGAAAAGACGACCTGATCGGAAGCTCCAGGAGCTACTAGCCTGCTACCTAGCTTAGAAAACCATTGTTAGCCTGCTGGGCTAACGTCGTCTGAGCCCTCTCACCCATCCACAAAGGAGGACGCTTGGAGAGCTTTAAACGTTCATAAGGTCTGTTTGGGCAGTGGCAAATTAGTTAGGATAACTAATTTTAAAGGTGTTTCCTTTTTTTTGTAAACTTTTAATTTTCATCTGCTGTCTTTGGGTAAACCAGGCCTCGGCCTGAAATTTTAATCAGTGTTTTCAAAAAACTTTTCCCGACAAAGAGTTGTTCAAATCCTGTAGTTTGAGCCACTCAATCAGACAGGAGTTTTCCCTTTTTTTGTTTAATGTTTAATAAATATATTTGTCCCACTCTAAACACCCCACATGCATCGCAGACAGCTAAAGCTAACCTAGCCCACATGTTGGTTTAGGCCAGCATTTCATAAACAGAGATTGCTATTAATGGTTCAAACTGAACTCGGTTTACAAATAGATTGTTTAAAAACAGAAACTAATCTCATTAGCTGTGTTTCAATGCTTGGTCGCTTTGAGCATCATCTGGACCGATGTTCCCCATCCAGCAGGGGACATTATAGTTGAGCAGGGTACCAGACCATGTGGAGCTTCTATGGAGATATAACAGCAGAAAAAATATAGCTGGAGAGTAGTAGAAGAGAAAAGTAGAAGAGAGAAGAAAAGTGATTATTCTGTCCTCCAACAATCTAAACCTATAGCAGCATAACTACAAAAATAGCTCAGCATAACCTAAGCCATTCTATCTATAAACTGTATCGAAAAGGAAGGTTTTAAGCCTAGTCTTGAAAATAGAGAGAGTATCTGCCTCACGGACTAAAACTGGCAGCTGGTTCCACAGGAGAGGAGCCTGATAACTAAAAGATCTGCCTCCCATTCTATTTTTAGAAATTCTAGGATCTACCAGTAGATCTGCATTCTAAGAACGAAGTGCTCTGCTAGGATATGGAACAATCAGATCTCTGATGTATGATGGAGCTTGATTATTAAGGGCTTTATATGTAAGTAGGAAGATCTTAATCTCTATTCTGGATTTAACAGAGAGCCAATGGAGAGAAGCCAAAACAGGAGAAAAGAGATATCTCTTTTTGATATTCATCAGAAATCTTGCTTCAGCGTTTTGATCAACTGAAGGCTTTTAATTGCATTTTGTGGACTTCCTGATAGTAAGGAATTACAGTAGTCCAGCCTGAAGTAACAAATGCATGGACTAGTTTCTCTGCATCACTCCTGGACAGGATGTTTCTAATTTTAGCAATATTCTAGAGGTGAAATAATAAAATCTTAGAAACCTTTTTAATATGGGATTTAACTTTCATGTCTTGTTCAAAAATTACACAGAGGTTCTTTACATTATTACCAAATTAATGCCATCCAGATGAAGTGATTGATTTAGCAGTTTCCTTTTTAAAGGTTCTGGTCCAAAGACAACAACTTCTGTCTTGTCTGAATTTAAAAGGAGAAAATTCAGTCATCCAGATTTTTATGTCTTTGAGACATGCTTGCAATCTACCTAACTGATTGGTTTCATCAGGTTTTATGGATAAATATAATTGGGTATAATCAGCATAACTGCAAAATTCCATGTTGTCAAATTATTTTTACAAATTGGAAGCATATATATAGTAAAGAGAATTCTTCCAAGCACAGAATTCTGTGGCACTCCACAAGAAACCCTTGAGTGTGAAGAAGATGTATCATTTACATGAAGAAACTGGAATCTGTCGGACAGACATTTAAACCAGCCTAGTGCTGTTCCCTTGATCCCTACATGTTCAAGCCTTTCTAAGACAATATTATGATCGACTGGGTCAAAAGCTGCACTGAGATCTAATAATTTTCAGATTCCAAATCCTTTACCTGAGGCCATTAGAATACCATTAGTAACTTTTACCAGTGCTGTTTCAGTGCTATGATGAGCTCTAAAACCTGACTGAAATTCTTCAAACAGGTTATTGCTGTTTAGATGATCACATATTTGATGAGCAATTATTTGTTCAAGAATGTTGGATAGGAAAGCAAGGTTAGATATAGGTCTGTAGTTAGCTAAATCATCTTGATCCAAGGAGGGTTTCTTAAGTAAAGGTTTAATAACAGCAACCTTAAATTCCTGAGGCACATATCCATTTATTAAAGATACATTCATCATATCTAGAATACAGCCAGTAACCAGAGGGAACATTTCCTTAAATGATTTGGTTGGTATTGGATCTAACATACAAGTTGAGGGTTTAGAGGAAGCTAATATTTGTGATAATTCCGAAAGTTCAACAGAATCAAAACGGTACAGACATAAACATGGTTCTACAGGTCTCTTTGATACTGCCTCATTTTTTAAAAGAGAGTTAATCATGTTTGGGAGAATGCCAATGATTTTATTTTTGATAAAATTTATTTTACATATGAAGAATCCCATAAAGTCATCACTACTGAGAGAAGGGAATAATTGGCTCAACAGAGCTATGACTCTGTGTAAGTTTGGCAACTGTACTAAAAAGAAACCTAGGATTTTTTTTATTTATCTCTATTAATGACGAGAAATATGGTGTTCTGGCTTGTCGAAGGGCGTTTTTATAAAGTAGGAGACCGTTAAAGACGGCACATCCCAAGCTGTCTGAGAAAGAGAGAGGAAGAGGCAGAGGTCCTGTGGCTGCGTAAAATAGCGTAAAAAAGAAAAACAAAACGCAATATGTGATACTCGGGGTTTATTTTATTTTTTTTGGTTAGTGTTGAATCTGTTCAGTCGGAGTTTAATCTGTGGCGGTACACCACAGGTTCGTCTATGTGCAGGAAACACTGAATAACAAAAGAAGAGTTGGACAAAGCCATCAGCAGATTGAAGAATAACAAAAGTCCCGGGATTGAAGGATTTCCAACTGAGTGGTACAAATGATACAAGTCTCCCCCTCTTCTGCTGCAATCTTTCAACTGGACCCTGCAAAAGCTATAATTCCTCCCTCCGGGAAGGAATCAGTTATAGGTATGTAACTGAAACACTAAAAACATGGACAGACATAGTAAAGAAATATAAATGTGAAGGGGACCGTATGTTGCTGCTGTGGCCTTCACAGACAACTCTGTTCAAACCAAGCCTAACGGTGTGTCCACACCAAACGCGATAGGAGCGCCTAGAGATTCAGGTTTACATTTAATATCAATGGAGGAGCGTGATGAAGTGCGACTTGTGGTCCCACGACACTTCAGAAGCAGATTTGTGTCGCTTTTCTGCCTGATTTGCACAAACAATTTGCACTACAGATGCGATGGAAAATTCAAGCTGCCTTTAATGCGGTGCATTTTGTGCATTCGCGTTCATATCGTCTACCGCTCGAGTTGGAAAAATCTGAACTCCATCGTCAAATCCCGCCGCGACAACCAATCAGGGGACAGAGTGTCAGTGATTCTGTGACTGTAATGGAGTCACAGCCTCTGCAGGACATGGAGGAAATACTGATAAACACCGTGGCTAATCATCCCGAGCTACACGACACAAGCAGTTTTCAATACAGAGACAGGATTTAAAAAATATATATAAATAAGTTAAAATATTTAGAGAGGAATGCTCTTAAGGGGTTTGTGGGTGGCTCTTAAAAGAGCCGTTATTGCTGTAAAGCACCTCTCGACCTAGAAGTGAGCCTTGAAACGGCTTGAAACTGGGCGAGCAGGTCACGTTCTCCAGGCGGCGAGGAGGCGGTGTTTATGAGAGGGTGCTCGCTGGTGTTTATGGATCCCTCCGCCATAGCTAGACTGTATCTGTAGCTCACCAAACCCCCAGTGCAGCGGTTCCAGCTCTACCGGAGGCCAGGCCGAACACGTAATCAACTCTTTCGTCCGTCAGATCGGAGACCATAGTTCATAATCCGCTAAAGGCCAGGCTGAACATGCTGTCCTCCGTCAGCTCAGTCCATAATCCATCGGCTGTTGCACTCTGGCCCCAGCTCTGCTAAAGGCCGGGTCGTGTGTGAAAATGCCATATTTGAAGCGCACCCAGTTTGTTTTGTACAAGCTTCAAGGTGCGAATGTGCACGCGAACAGCTAGGCATGTATCATTTTGTAAAGGTATAACAAATATACACACACTGACAGAGGGGAATGTTTTCAAATAATTCAAAAAAATTAAAAATGAATTTAATCTAGTAAATAAAAACGTATTTCGTTATTTACAACTAAGACATTTTATGATACACAGGTAAAAACAAATATATCAACAGAAAGCAATGTACTGATAAAGATGTTGGAGGCCTATAAGCAGCCTCCTTCCAAGACTGTGTCTAAACTGTATGCATGCCTACAGAACTGTAACAGTAATACCTCATTATATGTCAAGCTTAAATGGGAAGAATTACAGACCACATTATCAGAATGACAGAAAATCCGAATGCCCTTTAACAGGGCATAGCATTAGTATTGGGGTTGAAACTGATGTACTAATTAACTTTCTGATGTTCAAGATTTTTTTCAGTGAAGAATCTTGCAAATTCATTGCATTGCCATGATGCAAATAATGCATCTGTAGCAAATAATGTCCTTGCATTATTGTTGTTTCTTTGAATAATTCCAAAGAAGAAGGATTCTCTTGCGCCTTTCAAGGTTAATTGATATTTGTTCAGTCTGTCTTTGCATATCTCATAGTGAACCTGGCGTTCAGTTTTCCACCATTTTCTCTCGGCTTGTCGACTTTCCCTTTTTTTCACTGCATACCATTGGATTTTTTCTCCACAGAGACTTCTTTCTATACACAACAGTTTTAACCTTAAATGCAGCAATCTTATCTATGATGTCAGACAGTTTGGAGAGAAATATATGTCAGTTTGTTTACCGAATGTATGTTGGTGGATGTTGGGGATTGAGATAGGGTAGAAGTGTACATCAGCTTAAAGTTCTCGGGTAAATTGTCTATTAGGACGTGTTTTTTTAACAGTGGTCTTACCAGGGCTGGATGATATAGAAAAAGAGCATATCGTTAAGGAATAGTCATATTGATCGATATAGACAACTATCCATAAATATCACAAAATGTAAAATATATATTTGTAGTTCCTCACCGGTAATTTTGTTATTCTTCAATGAACTAATTTTAAGAATTAAAATTTTCAAACAGTTCTTTTTATCATAACTAAATTTGTAAGACACAGAAACAAATCAAGAGACTTGAGTAACATCAGTTAATACAAAGAAAAGTAATATTATTAACCATTATATTATACATATTTTTAATTATGTTAGTAATTTAACTTAAAGGCTTATCTTGATGTTTTTTAATCTTTTAAACATTTTATGACACTTTATATTATTAATGGTTGAAACCTTTGGTTTAGTTTGTCAGTAAACCTTATTCAAATTCAACTCTGGTTCAGCTGTTGGCTAAAGCTAACCAGCTAGTCATCGGTGTGTAGACAGAGCCCAAAACACTGCAGCCCAGTCACTGAGAGCTGAAGCAGGCTGGTCTATCAAACCCTGTTGTGTTTTTTAAAGCATTTTTCGCTTCTGAGGACCGGGAGCAGAACCGAGGGGACATTTTAAAAGCCGTAGGTGTTGTTAGCACAATGACCTGTGTAAATTTTCTGTGTCTCTGTGTGACAGATTCGCAGCACAGCAAGCTGAAGAAAGGGAGTCCTGCTTAAGACAGCTGATCGCAGTATTATATATTTTTTTTTATTATTGCTACGTTTAGTGTTTTAGTGTGTCGAGGATAGGTTCAAAACGGGGTGCAACCTTTACCTGAGCCACTAACATTTATCCAGCTGCTCCCTTGCTGTGACATCTGACCGCAGCAAAGTTATGGCGATGGTTCACTTAGGGACTATAAAAACATTCTTTTTCAACTCAAATGATTTAATCCTTCTTGTGGTTTGAAAGGAAAGAGGGGGTGGCTGACAGAGCTGCGTGGGTCAGAGTTAATCATTTGTTTTGAGTAAGCAGCCTAATGGTTGTTGTATTAAGCTACCTGATATATAATGAAAAAATGAAGGGAAACTTTTATTTGTTTCTATCAATCTTTTTTATCGAGCCCTTTTTTTCTATCGCACCACACATCTATCGATCGATATATATACTGCTATCGAATTATCATCCAGCCCTAGGTCTTACTGTGATTAGATATTTTTGCTAAGGTGGTGCTTTCAAAAGAAATACAGAAATAGTCAGATAATGCCATATCGGTGACCGCAATGTTGGAGGTATTTAAGTCTTGTAGGTCCAGAGTGTGTCCCCGGTTGTGTGTTGGTTCATTGATGTACTGGGTTGAGTCGAAGATAAGGAGGGTATCATATAATGGTTTTGTTCCTCTATCTTGGGGGTTATCAATATGGATGTTGAAATCTCCCACAATTATTAATTGATCATATTCCATACATATTATAGAGCAACGGTAATTGAAATCATGAATACATTTACATTAGGTTTTGGTGGTCTGTATATGTTTTAGGGCTGCCAAAAACGATTAGTTTGATAATAAATCACTAAGTATTTTGCAGATTAGTCGACTAATTGGATCACATTTAAAATGCATGTTATTGCAGGAGCAAGCCGCTCCTCTAATATTTGCGTGTTACATTGAAGTGTAATGTACTCAAAATAAATATAGTGATTTTTAAGGTTATAGCTCATTTAACAGTTATGAACTATATATTTTTTTAAAGAATTAGTGATACAGCAGACACAATAACGTGTGCTAAGCATGGTGAAAATACCATTACTACTGATAATGTTGCAACTATCAAGTAATACAACAGCCTCTTCAGTCAGAGCTTCATCAAAACTACTGAATGATCCTTACAGAAAGGTCCTTCCTGGCCACAGCCATTTAACATGTAAAGTCTGAGTAAACAGCACATTCTGACAAAATAAGAATTTTATTGCAATAATAAGAATAAGTAGCAGTTTTTTGTTGCGACACCTGCCCCTTGATGTCCTATCAGCTGCAGCAGCAGCAGCTGCTGGTCTTCGTATAAATAGATCAGAATCATCCTCTAAGCAGCACCTCGGGCTGAAAAGGACGTCATATGAGAGAATCTGGACAATTTAATCAATCTATGAATGTCTCAGCAGCTGGATTTTCGAAGGAATCGAATTAACCTAGTGATACCTTTTTAAGGTTTAGATAGTTATGGAAGATTGTAGTAAGGCCTTTCGCCTCTTCCGTTTTTTTCTGCTGTCACTAATAAAGTAATAATCTGTGGGACAAGTTTCTATTAGCACAGCATGTTCTGTATCTGTTTCTACCCAAGTTTCTGATAGAAACAGTGTATGTTTATCTTGTGTGATAACAAGATCATTGATTAGGAGAGACTTTCCTGAGACCTGATATTTAATGTAGCTTTTTTAATATTATTTTCGGTGATTGAGAGATTATTTTTGCAAGATATTATTTTAGATTCTGTACTGTTCGTTTACACAAATGTATAAATTTAGCTTTTCGTTTTATACTTCATATAAGCACTGGGATGGTACTATTTTGTTCAGGGGGGCCGGGCAACTTCTGTGTGACAATGAGAGTAGAATTATTGCCCGGTTCCCTTTAATATCAAATGTTGGTTACTATCAGTTCGGAGACTGGCAGGATATCAGTCCTGGGAAGTTGATTTAGTCCAAGTTTTGGTGTTAGCTGGGTCCAAATCATGATTTGTCCTCATTTATTCAGAGAAAGTCCTAAAGGGTGAGGCACTTGGTGTAGAGCAAGTTAAATGAGGTGAATGGGGTGAGCCATGTGAATGGGGCAAATGCTGTATCTCTCTGCCTGGTCCTGCTGCTCTGCTTACAGCTTTGGCTGGTGTGAATACTTTTGTCCTGGTTGAGTTTTCTCTGCTTGTATATCTCTGGGTGGTTGGGAGTCAAGTGTGTTTTGTCTCACTGTACTCCTTTGTCCTTGAGTTGGTGGGGCAATTTTTGGAGATGTTTGTCTTTGTTTTGAATTGTTCAGCTCTGTTTGCCCTTGTTTTGGAACATTGAGGGTTGTTTGATGTAGACAGCTGTGCAGATTGGAGATCAGAAGTCTTTGTCCACTTTTGTTCAGATAGCGCTGGTTTTGTGTCAAGAGGTGTTTTGCGCCACAGAGTATTTGTTGATAAATCTCATTGATCGATCAGCATAGGGGTTCTTTAAGAACATGTGGAGCATATGCAACCTTGAAAATTCCATACGAGATCCTGTTGGCAGAGGCCCACTGACAAAGATGGGAATGTCAGGCCCTTGTGGGTTATCTAATAAATCAGAGATATCCTGTTTCAGTATCACTTACTGTCTTGCATGTAAAATGAGCTTTAGAGGTTTTTTGGTGTTGATTTATAGTCGTCAAAATCTTTTCATTGATTTGTTAGTTGTACCCATAGAATCTTGGTACAACTGACCACATTGGTGGTGTGGCTACTGAAAGTTTCAGTGCCATTTATTGAACCATAACGAATAATCAGAACTTTCCATAAGGACTTTCTTACTTCATTTTGTTGTTTATTGTTGCTGGATGCCTCTGTTTGGGGCTTCCTCAATTTGTTTTGTAAGCTGGATTCCTCATCGTTTCCTTGGCTTGCTGCCAGGGCTACGTCATGATTCAGGGAGCTAAGATCTGCAAATCTGTTATTCGGGAGAATTCCAGGAAAGTGGTGGAATTTGTTTTGTTTATTCCTTTTCGGAGCAGGTGTTGAGGAGGGTCTTTCCTCATAGCTTGAGTTAGGGATTCTCCCCGTTCTGTGCCTCAGTGATAGGATAGTGTTCTGATTTTGGAGACTGAACTGAGCGATCACAGGACTGCTAGGCTCTTATTCCTTCCGTGTCATCGGTTGCATCGTCTCGTTACCATATTCAGCGTTAATTTCCAGCTTCAGTTCTACAAGGTGTAATTTTGCTTCTATACTTAGTAGCTGTTTTCTAAGGCGTTCTGTCTCAGGACCAGTTCATCAAACCCTTTAGCTGAGCAAAATGCCATGTTGCGAAGGTCCTTTAGAAGTAATCCACAAAGAAAAGCGATCCAGTCTGATGATGTACTTCCAGAGGTTCGGTAAATAAATTAATTAAGAAGAAAAAAACTAATAAAAGAATCTAAATAGGGCAGAAATAAGGAGAGATCAGGAGAGGTCAGAGAGAGCTGCTCCTCCTTTAGCAGCAGAGAGATTCCCATTCCATTATCACATATCAAGTCATTTACTAATACAGTCTTTGAGAAGAGGGATCTTATATTTAGTAAAGCACATCTAATTGCCCTATTTTCTTGTTTAGTCAAAGTCGTTTATATATACAATGCAGCTTTGAAACAGATCCCCAAACAGTTTCAATCCGATCAGGCACGTGGAGGGGCCCTGGGCACCTGCCCCTTTTCTCCATGATGGCCAACTATCAAATATACTAGCAGATATAGTCTTGATTTTGAAGTTACCTAAAACTGTGTTTATTCTATTTTCTTACAGGGATGGTTTCAGATCTACTGAAATATATAAAAATCTTACCTTAGTGGAATAAAATTCTTACCTTATCAGTATAAAATATTTTTCATTTTTGACAATTCAGCGGTACTTTTTTTCCTATTAGGTATTTTTTAGCCATTTTAATTTATTTTTACTAGTTTCAAAACCTATTTTTCACAAAGTTACCTTCTATTTCATAATGTTTTCCCAATTACATTTATTTCGCAATTTCACTGTCACATAATATGTTTATTTTAGATTTATTTCACAAGGTTTTATTAATTTATTTAATTTTGAGCACTTTGGTGTTCCATAATGGAAAGCCAGATGCGCTACTATTCGATAAATTAAAAAATCCCAAAATTTGTGTTTATACATGTAAAAAAGTTAATAAATAAATAAATATGTATTTTTAGTTTTAACATAATATATTTGTGGTTTTAATCATATTTCACCCCATTGCTGAATGCTGAAGATATCAAATTTATTTTATTTGTTGATTTGTTGAAAATCCAATACCTCAGATTAACTAACATTACTATTGAAAAGTAGAGTTTGCCCTCTGAGCTGTTTTGATCTAACATTCCACCCCTAAGTAAAAATGTGCATGCTAGTAATTCCTATTGACTTACATTGGTTTATGCTAAGCTAAAGCAAACAGACTGCGGCCAGATCAGGGGAATTATTGGGCTGGTTACAAAAGTCTATTGTATCACTTTTCTAACTCTGAGGAATATAGCAACAGACAGATTTGTACTTAGGTGTGGAATAGGGCTGGGCCATGACGAAAATATATATTCAGGACAAAATAAAATGTCTATCATTTTATATGAATATCTATCGCTTAAGCCACGATAGGGTTTTACAGCATTAAAATACGTCAAGATGCACCTTATTGCATTCCTGTGCATGTTGCAATACATGAAAAAAAAGGGAAGAAGACGAGAACCAACACGTGTCAGACCAGGGATCTAAACAAAATTATCAGACAATCCAAAGTTAGTGTCCCTGTGTGTCTCGCCTTCCCTCCCGACGCGCTGCTTGAACAGAAAAAAAGCGTGTCACAACACTGGCTTTAAAAGCTCTTTTCTTCGCTAGCAACACATCAGTGGTGTTCTACAACATCTGTGTCTGGAGTTTATCAGAGCTATGCCAGGACTTGACGCTGCCTTTGCTCATTGACTCTGTATTTGTTGTCGTAGTTATTGAGCAGCTGATAAAATAAATGTGTTGTATTGGAGTTCGTTGGTCAGATCGGGAGCTGGTAAACTTTACAAACAACTGCTATCTGATTTGCGTCGGTCTTCTTATGTCCAAACGGCATCGATAACCATTGACTATTTTCCTAATCCTACTATTCGGAAACCACTGCCTAAACCTAACTATTCTGTTTAACGTTTACGAGCAGCAGCTGCCTCACATGTGGGTGGAGCTAGAACACATCTTGAAGGGGAAGACATATCGACATAACACCCCCTCTTTTACATAGGAGACTCACGCAGATACTGAAACAAATAAAAACGAGAGGGTGCATGAGGAGAGAGAGAAAAAAACGCTACTGCCAAAACGTGCTGTAAAGTTAAGAACCTTAGTGACAGTTATTGCGGTAAAATTTGGATGCTTTTCAAATAATGTGTTTAATTCAAAGACAGAGTGTAGAGCTGATCCGCTCTCCTAAAAGATCCCTGATATCTATAGCTCTCGCAGATGGAAGGAGATCACTACATGAGTCTGAGTGGTGTCATCTATCATTTAAAACTGCATTTCCACATTGTAATTTTTTATAAACTATTCATTAAATAAATTAACAGAAAAATTGCTATATCTTGAAGTATATCATTATTGGGATATAAACTGAGCTCTATCGGGATATAAAAATTTTGCCATATAGCCCAGCCCTAGTGTGGAATATCCCTTTAAAGCTGCACCTGAGTTGCTGTGTAGGTTAACCAGTCAGATATGAGCATTTATTTAGTGAGACATAGCTTCGAGATTAATGTGGTAGAAATCTGTGTGTTTTATCTCAGACGAAGTTAGGTCCGAATCACCGTCGCCGTTGATCGGACCACTGTCGGGTTCTCCCTCTCTTTTAAGGCTAAGCGAGGTACCTAGGTGCACACTCCCTCCTTCAGGGGTCCGATGGACCTACTCGTGTCTGTTCAAGTGACGGAAAAAACTGTGGTAGAAATCTTGGTATCTGAGAGGCCTCGGATGAGTGAATAAAGTGTTAGTTATATTCGTACATAGTTTATTTTACGTGCACGGAGAGCCTGCACAAAGGACTCTGAAGCTTCAGCACAGATGCATGGGTATATATAGTAATCGGCATCAGCCATACCCTATTGAATCAGCTTCTGACCGATCGTTACATCATACAGTTATGGTAAGATAACTAACACTCTGTTCTATGCATCAGAGGATAATCACAAGACCAATCACAGAACAACATGGAATAGGTAAAACACATGATCTGTCATGAGGCAACAAAGAATGTGTCACTGAACGATAAGAATATAGATAACAATAAGCAACACTTTGTATAATGCTGAGAAAGGATCTGTCATAAGTCAACACCAGATAATCACAAGAGTTGTCATAAGTCAAGATGAGATGTTTACATACAATTGGTTCTTGTTTGTACCTTAGAATCAGAATAACTAAACAACATTTTATCTAGACATGAGTAACAGAATAAAACTTGAAAGGCATCAGCACTAATTCACATAAGAAACATCTTTATCTAAGAACTGTGAGAAAAGAATGACTTGTAATGAAGATTACCACAACAATTTATTACTCCATAATGTACAGTACAGACCAAAAGTTTGGACACACCTTCTTATTCAAAGAGTTTTCTTTATTTCATGACTATTTACATTAGATTCTCACTGAAGGCATGAAAACTATGAATGAACACATATGGAATTATGTAGTACTTTTCAAAAAAGTGTGAAATAACCTGGCCTTCAAAGTCAACGGACCTGAACCCAATCGAGATGATTTGGGGTGAGTTGAACCGCAGAGTGAAGGAAAAAGGGCCAAAAAGTGCTAAGCATCTCTGGGAACTCCTTCAAGACTGTTGGAAAATAATTTCGGGTGACTCCCTCTTGAAGCTTGAGAGAATGCAAAGCAGCAATCAGAGCAAAGGGTGGCTTCTTTTAGGAATCTAAAATATAACACATGTATTTATTTATTTTATCCTTTTTGTTTAAGTACCTAAAGTAACTCCATACATCATGTGTTCATTCATAGTTTTGATGCCCTTAATTGACAATCTACAATGTAGTCATGAAAATGAAGAAAACGCATTGAATGAGAAGGTGTGTCCAAACCTTTGGTCTGTACTGTACTTTATAAAACTTGTTTAATCAGATACCTGGTATCCTATGTTCTTTTTCATGTTTGATCAACACATCCCAGCAGCAGCGTCTCAACAGCAATATTACGCCCCATCAGATAAAAAAAACAGGCTACTTTGGCTTTGCATGGTCCTCTGCTGATGACGTTGATATATTATGGTGTGATACTCTATTATTCTGTTGATGGATATTGGTTGTTGGTATTCAGGATGATACGCTAAGTTATGTTGTTGTAAGCCGTTTTATAATCTTACTATATGTGCTCCTTTTTGAACTGTGAGCACCTGCCCTTCTCAAGGTCTCTGCACGGCCCTGAATCCGACCCAAACCTGTCCGTATTAAATCAAGATTTTGTATAAAGATGACCAGTCTGGTACAATAGGGATTATTGAAATTTAGAACCTGTCAGAGGTAGGTTCCTTAGAGATTTTTAGTTAGTTAAAAATAGCAGTTTTAGCTTGTCAGCCACATAGGACTCACAGGAGGTCAGCTTGCTAGCAGCAAGAGAGATTCACAGCTTTAGCTTTTTAGGGAGCAATAGAGAGGTAGAGCTTATAGAGTTTCACTCTTATACCCTTTTCGAATTGACAAAGCTCGTTGGAAGAGAAACTAAACGTCTTTTAGGAACTAAAGGAGTCCATTTGCCTTTTTTTATATTAATATAAACTGGATGACTGAGAATATTCACCAACACACCATGCTGGCAATATTACCCTATCCCAGTTATATTACTATATGCCAGTGCAGACCTTCCTGAGACCATGCTGATTTAGTATAACTACTTTGCATCTTGATGGTGTGCTCAATCTCTCCATTGGATGAAACTTTCTTCCACAACCTCACCTTGGTAGAAGAATTTGGCTGTTTATGTTCCAGTTTTAAGCCTCCCACACAGCTGTTTTGGTTTAAGTTAATGACTGTGTTTCAACCTACATGTGACATTGATAATCATTAACGCCTGTTTGGTATAATTGGTTGATCATAGACCAGACACTATTCCAACAAAATCCCTGACTTTGTGCAAGTATACCAATACGAATTGATATTGGTTTGAAGGCAAAAGTTGGTAACATAAAATATTGTTTTGATTCATATTTTTATTTTGTTAGCTCTCGTTGCATTTTTTAAAAAGGTAAAAAATAAAACTTTTTTATGTTTCTGAAAGCATTCCTTGTTTACTGCATTTTTCCACAGCTGCCTAAAACTATTGCATCGTACTTTATTTAGATAACATTTAGAATAGAATACAAATTAAAAAGAAGGAACTGCTAGCTGGATTGAAAGCTGGATGTCCTTGGTGAAATATTGCCTTGCCTCTTTCAGTGGGCCCCAGGGCAGCTGTGGCTACCATGTAGGAGCCTGCCTTCATCAGTAAATGTGTGAATGTGTGCGTGAATAGGTGAATGACTTAGTATAAAACGCTTTATGTCATCCGACTGTAAAAATGCTATACAAACGCAGACACTTCTCCATTTATTGTGAGTTTACGCCGCATGCTTTGTCGCCATCAAAAAACACTCTCAAAGTTATACGTTTTTTTGCGTATACATTTTGAAGGCTGAAGGTTGCAAAGTCCGTGGTGGGGGGGGGGCTTTCTCTGGCAGACATTTTAAACAATGGCGAATTGTGCCTTGGCTTTAAAGCTAGACTACACTAACATGAGACACACTGATTGGTTTACGCTTAGGCGGCAGCACTGAAAGCTGAAGCTAGCTCTATTTATGCGTTGCTGGCTTTTGCCACTTTGAAGAGGAGATCTCATCTACCACGGGACCTCCACCTTTGGTCTTGAACAATGTTTTTATGCCCGATTAAAGAACTCTCACAAAACAAAAATTGATATGAAAAAAAGTGTATCAGGGATCAAACCATTGACATTTTCGGTACATGACATGGAAACTCCTAAAATCTTGTTTTTGCTGATCACAAGCTATGTTTACATGGACACAAGTAATCAAATTTAAAGCCTGATCTGAATAGGAATGCTTCATGTAAACATGCCATTTAGATCAGTGTTTCCCAAACTTTCCAGCTTCTGACCCATAAATTTAAAATGTAAGACAGTTGTGCTTGTAACACTTGCTCAGCTTCCAAAGATTTTTACAGAGTCACTTTATGTTCATTATTTTTGGAATCTAAGATGCCAAAGAGGAGCTCAAGACCCCAGACTGATATGTCCGTGACCTGTTCCGACCCCAAGTTTGGGAACTACTGATTTGGATTACCCGATTACACTCATTCGGATCAAAATTGAATTCCGATTGAGACAGGTGGGCTACAACGATTCTTAATCCGATCATTGTGCATGTAAACTCTTATTCCGAATGTAGGTAATTACTGAACGTCTGTTAAGTCAAGCGTAGACATACAATACGTTCTGAGCAGTTCTGCGCAGGTCAAGATGATTTATTTCGATCCAGCCCGTAGCAGGTGTAAACGGTTGTCACAATCAGATTGTGTCAAGGCCCATGTAGACAGTCAAATTGTAATCTGAATTAAAGCTGCAAGCAGCCTCAAGCAGCCCTCGCAGTTTAGCGCCACTCTGGCCTGTGCCATGACCTCAAAACTCACGTATCGCCACCTCAACACCATCTCAACTCTTACACCGCACTGATGATGAAATCAGCATGACAAAGTGTTTAAATGTTGAGAATGGCAGCTTTCAACCAAAATGGCCGACCTCATGAAGGAAAAGGATATGTTATCAGGATTAGCCATGCTGCTACAGCCACACCCTCTTTCTAAACCTCTCATCTCTAGACAAAAAAATTAAAGCAGCCTCTCTTTAGTCACTGTCCACAACTAAATGTTGCTCAGGTAAAAGGAGTCAAATACCGACCTTTGTTACTGAAATATTGCACTTCGGGTTTTTAGAGGGTGGGGCTTAGATGGCATGAGTAAATGACTTCAATACAGTATCCAGTGTTGGTATGTGATGACAGCCTTGAAGTATGGTAAAGCGTGACCTTCAAAGTGGAAGATGACACACCTTGTAATTACGTGGCGAAAAGGTAAAACTGTAGATTTGGCCACGCCCACATTCTATAATGGAGGAAAACCCTTTTTAATATGTTTGATCCCCCATGCTTGATAAGATGCTGTCGGGGTTAAAAACTTTTTTTCTTTATTACTTTTGCAGGATAAACTCTTCTTCAATCAGGAACTGCTATCTATTTTAATGCTCAGTCATTTCTTAGTGTGTAAGTCTTGAGCTAGAAGAGGAGTTTGTTCTTATGTGACATATATAAATAGCACAAAATAGCAGGTTTGATCCAAAATGGCTGACTTCTGTGAGGTTTTGACCTGGGTTCAAAAGAATTTTAGTTCAATGGAATTACAACCTACATATATCAGCTGAATTTAGCTTTCCTATATGAAAACAATGCTTAGTGCTATTTATTTTAATGCTCCTAGGGGGTGCTGTACAAAAATTAGGCCACACCCACCAAATATTTGCATCTATATCTGTTGGGGGTTGGACCAATATCCATTTTCTTGAATTTGGTGCAGATCAAACAAGGCATGTGGAAATTAGTGCCAACATATTTCCATGGTGTGAAGCCAAGCTTCGCCATGCCACCACAGCCACACCCTATTTTCAAACGTGTCAGCATTGGTTAAGAACCTACCACAACTTGTTTTCAGTCACTGACCACAGCAAAATGTTGATTAATTAAATGGAGGCAAATATGGATCTTTACCTTGTAAACATTGCACGTCCTGTTCTAAGGGAGCTCAGCTTATGTGACATTACCCAGAGAGGCAATGAATGTCTTAAGAGTTGGTATGTGATCACAGCCATGAAGTTTGACGGAGCTGTGTTGTACATTTATGGCGAGAAGTTTGAGGCCTAGCCATGCCCACCTGGTTTGACTCAGCAAAAATCCTTTGAAAAATCAAATTTCATCCCCAATGCCTGTCCTCTTAAGTCTGTCCTCGCTCGTTTAAAAGTCTGTAAGTCAATAATCATGGTAAAGCTGGTCCAGGTTTAGTTTTCAGGAAATTAAAGCCAAAGGTATGGCCATTGCGTGACACCATACTTCGCCATGCTGGCACAGCCACACCCTTTTTTGAAGAGCTCCAGTACTGGACACAGAGGTACCCCCAACTGGTTTCCAGCCTGTGTTCGGCATTATCATGCTAATTTGCTGAACTGTGTAAATTCTGGACCTTTCACTGCAAAACATTTTATTTCCTGTTCTGGGGGGGCTTAAGTGATGTCAGTATTTGACCATCTAGGATCGTCAGGGACCTGATGAACATCCAACACAGAAGGTTTCACCCACCTGTGACTTTCTGAGAGGAGTTATAAAATAACCGGTTTAATATTTTTGGCATGTAGTCCAAGTTTGAGGCCTGGCCACACCCTTTCAACATGCTCAAAAACTCAAACCTTTGGTAACTTTTGATCCCCTATGTCTGAAGGACATTGTGAACAATATACAAGGCGATTGCTTAAGTTCGACATGTGTGAAATAGTAAAATTAACCCTTTGACCCAAAATGGCCGACTTGCTGTGTGCCTGGGATTTATGAGATTTTTTTGTTTGTCTGGAAGAGTTCTAACAGTTTACCAAGTTGCAAATTTCTATGTCAAACCATATGGTGTAGATCAAGCTTAGGGGGGTGCTGTTGAGCTATTTGGGTACGCCCCTTTGAAATTCCATTAGAATACGTAAATTTCACACACACCTGAAGCCCCCGCCAAATATGGTGAGTTTTTATATATGTTTAGGCCTCCAAAAACACAATTCATTTGGGAGAAGAAAAATAAGAAACAATACAGACACAATAGGCCTTCGCAGTGCTTAGCTGCACAGGCCTAACTATTATCAGGTTGAAGACATTTTGCACATGTAAATGTAGTATTTGTGAGATGATCACATAGAGATTTTAAAGTCTGAAAAGTGTATTTATCATGACTAAGTGCAACTTTTGTAAAATTGTGCTATAAACTTTTTGAGCTATTGATCACATTTTATCTTATCACTTCCTCCTAAATAAATCAATAAAATCATTCTAAAGTTCTTTGACATTTAGTATTCACTCTAGTCTGATTAACCTAACCCCCCTCTCATTGAAATAAAGAACCTGACAACCTGACCAAGTTCTTTAGTGAACCTAGTGCTAAGCAGGATTTTGGGCACTGCATTTTATATATTTAGGATTCACTCATTTATTGAATTTAGGAAACTTTTGAAAGTTTGATTGACTTAACCGTACTACAGAAACATTTGACAAAAGCCCATACTTATTATTATTCTTAACGTGCCTTGAAGCATTTGGTTTTTTTAAATAAAATTGCATGGTATGAACTATAAGGTGCTATATAAATTCACAAAATAAACTGAACTGAATCAGCTAGACATTTTTACTTAAATGTTTTTAAGATTTTAACTTGTTTAAACTTTCATTTTGTATGCTGTTTGCATGTTGTGCCTCGTTAAGAGTTATTGAAATTTGTCAAGAAAAACGTCTGTCCTGATTATCCACCTAACTGTATCTTTTGTCTTCAGGTAAAGCAACACCAGTGAGCTTGACTGCCACAACAGAGCCCTCCAAACCATCTGAACCTTTCCAATCATTCAATACAGATGTCAATGACCCGTTCCAGGGTAAAAAAGGCCAAGGAGTGGCAAAAGACCACTTCATCCCATCCTCAGTATCAAGTAAAACTCATAGTGACTCTACCTTAACTTTTTTAGATGTCAGTTCTGTAAGTTGAGAATTGGTCATACTGTTGAATCGATAATGCTTACAGTGATAGCCAACATGTCTGTCTGTCTGTCTGTCTGTCTGTCGATATCATGTAGGCAGAATAAATAATTCTTGATATAATCCATTAGTTGAAATTTCTTTGTCAAGGCAGCATAGCAAAAAAAAAAAATACACATTATTTTAAGCACAACCACAAATTGTAAAGCCATCTAGGTAGTAAAGTTAAATGCAAAAGCACAACTGTTTTAACAAAAAAACACATTTCATTCTCTTATTCACATGGTTTATTGTACTTTTGAAGAACATCACCACCAAATCATCCTAAACATGTAAAATGTTCATGAGTAAAATTTTGCTAGCTTCAAATATAGATAAATTCTATAGTTTCAGAAGTTGACAAAGTTTATATGAAGATACCGGGGGTCAACAAACATTTTTAATTTTTCATTAGTTTTAGTTTTTATTTAGTTTTGACTTGAGATTTTCAGTTCTTTTTTAGTTTTTATTAGTCTTTATTTATTAGTTTAGTTTTAGTTTTTTTGAAAATGCTTAGTTTCAGTTAGGTTTTATTAGTTTCAGCTTTAGTTTTAGTCTTTTTGTTAAACGAAAGTGTTCACCAGAGGCAAGACAAAAAAAAGAAAAAATTTATAAAAACATCTCAGAAAATTATGCTTTTTAAAACATGTATTGACCTGAGCCAGATGAACAAACATACAAATCAGTCAAATATAAAATATGTATGGCAGAGAACCTTCCAAAGTTCTGTAAAGATAATAATAACACATGTGCATTAGAAAGACCAAAAATTAATGCTGGTGCTACAGTTCTAAAGTGACAAGCAACACAACAAAACTAAAGCCAAGCCATCATTAGCACTATAATGCTTTTGATCATTTTGCACATAATCTAGTAGTGAGCAATCCAAAGTTGGACTTTGGCGCTTTCTCCCAACCTTTGCTGACATGACACAGCGGCAGACCAGGGGTACACAGACTACTGGACTGATGTATCTGCCATGTTGGGATAATGTGGGATTGTGTGTAAAACAACCACCAACAACCAGAAAGAGAGGGATTATTTGTTCATCAACACAGCAGATACACACACAACCTACACTAGTTTACACAGCTCTGGTTCCCATTGCTATTATTTTGCAGTTCACTTGCAGTTGCAGTGTTGGTTAGCAATGTTAGCTTCGTTAACCATAGCTCACCTGTTATGAAGTTTTTGCTGCAGACTGTTGCATGCTTAATCATCGTTCCAATCACTTCTTCTGATATCTTGCAATCCAAAGAGGTCTTTTATTTCCCTTGAAAGGGAAATTTTATAGAACTTCCATTTTGTTGTTTTTATCAAAGTGATTTGTGCAACCAAAAGCACAAGACATGACATCACGCATCTGTTTCTGGTGACAACGCACAGTAGAGCTGGTAGTGTAGACCAATAATCCTAGACTTTATACTAATGCATGATATACAGAAATTAAATCTAAGCACATTTTCTCAATACATTCAGTTTGTTTTTGTTGGTTTTGTTATCAGTCATTACAATTTCAGTTTATTTTCATTTTGTTGCAAATTATTATTTTTATTTTTTCAGTTAACAAAAAATGTTTTTTTTTACTTCTAGTTTTCTTTAAAAATAAAGAAAATATAAAAATCTTGGTGCCAACAGTTGATGCACATGGTTGAGCATGAGCACACCTTTTGTTCCTTTTCTTTAACCCTTTCACTCTTCTCAGACAAATCTTACACCAAATATGGATGTTAATAATAAGACACAGGAGCAATGTTTGCTCTTTATGAGTATTTATTCAAAACACTAGACTGAATACTAGAAAAAGTGATTACTTATACAGTACATTTAAATAAGAGAACCCCCAAGATTTTTTTTGACACCATTGATTCTATTGTAAATCTAGTGTTGAATTAAATAATTATCAAAATTAATTCAGTGCATGTTCAAGCAGAGACAAAATGGAGCCAATTTCCAGTTCTTAACATTTATTTTGAACAGATTAACAAATTGCAGTTTACAGAGAAAGATGCCCTAGTTTCTCTGGGCCAGATTTAAAGAAATCTGACAATTGAATGATCTTCATTTCACAACTTTATAGACACCGGGCCTCGCCAGGACTCTAGGCGTTTCTTCTCCCTCCAATCAGAACATTTCCATACAGTGTCTTAACCATTATTGGCTGTCAGAGAATTATACAGTCATAAGATGAGCATTCTGAGTTTTATGGTTTATGGTCCTTCTTAAGCAAAACTCTTTGTCTCAGAGATCCTCACAGGTCACACATACTCCCACCAGAACTTTATCAGACCACACGTTAGTCCCAAGGTTTCCTCCTGACCTAATTTATGGCCTCCATCCTTATCTATACAGACATCCTGTTTTTACAGCCTGCAATAAAACTTACCCAAGAGTTTTATGACTTAAAAGCTTATCCCAATAACAAATACTGACAGACAATATATTTTTTACAACCATGCAAACTATATAAAACAGACTTTTACCTTCTGAATAATAGTTTAAAACATATGTAGAAATATTACCACACTAGCCACCTTCTAGATCTTAGTTTTTAAAATATCCAATTCAAATATATTTTTAAATTATGTCATCTATAAGACAAATTAAACATCGTCAAATATTTCTCTTTTGTAAATATCTACGATCTGCCCCTTAAAAGCACAGACACCATCTCCTCAAATAACTCACCCAGTCCTTTTATTTGGATTAGTGGAATAAACAAACACTAAAGAAACAAATACTCTGTTTGTACATTTATTAAAAGATCAAGCCCTCGTAAAAAAATTCTAAAAAACAGTCAAGCAAAATATAGGAACAGCTGTTGGTTTTTGACTTCTACTCGGATTTAGCATCCAATAGCAAAAGCCCTTATTTCTTCTTGTCTTGCTGCTTTGTAGAACCTAATGACTGACTACTCCTCTAATTAGTTCCTTCGGGAGCTTAGTTATTCTGATTCATTTATTAAACGTTAAACAAAGAAAAGGAAACTCTTGTCAGATTGAGTAATTCAGGGTGTAGGATTTAAAACGACTCTCAGTCGGAAAGTATTTGAAAACACTGATTAAACCTGCAGGCCGAATTGCCTGGTTTTTGGCAGATGAAATCTTATACACAGTAACAAAATCAAAGTGAATAAGCACACAATCCTTAAAGATGCATTCCGGAGAATTTATTTATTTAAGTTTTATATATCCTTAAAATGATGTGGAGTTCAGTACTATGATAAAAGGCTAGTCTCCACAACATTTGTTATTTTTCTTAAATCCCTCCTTCCTCCCATAGACCCCTATGTGATTCAAACTGACCGGCACATTTTTTTATCCAATAGAATTCAAGTTTCTTCCATGTTGACTGTCAATCAACATGCTTATGCATTGCACAACCCTGTGGAGATGAGGCCGCGCAGACATACCGTTCTGTGAACTCCTGTTTACAGTCACCATAATGGCAGAGAGCGGTCATGGAGAAGTCACAGCAAACTTCTGCTAAATAGTTAGCCATTCCCTAGCTACCCAGGGCTACATCAACTTAAGAAAGAAAAACGATGGGAAGTACGTCCACCAACTTGAAAAAGACCTTAGAGACCGGAGTAGGGTGTTACGTCGATCTTTCCCCCCTTGATTTACATCAGAGATTCCTTTCAACAATGGAGATAGGCTACCACCGAATCTTAAAAAGTTTCAAACCAACACAGCTTTAGACACATTTCTGCTAAACAGGTAAGAAAGTCATATATTCAGTAAAGCAAGTCATTATAATATTTTATTGATAAAGTACCCAATGACATGTTGTGAAAACCCCGGTTGATGCGCGTACCCAATTGTATAGGGGGGATTGAGGGAGCGAAAAGCTCGTGGGTGGGGGTAAAGGGATGTTTTGGGAGCAGCCTTTGTACGTTAGATAAAAAACAACTCTCTCTGTAGGTGAAGAAGGGGGGGGGGTGGTCAAAAGATGCTAGCCAGCAAGCTAACAATAGGCTGCTAACAGCTGCTATGAGTTAGCAGTGACCTCATGGCTTCTCATTAGCTGGTAACCCAGGTAGCATTTCAGCTTGGTAGTCGGCTTCATCCTTTCAGGCTTTGCTACAGAGCGATTGGCTCCAGCCTTCACTGAAACAGTACCTTTGGAGTCTTTCCCAGCATGCCATTCACCTCTAATCGGTTCATGGCGGAGAATGAATGCAACTTCTGGTTGGTTTCACGTCCCACTGTAGGCAGTAGCTTGAGCGGCATCCTTCCTCATGGCAGTCTGTGATACAGAGAGCTTTCTGTAGGCTTTGAGACAGAACAGTGGTGTTTGAATAATCAGTGTTTGCGATTCACTTGATATCGGCAGTCTGTGTCCCTTGGAGTGAGTTTCTCACAGAAACTCGTGCTTTCCTTCGCAAGCAAAGGAAGGGTTGTTTGATGAGGGATTCCCTCCTTTGAGCAAGCTGGGAAAAGCTGGGAAAGAGTCTATTGCGGTTGGGGGGCCCCTTATATAACCTCTGGTCCTCTTTCCTCCTCCCTTCCCTGTGGAAGTGGGGATTTTTTCTTCTCTTCTGGAGCTAGAATGTGGATTACCACCAACCAATGGCTGTGTGTAACCCAACAAAGGAAAATAGACCAGTAAACGGTTGAGTTTCAAAAAGCCTGTCCTTTGAACATCATGGGGAACAGTTTATATTAATTGGCCTCACCTGCCTGACTTGGGACCGGCAACAGGAATGCTGAGTTCTTGTGGCCAGGAGCAGAGCTGAGCTTGAGCCACAGCTACCAGAAGTTAAAAATTACTACCTTAAAATTGGGCAGAACATGCGCAATATTGGTGGGAAAAAACATTCCAGTTTTTATTTTCAGTTTGTTGGGTGGGCAGAGAAACACGACAAGATTTGCGAGCTTGCTCATTAAGATTGATGACGTGTAAGTTTATGTCCTCTGATTGGCACAACACAACTCTTACACTGTCTCTGTTTACTAAAGAGACAAAAATCATGCCGGTATCTAGCCTTAAATTGAGTTTGCCACCCAATTTAGACTGCATATCCAAACAAGAGAGGACGGTGACGCGACTTGAGCTATTACCAGACTCAGCCTCCACCGTTGTGATGATACAGATCTTGTTAAGTACAGCTTTGAGGCAGTCAGTACTGTAGGTTCTGTAGAAGCTAAAATCACTGTACTCAAAGTGATGAAAAAAATAACTGAGCCAGACTTATATTTTGCCGGTGTTGTTCCAAAAAGTTTTTTAATAATCCATTTAAATAGTCAATTTCTTCTCCAGCTCCTCTTCCATGGGTAAAAAAACATGTGGGTGAAAAAAGAAGGAGGCCTGCACACTGCTAACAAAAAAGACTAAACTTTATTAAATAGCAACGTTTTGACCCTTCTGGGCCTTTTTCAAGCTTAAAAACAAATACAGGAAAGCAACAGATAAAAAGGCACAGACAGACTCATCTGCCCAGCTGGTTCAATCAAGACCTAATCAGACCAATTGGCAGACTGAGTCAACCTGTTGCCCTATTCCCATGACACAACTCCAAACCAATTAACACACACATACCTCTCCCCCAAGAAGAACAGACAAACAGATAAATAACATAGAAATTACATTTAAAAATAGATGAAGCAAAACTACAGAAATGGTTTTAGGTCAAATTCTAGATTTAGACCCCTGGGAGACAATGTGTTAAGAGTAAAAATATAGAGTAATCTCTTAGAATATAAACAAATTAAATCCATTATAAAAAATAAATTTAGGCTCAATACGGTTGAATTACAAATTCCAGAAAAAAACTTTTAGACTTTCATAATTTTAACCCTCCCAAACTGCTATCTAAAATATACAAAACATTAAACAGAATAGATGAATCAATAGCCCTTCCTATTTCAAAATGGGAGATGGACTTGTCCATCTCATTTGACCAAAACCTTTGGTCTCAGATTTCTTTAAAAACCTTTGCATTTCTTAAAAATCCTAATCTACGATTAATACAATATAAAATCCTTCATAGAGTATATTATATAGGCCAACGGATGTTCAAGATGGGTTTTATGCCGTCTAATACCTGTTTACAATGTACAAGCAATCTACCAGACAGGCCTGTGGTCCTGGTCGGCTCTTGTGTGATTCTAGCCCGTGGGACTACGGATGGAAATTAGCCCTTGGCTATAATCCGACATGTTTACATGCATGTTCTACATGTTTTGTTCATTAACATGCACTGTCCCAATCAAATAAAGTCTATATTCATGCTCTTTGGTTCTGCCCACCTATCAAGAAATATTGGTACCAGATATGCAAAGACCTATCAAACTGTCTAAAATGTAATATCACACATTCTCCCACAGTTTGCTTGCTGGGTAATTTAGATGAAGTTACCATGGATACAAAGTCTATGCAATTAGTTCACATTGCCTTATGCATCACTAAGAAGAAATATCCTCTTGAACTGGAAAAATAAAAATACTCTGAATATCAACGACTGTGGCTCAGTGGTAGAGTAGTTGGCTTGCAATCGGAGGGTCGTAGGTTCGATTCCAGCTTCCTCCAGTCACATGTCGATGTTCCCCTGGGCAAGGCACTTAACCCCCAAATTCTACATTGTCCTACCGAGCCATGTTGGGTGTCGGTGTATGAATGCGAGTGTGAATTGGTGAATGTGGCTTCAATGTAAAGCACATTGAGTGGTCAGTAAGACTAGAAAAGCGCTATATAAGTTCAGTCCAATTACCATTTACCATCAATCAATATCGAGATCTTTTTCCGGATTACATTGGTCTATAAACGGCTTCTGCCTCCACATCTGATCAATATTTCGGTTGTCCCTTGATCAGCTCCATTACCTGGTGGGGCGGGGCCCTTGATTTTGTTCTGTGGGACGTGGTTGCTGATATCGAGCTAAAGGGTTGGTGGCGTTTGCAAGGGGTCCTCGGGGGTGGGTCCGCTTGCGGTTGGGGCAGTAGGTGCCATGGCTCTCACCTGGGGTGAGACTTTGGGGGCTTTGGGTGGTGACTCCTAGTGGCTGCATGCGGGGCGTGGGGGTGGTGTCTGTGGTCGGCTGGTAGTCGACGGGCGCTGCTGCCTTTTCCATCTCCCTGGGCTGGTTTTTGTCTGGCTTCCCGTTGGTCCCTTGCCGTGCCTGCGCGTTGGGGTGTCGCCGGATGGCTGGTGTCTCTGGGCCCGGTCAGCCATATTGGCACTAGACGTAGCTCCTGGGTCTTGGTCCAAGCACTCTGCGGGGTGCTGGGGTCGGACCCTTTGACCGGTGACGGTTGGCCTCCGCGGTGGGCTGCTCGGGTGGTGGGGTGTGGGCTGGTGGAAGGAGGTGCTGGGTTCGGTACCACCCATCCATTGGGTGGTAGTAGCAAGGCTGGTGGATATCGGCCTGGGGGTCGGCCGCCTGGGGCTTCAGTCTGCTCACGGGCTCGGCGCGGCGTGTCTGCGGTATCACAATTCGTGGTGCGCTGGGTTCCTGCCTCAGCACCGGGGCCCTTGGAGCGCTGGCGGTGCTTGGGGCTTCTTTTGTTGGTGGGGAGGCGTTTACCATCTAGCACAGGTGCTCTCCCTAACCGGAGTGCACTTGGATGGGGGGAGGGTGTACAGGGGGACGGTGGGCTAAACTAAGCCTGGGTGTCTAGTGTCCTGTGTTTTGTTAGTAGTCTGAATGTTGGGATGGATTTAAGTCTTCCCCTGGGATAGGGGCGGGGGGATAGCCTTGGCCCCCATGGGGCTTGGTGGTGCCGCTGCCGTGGGCCTTGGCTTGACGTGCTGGGGCCTCCCACCCCTGGTGGATGGTGCAGATGGTGCAGCAGGGGTGTGTATTGGAGTCAGCAGGGGAGATGGCTCCCTGGGGATGGCATAGTGTCACCCTAGTCATTTCCATCCCATCCCCAAATGCCTCTGTCCACCTGCTCCTTCATTCTACCATTGACAAGGGCCTTGGGACATGGGCACGTCACTGGGGTTTGGGATGGAGTTTCCGTCTTCACTACCCGGTGGCCGCCTGGGTCCCAATTTTACTGTCCAACTTAGACACTTACACTTGCAACATTTACATGACACACGCACATGTAGGGACCTGGCGGTGGATGCGACCCGGCGCTGGAGGCGAGGCCCCTTATAGGCCTGTGGTGCGGGTGCCCACCGCTTAACTGCATCCAGATACTGAGGACCCGGGGTGGGAGATCGGGGTGCCTGCAGCATTCCCATGTCCCACCTCTCTGTTTTAAGTGCACATTAGAACAACACGCAACAACACCACAATCGAGCGGGGGGAGGGAGGCTGGGGGTCTTCCCACACCCCTGTTCGTTGGGCCAGCAGGGGTTGGAGCCCGAATGGCATATCAGGCTGTCTGGTCAGGGACCTGGGCTGGTGGGCTACTCTTGCCGGGGTTGGGGCCTTGACTGACTGCTTGTCCCCATCCTGGTGGGCAAGGGGTTCGTCTCCCGGGTGCAGAGGCAGATTGCTCTATTGGGGGATCTTTCCCTGGGCCTGGCAGTATAGAGTATGCTTGAATGGGGTGTATGAATGAGTGTACAGCGTCATTTTTCGGGTGTCCTGTGTTGGTGAGAATGTCACCAACACAGGGTCACGCCTTATTGGGGTGCCGGAGTTGCAAGGTAGGTTGGTGCTGTTCGGTGGATGGGTGGGGACCGTGCCTGGCGCTCAGGCCTCCTGCCGGTTCTGTGGGTTCCGTGGCCTTGGTTCATTTGGGGGGGGCACCTGGTCTCAGCGCTCTGCGGGGGGCGGGATCTGGACCCGGGGGCTGATAGATCTAGGTGTCCAGGTGCTGGCCTGGCGCGACCTGCAGAGGGCGTACATCTGCTGCGGCTTTTACTGTGGCTCCCTTGCGTGTGTGTGTGTGTGGGGCGGTCTGGGTTGTTGGTTGTGGGGATTGGTTCCGGGTGGCGTGTGTCGTCCATGGGCCGCTTGCGGATCCCTCCGACCTTGCGGTGGCGGGGAAACCCTGTCTCCAGCGGAGCCCCTGTGCTCCTCCCTGTGATCTCCCGGGCCCCAGCGTTGCTGCTGCTGGGTGTTCCCCTGGGGTTTCCATCTGTTCCTCTCTTGGTGGGTGATTGGCCATGCGCTGGTCTGCCTGTGGCTCCTGTGCTCTGTGGGACTCTGTACGCGTGCGTCTCCTGCCTCCTTCATGTCTGCGTCGATTCCTGTAGGACGGTTCCTTACACCAGCTATCAATCTCTTGCATGGGGAAATCTTATTCACACCTGCATGCCCGTACTGATTTGTACAGAAAACCAACAAATAAAACACTATTCTGCATGGTAAAAGTTTTCACCCAACTTCTCTTAAAAGGAGCCTTCCCATTAGCCAGTTTAATAGACTGCGCCGCATCTGCAGCTCTGATGCTTAAATCAGTATTAAGGGAATTATTTCATGTACAACCAAAAATGTAATCTATATGATAAAGTGCCCCTGTGGCTTCGCATACATTGGTAAAACCACACGATGCCTTAAAACCAGAATATCAAAGCACAGATGCAGCATTTGCACCAATGATCAACAGAGTCCTGTAGTTGTGCATTTTAACACCTTAAAGCACAACCCCTCAACTTTGAGATGCTTTGGTATTGAGAATGTAAACACCCCTAGGAGAGGGGGTGATCTCAATCGTATTCTTCTAAGAAGAGAGGCATACTATATTTTTACTCTTAACACATTGTCTCCCAGGGCTCTACATCTAGACTTTCACCTAAAACCTTTTTTGTAGTTTTGCTTGATCCACACTCAACAGAAATATAAACGCAACACCTTTGTTTCTGTTCCCATTTTTCATGAAATGGACTTAAAGATCTAAAATTCATTCCAGATACACATTAACATTTCTCTCAAACATTGTTCCCAAATCAGTTTAAATGTGTGATAGTGAGCAGTTCTGCTTTGCTGAGATAATCCATCCCACCTCACAGGTGTGCCACTATGCTGATCAGACATCATGATTAGTGCACAGGTGTGCCTTATACTGCCCACAACAAAAAGCCACCCTTCTTCTATGATTTTGAGGCTTCTGCTGCATTGTGGGACAGTGTTGCGTCTACCGGCAGCTTACTGTGGGGGTAGTACACATCCGGGAACTTTATGCCTACTACTCCAATCCATACTGGGGATTCGGATCTACTACATTGCTCGCATACTCCTTTTCACCTACTATGTAGCAAGCATAGTAGAGGTATTCAGATGCAGTCAGCCTTTCGTGCACATAGTCTATTAACATTGACTGATACAATACCCTCTGATGGACAGAACATATAGAACTTTTGAGAAGTTTGATACCAATATTGGTCTTATTGAAGAAATGTAATGGTCAAAATATAATTAATAAATATTTGAATATATTCGAATTTTAATATTAATAAGCATACAAACTTCGAATATGATTTTTGGGCAAAAGTCAAAACCCTACATCATAAAAGAGCTGCAGCATGTTTATGGGGACTGCCGAAAGAGGAAGAAGGGTGACAGAGCGCTACGTAATTAGATTATGCATCGCTGTTGATTTATCAATTAGCAGATTAAGAAATAGTAATTATTATTGATTCAAATCATCTTTGTATTGAGTGACAACAAAAAACTTAAGTAAACTCTAGACTAGGGCTGTCCCGATCTCAAGATCAGATCAGACCAATATTATAAAATTTTTCAGTGATAGCCGACTAGTTGTGCCCATTTTACTAAAGTACCTCCTAGTTATGTTATATGGTGCATACAATGACTTAATTACCACAAATCAGCGTAGTAAGGCAAGGCAATTTTATTTATATAGCAGACTTTCAACACAGGGCAATTCAAGCAGTTACAATAAGAAAATAATCAAGAAAATACAACAATGTAGGGACAAGTGAGTAAAATAAAGTTAATTAACTGATCTTGCTGAGGAAAGCTCACAGTTTTTAACACAATAAAGCATTTACAGTAATTAATACAATAATTTGTGTGACAATTAAAAACAAGCAAGTAAAAACAGTTACTCATAAGCGAGTCTAAATAGGTAAGTTTTAATTTTAGAATTAAAAAACGTCAGTGTCTCTGCAGCTTTGCATTCTCCCGGTAGTTTGTTCCAGATATGAGGAGCATAGAAACTAAAAGCTGCTTCCTCATGTTTGGTTCTGGTTCTAGGGACGATCAGTAAACTAGAGAACTGGAGGACCTGAGCGATCTGGATGGATTGTACCATGACAGCAGATCTCTAATGTAGTCTGGTGATAACCCAGCCAATGATTTATAAACTAATAAAAAATTTTGAGTGAATACCAACAAGGACATCCCTACTCTAAACCCACCGCATGTATGTAGTCTGAAACTGCCGGACAAATATTTTTTTTGCTGTGATAAGCTGGATATTGTTGGGTTTGGCTGGCATCTCTTCACAACAGGGATCTCTAGCTTCTTTGTAAAAGACTGCCTTGAAAGTTGATTATTCATAATTTCTGAGACCAAATCAATTTCTTCTCTTTCAGCACTTGTGAAAGGTATTGAAAAACTTTTAAAGAATTAATGTACACGGAGAGTTGAAGATGTGCTTTGCTAATAAAATACGGCAGTGATAATTGTGGTCTGACCATTGTTGATGAATTAAATAATTATCATAAGTAATTCAATGTATGTTCAAGCAGAGACAAAATGGAGCCAATTTCCAGTTTAACATTTATTTTGAACAGATTAACAAATTGCAGTTTTACAGAGGAATTTTGCCCCCGTCAGTTCCTCTGTGGTCCAGACTTAAAGAAATCTGAACAATTAACTGATCTTCATTTCACAGCTTTATAGACAACCGGGCCTCTAGGCGTTTCTAATCTCTCCAATCAGAACATTTTCATACAGTGTCTTAGCTCTTATTGGCTGTCAGAAAATTATACAGTCATATGGGTGAGACGTTTTTTCTTAAAAGCTCATTCTGAATTTATGGTTTTATGGCAACACCCCAACTCTACAGACATCCTGTTTTTTACAGCTTGCAATAAAACTCACCCCAGAGTTTTATGACTTAAAAGCTTACCTGCATAAACAATAGTGTCAGACCCATTTTTACAACCATGCAAACTATATAAAGTCTTTTACCTTCTGAATAATAAAAGTTTAACCTTCTGCAGAATTACACCACACCATCTAATCAGTGTGAAAATATTCCAACATAACTTTTGAAAAGTTAGTGAACTTTTTCTTTTGGAGATGGGGGCAAAGGTGTGTGTTTGAGAGATGTGCGGTACGCAAATAATGGTTTTTCTAGGGTCAAGAGCATTTGCAAATAAGACTATGATAAGAAATAAAGGTAAAAAATAAATTAGTAAAACCAAACAAAAACTCAACACTTAATTAAAAGTATCGTCAGATAAATGTAAATACTGAAATTAGATTATTTCAGTAAACCATGTAACTTGGATGGCTGCGATGCTTGTATGGGCACAGTGCACACATCTGCTGTTGCTCACATTGGTCCAAAGGACTCAGGGAGTTAGTGAGTTTGCTCAGACACATAAGAATAAGGCGGAAACATTGCTCCTAAGCCTCCAATCCAGTCTGCTGTCCAGGTGAACACAGAGGTGTTTATACTGGGTAATCAGTGTGGTCTGTAGCTGCACCAGTGGAAATGCACATCCAGCTCCTTGGTTCTTCCAAAGTTAATTACTGCTATCTAATGAATGAATGTGAATAAAACAATCATGTGCAGATTCTTCTGTTCAATTTATTTTTACCACTTGTGAACTTTAAGAAAGCCTATGGAAATTATCACCTTTATGAACATAAACATTTTTATAAAGACCTTTTTATGAGTGATGTTTACTCCAATATAAGGCCTTACACAATCCAAATAAATGAGAAACTCAATAAGAAACCATATTTACAGTAACTGTGACTTACTGTGTTAGCATAGGAATGTACCCACTGTCCATAATCGCGTTCCTGTACGTATTCCATCACATAAGTACGAAATCCATCTCTTTCTCTTGTCATGGATGTTAAATGCATTTACTAAACTCTAAATGCAAGTTTAGTCTGTTTTGTAGAAATTTTAGAGGTATTTTCCTCATGAGCACTGGCACTGCTCTCTCCGGATCTACGTATGTCATCACATTGGTTAAACTCTGCCACTGGATTGGTCTAAAATGGTTAAACTTATAAGGGCCCTTAACAGGGCCCACCCACTTCCATGTTTAAAATCACAGATATTCTGTCTTTTAACTTCTATAAACATATGTATGTTTTATATCATTAGAAACTAAAAGTATTGTGATCCTAATAATATATACCAGTTACTGATACAATTATAACTCTAAACAGTGAGCGCTTTTGTCAACAAAGAGACACACATCTCCCCACACCTCCGAAGGGGATAAAATGTAAACTTACACTTCATAGTCCAATTAAATGTGACAAAACCTGTCCATCTCAAACAAAAATGGTCCCAAAAGGGTTTGCAGGAAACTTTGTTACTAATTTTTCATTACGCTCAAAACAAGTCCTGAATCAAAACATCGATCATAGAAAAACACCATTACAAAAGGATAAGTTTTACTTCTGAAATCAGTTTTGCGTTTACATATTTTACGAAGCAAACTGTAGGTAGATGCCAGGTCAGAGCGAAATTCCGTTTCTAAAGACATTTTTGGGGTTCACCTTATGATACACACAATACACAGTTACTGGTAACAATAACTGATTAACTTGCAGAGACTGCTTGTTTTGCTGTCTTTTTTTAATGAAACAAGATTCATGTATTTTAACATTGGTGCCAAAAATAAAAAAGTTATCGTACATTTTATAATTACAGTTTTTATATAAATTCCACAGATAAGTCCTACAATTAAAACCCAACCATAAAATAAAAGAAAAAAATAATTGAATAGATTTCTATAAATGTTATTTGTGAACACATTTAAATCAGTGTCACATCAGAGATGCAAATTCATTCATCTTTCTTATTACAGAATTGATTTTCCATAATTATCTTTTTAGAGTAGATTCTTCCTACATTAAGAGGTTTACTAATTGTTGTGTTTCCAAAGTTGTTTAGTTTTATTTTAATAGCACCACCTGCAGTTTTAACATTATAGGTAGCAGCAGTTTTCTAAGTATTTTGTTCCTTGTAGTATCTCTAGTTTAAGGGTAGTTGAGTTGCTTTTAGGACAAAGGTCAATTTTACAGTGTTCAAAATGTATCTACAACCCTTAGTTATTGCCCTGTACATGTCTTTGTGTTGTACTGAAAAAAAGAAATTAACTCTTTTAACCTGACTGATGTTTGGTTTTTAACTTCTCTGTTTGTTTGTTTTTCATCTGCCCCTCTGGCAGGACCTGATAAAGTCAAGGTAAGAAATTGAGCACACAAAGAGATTGACATAAAACTATCTGACTTGAAGTATAAATAAGATGTATAGTACCATGGAAAAAACTAAAAAAATACAAGTAAATCCAGATGATTGCAATCAGTAATTGGATTGTTGCATATATATCTTTCGGACGAGCAAATTGGGGGATTATCAATTAAAAATAATTAATTAATTGATAATTGTTATGATCCATCTGGTGATGCTGAGAAAATTAACTACTAATTGTAAATTAGTAGTTTAATTATTCTTAAAATCATTTAATGGGGGCACCATCTAACCTCTGGTTAGAAACAAAATATTATATATTATCAAAAGGGGATTATCGACCAATAATCTCATTTACAATGATTAATTATTAGTGATTACACCAGCAAGATCCTATCTGAAGGAAGTGAATTCTTGCAGTAATTCACACACACACACACAGAATAAAATAAACAAGAGATTTGATTTAATTTAACTAATGTATTCTAAAAACACAACTAAAATAACAACACTACTTATACCAAACGGTTCTGTCAAGACTACTGGTACCTGAGCAATATGGCGACCAGCGATGATGCCACTTAGGCGCGTCACGGGCGCTTCGTAGGTACGTACTGTTGTGGTATAATTCTACCACCCCTAGGTTCAGGATTCTTGGAGATGTTTCTTTGAAGATAAAAAGAGTTGATCAACAAAAACACTCAGAAACGGAGTTTCAGTTCACCTTTGCAAAGCGGAGAACACCACAGCTCAGCAGCTGTCAGTATGTGTTCTGTTGCTCTCTCTGCAACAGGCTGGTTTTATTGAAAAACACACAGCAGTACGACCCTCCTACTTACGTACAAACAAAGAGCTCTACAGTTTTAAAGTTCAGTACTTTTCCACTAACAGTTTTACAACTCAGTGACCTGTCGTTCCACATACACATGAATGGTCAGCAGACGAATCATAGTTTTCCCATACCTTTCGCTTCCCCGAGACCTTGAATAGTTCATGTATGAGTTATGTTTGTTAGCCCAGCACAGCGCTCGTAACTCCCTTTTTCACTCCTTGTTTTCTGCTTAGACTCAGCTTTGTCCTCCCAAATAACCACCTGCCATAAACACTGAGTTTTCCCACGATCACAGATTCACATAATTGTAATTGTATATATGACCCTTACATAAGTATATGTTCTTACTACTTCAATCCCCCTTTTGAACTCTTTTAAGAGTTCAACCCGAGCCATGATATTTAAACAAAGAAATTACCAGATATTTTATAAACATATTGTTGGCAGATGCATTAACATTTTCACACATAATTATCTTCTGCATCTTCCTCTTGATTGTCCCCTAACAGTGCAATCATCATATTTGCAGGTTCCTGTGGGGGTGGTGTGATGAGTAAGCAGTATGAGTTTATTTTATTTTTTTCAATATGGTCTAATTTTACATATCTCTTCAGCCTGGTGCTCCCTTGCAGTCTTCAACTGGCACCTTGGCAGCTGGGGAGTTAGGCTCTTGGTAGTTAAGTGGTCTTTCTCGTTTCTTCTAGTCCTGATCGTCTACTTCTCGTCTACTTCTCGTCCTGGTCCTCTTCTTCTTTGTGAGTTCAGGTGTAGACTACCCTGAACCCTGTGACTTGGCCGGGGATTATTCTGCCCCACTATTTGGCCTCCTCGCTTAATTGGAGATCTTTCCTTATTTCAAAGAGGGATCTCTGAGGTCCCTCCGTGGGGGCACACTGGCTCCAGTGGTACCAGGTGTCTCCTCTCCCTCTCAGGCGAACAGCATGGGATGTTCTTTCAACCACCTGGTATGGACCCGTCCACCTTGGTTCAGACCACTTTCTCTTTGTCACTTTTAACAGCACCCACTCCATGCCTGGGGTACTTAGGGTTCGCCCCACTCTGCTCCTGTACCTGTTTGGAAAACTGAGACACCACACTTTGCAATATGTTATAGTATGCTCTTTTGCTTAGTTTTTCATAGTTAGAGTCAAGCAAAGGGAGTTTACTGCTGGGCCCAGGAAATGGTCTCCCTATTTGCAACTCATGTGGAGTAAACCCTTCTGATAGACATAAGGGCTAGTGGTAACGCTTCAACCCAATTCATTTTGGTCTGTGCACAGATTTTTGCCAATTTGTTGTTTAGAGATTGATTCATTTTTTCCACCTTTCCCTGAGACTGAGGATGATAGACTGTCCCAAACTTATGCCTCAACCCTAACATTCTTTCCACTTCTCCTAGATCTTTATTCTTAAAGTGTGTACCATTGTCTGACCTGATTTTTTCAGGGAACCCATGCTGTGGGATATAATGGTTACTAAGACATTTGATCATCGTCTTACTGTCCTCTCTCTTGGCTGGCCACGCCTCTGGCCATCCAGTATAGGCATCTACACACACCAGTAGATACCTGCTTCCACCCACTTTGTCTATCATGTCAGTGTAATCAATAATGATTTCTTTTCCTGGACAAGTGGGAATAGGAAACCTGCCCTGTGTTGGTTTCAAAGTGTTTTTCACCCCAAACTTTTTGCACTCTTCACAAGTGTCTACCATATACTTAGCCATTTCCTTCATGCATGGGTGCCACCAATATTGAAGATTCTCAACATGTGTGCCGTTTCGACATGTCCTACTCCATGAGCTTCTTGCATGGCTGTTTGTCTTAGGCCTGGGGGTAAGATAGGCCTTCCGTCTGGTCCTCTCCAGATTCCTTTTGTCTTGGTGGCCCCTCTGGCCATCCATAAGCTCTTTTCTTCAGGTGAGACCTTTCCTTGTAAGTCTGATAGAGTTTCTTCGTTAATTTGTGGTCTGGTGTCTCCTTCTGGTTCTTCAGGGAGCGTTGTACTTACCATGATGTGTTTGATTTGATACCCTGCTTCTCGCTTAGCTGCGGCGTCTGCAGCTTGGTTTCCCAAGGACACAAAATCTGACCCCTGGCTGTGTCCTTTGCACTTTATTACTGCAACTTCTTCCGGTAACAGCAGGGATGCAGCCAATTCCTGCATTTTTTTTCATATGTTTGATGGGCTTGTTTCCTGCTGTTACAAACCCTGCTCTCAGCCATTGTTTTAGTTCTACATGTACTGCTCCTGTAGCATATGCAGAGTCACTGTAGATGTTTATTCTTTGTCCTTCTCCTAGTTTCAGGGCTTCAATAATTGCTTTCACCTCTGCTTTTTGGGCTGATTGGGTTCCTTCCAGTTTTCCTGATGAGATGGTCTGCCACACTTCATCTTTGTTTTCTACAACTGCCCATGCTGCTTTGAGGCCTTCTGTTTCATCTCTATAGCAGCATCCATCTGTGAACCAGTTCTTTTTGGCATCAGCCAATGGTTGTGCATGTAATCCTTCTCTGACTCTTTCCTCTTTTCAGGCTCTCTCTTCACATTGGTGTACTTCTCCATTGCCAATCTGATCTGCCATACTGATTCCTTCATGTGTGTAGGTTATGTTCGGTGCTTCCAGCACGTTGCACAGTCTTCTTTGTCTCAGGGATGTCATTGTGAATGCCTGTGAGTTAACATATGCTACCACACTGTGTGTAGTTAATACTTTGAGGGGATAGGCCATTACTATGTGTGCTGTTTTTTGCAGCAATTTTGCCAATCCAGCTGCATGTTGTGTGCATTGTGGGTGTCTTTTCTCCATATGTCCAGCATTATGCCACAGTTGCTGTGGAAAGATGTTGTTTGAGCGTAATGAAAGCCTCCTCTGCAGCTTGAGTCCATTTCAGAGGAGCAGACAGAGTTCTCATGCCCAATTCCCTTACCAGTTCCCTTAATGGTTGTGTAAGTCCTACATAGTCTGCCACAAAGTTTCTGCTGTATCCCGTTAGGCCCAGGAAAGACAACATTTATTTCACTGTGTGTGGTAGTGGATGATGTAAAATAGAAGATCTATGTTCAGGGGAGAGGGAGACCCCCTTTTGGGATACCATTCTTCCCAGAAATGACACCTGTTTTTGAATCCTGGGGGCATAAACTTGTAAACATCTAAAAAATGACAGTTTTTGATCCGGTCTTGTAATCACTCTTGATGATCATCAAAACAATTTAGAGGGCCTTTCGCCGATAAGCCCCAACTGCCCACTCATGTTAGCCAATTTTGATCTTAGATTAAGATGCAGACGTACAAGTAAATACCAAAAGAAATCCGCCACCCTGACCGAAGTCATCACGTATGTAATCAATCATCACCTATCCATTTAACCCAAACAGACCTTAAAAAAGTTCCCATCACAGTACTGACAGTAGGTAAAGATTGTCCCCAAACCTGGCCTCATAAAATTTAATTCGAACTGCAATTTATTAAAAATTGTTAAACCTACTTATTATTTTGCATAATCCTGTTGAATCCCAAATATGTTTAAATCCTGGAACCATACATTATTAATTTGCAAAAAATTAAGTCCTAAATTGTGTATTGCCCTGAACCAATCTGCTACACAGACTTGGTTTGCCTGTCATAGTCATCCCCTATTTAAATTACATTTATTTTTTATTAAAAGATTTTGCTTTATATCCGGTGGGTCATTAAGTTAAAAAGAGTCATAATCTGAAAAAGAATTAGCCTAGAATGTTGGTAACTGTATTAAATCTTTGCCATATCATATTCCCTTATTAATAATACTTTGGTCTCAATATAATGTTTGTTTTTCTCTTCTCTGAGTCCTGAGTACCCCTGCAGAATGTGTCGTCCAATTAGAGATTAGTTTCTGCCAGTTACTTCAGCCTTGTTTAGTATCCATGTTGATAGGAGGAGTATATACCAACATTACCAAGTATGTCATTTTAATAACATAACACTACAAATGCACCCTCTAAAATGCAAAAACTAAACTATTATCTAACATTGAAATATAAGGTAAAAGTTGCATCCCGATTCCGAGTTCTTTTATTGGAAATCCACTCCTTTTCGAATCTAATCCAACTGTATTGTGCTGAGAAAGTATTTCACCCATCTAATTAAAAAATAATCCCTGGGGACAAAGCAAATCCATGTTATTTTGGTGCAACACCGTTGTTATTCCTGAAAACTAAACAAAAACACCTCCCTCATTGATGGATTTAAAAGCGGGAGCAGGCTCAACAGTTTACTTTTTGTCTACAGTTCAATTGATTACTATCCATTTGCTTGTTCAACTAAATTGATTCTTTTTAGTTATTTTATTTATCAAGTTTAAGACATACTTAAATGTCTGTTTTACTATGTCTCTTTTTAAATGTTATCAATTATTCTATTATCCATTTCAGCTTTTTAATTACCTTACTCCGTGAAGCACTTTGATTCATTCTTTCTGCTAGAAATCAAATAAAATTCTGACTTACTTTTGATTTAGCTGTGCCATTACAATTTATCCTATCTTAAATTTAGTACATTCCTGTGGATGAAACGTAAAAATAAGGATATCATTTAAGTAACCGTTACAGTTGTGTATTAATAAGGAATGTATCCTTTGTATTCCTTAGGTGTTGAATTTGCTATGTAAATAAAACATTTTCTCAACTCACCAGCCAGCAACCCCATTCTATAGGCCCAGTTCTACCTTCCACCCAACTTTCAAATTGTTCCTGGTAAATGGTGGGGTTTTACCTGGAGATAATTCTGGGGAAGGCACGGGGGTTTCAGAGTTCAAGCAACCAGGGCCACCTTCGATCAGAAAAACAGAAACTCTTGTGGTTAGTTCAGCAACAGTGACATTGAATCAGCAGCCTTTGATCGTCACTTCTTCAGCAGAAATTGTCCATATTACACCAGCCAAGTGGATTCACACATATTGTCCTTGAAAGTTCAGTTCAGCATGAGGAAATGTGCTCTTATTTGAGGGTGCCCCCTGCTTCACCCCTGAAAATATTCAGTCACTGTTGCCCCCCTGTTTTGGGAGCAGAGCACAAGACAGAAGAACTTCTGCGCTGGTTGTATAGATTTTTCTTTCTTTGGCAGTTATGGCGGGCACCTGGCACTATCCGTCATCAGCCCAGCACCCCCTCCCGTCACATCTCCCCAGGAACATAAATTACATCTCTAGAATGTTATCTGAGGGGTCCTCTGTTGGCGGAATGGGAAAGCAAAAAAGAGAGAAAAAATATATAATTAGAGGAAGAAAAAGACAGACAGAGAGTTGATCCTCTCAGCCTATTCAAATCAACTTTTATTTAAACTTTTTATTTTCATATTCATTAATCTCCTTCCTCAAAAGCTGAATTCAAATATCTTTTCCACTCAGACTGCCTATGTGGGCTCTATTTTACTTTTATTTTAATCAGTTATATTAGCAATAATTTCTTCAGTATTAGTTATGGTAAAAATATACTAATTTATAGGTTTGCTCTCTCCAACAGGGATGATCATTAATCCTTATATGTCTAATTAAACTGTTGTTCTAATTCTTCCCCTGCTTATTTTAATTTATGTTTCCTGCATTTTTCATCCAATTTATATTTTATACTTTATCAATGCAATGCCTTTCTCTATTTTGTCAATTTGATAAATGTCTCTTTCATCTCATGTGTAAATTAAATATTTATAAAGATTGACCATCGCAATCTTTTATCAACACACTTAGTTCTTTTTACTGATTTAACCATTTTATATTTATTTCAATTAAAAATGTGCTTGCTTTTCAATCTGTCCTTTATCAATACAGCTTGTATTTTTATTCTTAGTAAGCCAATTTAATCCTATTTATAAACCCACTACATTTTTGACACCTCCTAGATTTATGTACTAAGTATTCTCTCGAGCTTCTCTTCTTTTTTATTTAAAATTATTTTTTAATCTAAAACTAAAACTTACCTATTTAGTATCGCTTATGAGTAACTGTTTTTACTTGTTTGTTTTTAATTGTCACACGAATTATTGTCTTAATCACTGTAAATGCTCATTTGTATTCTAATCATAAGTAAAGCACCCTGAATTGCACTGTGTTGAAAGTATGCTATACAAGCAAAACTGCCCTGGCGCGCCTTCTTTTTAATTAAGACTAATTTAAATGTTATCAAGTATTTATCTTAATAGTATTTCTTAATCCCTTCTTTATCAAGCTTGTATTTGTTTCTATAAAATATTAGATCCGAATTAAACAAGTGTAATTATTTAATGTCGTTTTTATGAGGTAGCTCCTGATTGTTTTCAAGATGTCCAACCTTAAATCGTTCCTCCGAGCTGTTTTTTTTATTTTTTATTTGTTCATTCACCATTGATCTTAAGAGTGAATGCCCCAAGCCGAAGTTTAGTAAAGTTCAAAGGATTTATAAACTGATGTTTAGCTTCTCATCAAGTTATTTTTATTCAGAGATTTATCAAAAAACCAAGAGTCTTGAAAAGAATCCGCTCGCTGCTAGCTCTCCCAGCGATTCACCGTAGCCTACAGTTCTAACGTTAGCCCTTTTCGGCCAACGTCGCTTAAAACAGTTAAACTCTACCGCGAAACTACTCAACAAAATAGCAACATACCCTTCGGTAAATAGAGAACTCCACACCTCGATTTCAATTCTTATCAGCGTAATTCACACCACTTTTTCCAGATTTTAATTTGGCACAAAATTAGACGTATCCGTCACAAATTCAGCACGGATTGAAACGCGTACCCAACATCAGTTCCGCATTTGGAACAATGTATATTCTATTATGACTGTCCCAGACAAAACAAATGATAAAGAGAGAACACAAAGCACTAACTTTTAGATTGTATTAAATTATTTTACCGCTGAGCTTTAGACCAATCTGCCACAAATCTCGTAGTCTGGCTTGAGTGATTTCCCCGTGCCGGCTCCGGAAAACAACTCCGTAGAGTGGGACGGACGCCACAAACTCCCTATAACCATTAATTTATTTATTAAAGCATAGTCAGAAAAATGTTAGGACGCCACTCCTTGAAAGATGCTTACTTCTTAATTTCTTATTACAAAATCCTTAGTACAAAATTTTGGGAATTCAACCCAGGGACTTGAACCCGGAATTTAGGAAATCTTTCATTCCTGGGACTCCAACCCTTAGTCACTTTTAATCAATATCAACTCCTGTTAAATTTCTTATTACAAAATCCTTACTACAAAATTTTGGGAATTCAACCCAGGGACTTGAACCCGGAATTTAGGAAATCTTTCATTCCTGGGACTCCAACCCTTAATCACTTTTAATCAATATCAACTCCTGTTATCCACTTTTAGAAAATTTATCAACCTCAGTTACTTGGAGTCTAGACACAAGAAGATTTTGGACAAAGCCAATGAGCAGAAGAAAAGGTCTGCTTACCTTAAGTTCATGCGCACGCCTTGTGTCAGTCTCCTTTCGCCTTGGTCAGGTTCAAATCAGCTCCAAAAAATCTTTTTTAGGACAAAAATCCCAGCGGTGCCTCCAATTTGTTGTGGTATAATTCTACCACCCCTAGGTTCAGGATTCTTGGAGATGTTTCTTTGAAGAGTTGATCAACAAAAACACTCAGAAACAGAGTTTCAGTTCATCTTTTCAAAGCGGAGAACACCACAGCTCAGCAGCTGTCAGTATGTGTTCTGTTGCTCTCTCTGCAACAGGCTGGTTTTATTGAAAAACACACAGCAGTACGACCCTCCTACTTACGTACAAACAAAGAGCTCTACAGTTTTAAAGTTCAGTACTTTTCCACTAACAGTTTTACAACTCAGTGACCTGTCGTTCCACATACACATGAATGGTCAGCAGACGAATCATAGTTTTCCCATACCTTTCGCTTCCCCGAGACCTTGAATAGTTCATGTATGAGTTATGTTTGTTAGCCCAGCACAGCGCTCGTAACTCTCTTTTTCACTCCTTGTTTTCTGCTTAGACTCAGCTTTGTCCTCCCAAATAACCATCTGCCATAAACACTGAGTTTTCCCACAATCACAGATTCACATAATTGTAATTGTATATATGACCCTTACATAAGTATACACTACTGTTCAAAAGTTTGGGGTCACATTGAAATGTCCTTATTTTTGAAGGAAATCCACTGTACTTTTCAATGAAGATAACTTTAAACTAGTCTTAACTTTAAAGAAACACACGCTATACATTGCTAATGTGGTAAATGACTATTCTAGCTGCAAATGTCTGGTTTTTGGTGCAATATCTACATAGGTGTATAGAGGCCCATTTCCAGCAACTATCACTCCAGTGTTCTAATGGTACAATGTGTTTGCTCATTAGCTCAGAAGGCTAATTGATGATTAGAAAACCCTTGTGCAATCATGTTCACACATCTGAAAACAGTTTAGCTCGGTACAGAAGCTACAAAACTGACCTTCCTTTGAGCAGATTGAGTTTCTGGAGCATCACATTTGTGGGGTCAATTAAACGCTCAAAATGGCCAGAAAAAGAGAACTTTCATCTGAAACTCGACAGTCTATTCTTGTTCTTAGAAATGAAGGCTATTCCATGCGAGAAATTGCTAAGAAATTGAAGATTTCCTACAACGGTGTGTACTACTCCCTTCAGAGGACAGCACAAACAGGCTCTAACCAGAGTAGAAAAAGAAGTGGGAGGCCGCGTTGCACAACTGAGCAAGAAGATAAGTACATTAGAGTCTCTAGTTTGAGAAACAGACGCCTCACAGGTCCCCAACTGGCATCTTCATTAAATAGTACCCGCAAAACACCAGTGTCAACATCTACAGTGAAGAGGCGGCTGCGGGATTCTGGGCTTCAGGGCAGAGTGGCAAAGAAAAAGCCATATCTGAGACTGGCCAATAAAAGAAAAAGATTAAGATGGGCAAAAGAACACAGACATTGGACAGAGGAAGACTGGAAAAAAGTGCTGTGGACGGATGAATCCAAGTTTGAGGTGTTTGGATCACAAAGAAGAACGTTTGTGAGACGCAGAACAACTGAAAAGATGCTGGAAGAATGCCTGACGCCATCTGTTAAGCATGGTGGAGGTAATGTGATGGTCTGGGGTTGCTTTGGTGCTGGTAAGGTGGGAGATTTGTACAGGGTAAAAGGGATTCTGAATAAGGAAGGCTATCACTCCATTTTGCAACGCCATGCCATACCCAGTGGACAGCGCTTGATTGGAGCCAATTTCATCCTACAACAGGACAATGACCCAAAACACACCTCGAAATTGTGCAAGAACTATTTAAGAAGAAGCAGGCAGCTGGTATTCTATCGGTAATGGAGTGGCCAGCGCAGTCACCAGATTTGAACCCCGTTGAGCTGTTGTGGGAGCACTTGACCGTATGGTAGCAAGAATTGCCCATCCAACCAATCCAAATTGTGGGAGCTGCTTCTAGAAGCGTGGGGTGCAATTTCTCCAGATTACCTCAACAAATTAACAGCTAGAATGCCAAAGGTCTGCAATGCTGTAATTGCTGCAAATGGAGGATTCTTTGATGAAAGCAAAGTTTGATGTAAAAACAATCTTATTTCAAATAAAAATCATTATTTCTAACCTTGTCAATGTCTTGACTCTATTTTTTATTCATTTCACAACGTATGGTGGTGAATAAGTGTGACTTTTCATGGAAAACACAAAATTGTTTGGGTGACCCCAAACTTTTGAACGGTAGTGTATGTTCTTACTACTTCAGTACGTTGGATCATGCACGCATGCGTAGATGCGAGATACGTCTACAAGCAGGCAAACACCGAAAGTAAGGGGATGTTTTATGGCTGATCTTTTATGATCTGCAAGGAGCCTGGTACTCCGGATTAGCCTTCGGCTACCAAGAAACTTGAAATAGGTTGAGTAAAAAGAGGACGGCAACGACTCTCGGCGTCTCCCTGCAACTCAAGAGGAGCGCCGTGACGCTGTTAAAACCCTCGGTCGAGTGACAGTAACATGCAATCAACCCAAACACTGCTTATCTATTAAACAATAACTATTCTAACACAATTGTACAAAAAGCTCACAGTTTACCCGTAAATAGAAATACAAACACAGCACAGAAACTCCAAAGACTCACTTGGAGTTAAGAATCATGCATGCATAAAATTACAAGGGAACTTTCTAATTAATTCCACCCCGATTGGAAAATAAAAATAAATGAGAACAGTCTTACTTTAAAGCGGAAGCTTCCAGGTGTAGAAGAAAACATACGACTGATTGAGATGGAAAAAAGCGAAGGGGAAACAGTGCGCAAAAAGGGGATGAAAACAAATAAAAAAGAGACAGAGAGGTTCAGCGGACTGCGCAAATAGTTTGGGGGCCAGCAAACTATTAAAGGGGCTTGGATGCAGAAAGGGGAAAAATCCCAAAACACGTGTTGCGAAGGAAGATCTCTTCTTCCAGTTCCGTGGACAGAACTAAACCCCTCTACAGCGAGTTATGAAGAGGAAGATGGATACTGATCCATCGCTTTTTATGCTGGCTGTGGGCGCTTTGCCCCCTTTCCTTTTATTGGCCACGAATCAGGCAGCGGCAGGAGTCTTTGATAGATTGCCATCCCAGCCAACTGGCGCAGCAGATCATCCAGCGCTCAGCGGATTCGAAACGGGGAAGAAGGGGATAGTTCTACTATTGGCTATAATGGCATGGCCTGGGGAAAAGGGGCGTGCCGCCGAGGGGGAAAAGAAATTTGTCTGATCTTAACAATCAGACTGTCTTAATATTAACATTCATGAGTCAGATCCAACATTCCCCCCTTCAGTTCCAAACGGTGTGTTCAGTCCATTCTTTGGAACTGGTTATGATCTGTGTACGGTGTTCATGAGCGGCAGTGTCTTTTTGTTGGACGTTGGTTCATTGTTTCAGTCCTTTTTGGGTAGTAGCGAACAACAGTCCATGAACGCGAATGAACAGTCCATGACTGCGACACTGATTCAGTACATTTGCGGAATGAGGGGCAAACAGTCCATGAACGCAAATGATTCAGTCCATTGTGAAATGGCAGGTGGAACAGTCCATTACACAATTTACTAAGTCCATTGACGGAGTTACGACAAAAGTGAGAGAAAAAGAAAAAAAACTGTATGGGTTCGATGATATATGACCCAGCAGTGTCGACTTTACATTAAACCTAATACAAATGTTGTGACAGTAGAAAGAAAAAGACCTTAACTGGGAGTTACTTCCAACAGAAAAAAATGTTGTCGTCCAGGTTTATATGTCTCAAAGACATGCCTATAATATTCGATATTTAAATGATCGGATTCATCAGGATTTATGGATCAACATAGCACCACAACATAAGTATTTACCAGCCTAACTGAAAATTTATCCCATGGTTTCCATTTTGTTCTCTATCGCTTATCCGGGATCTGGTCGCATCATGAAAGCATACATAGTATGTATTAACTACTAATTTAGCTAACATCTGCATGCCATGCAGTACTCTACTTACACAGCTTGTTTAGGTAAAAACAACTACTTTTCTTGCCTTCTGCTGGTTTGCTGAACCTGCATCTCTCTGCAGCCAGAGATTCACCAGACGCACGTATAGATGCGTTTAAAGACAAGTCTGAAAAACACATTACTGCAAAAAAACAGATTAAACAAAAAAGAGCATATGTGCTGTAAATATATATATATATATATATATATATATATATATATATATATCTTACTTTTCAATCAAGTTTTATTCATTGTTCTAGCACACACAGTAAAAAATAAATGAATAAATAAAAAAATGTCTCCAAATTTAGGGGTTGCTTTGATTCAGCTTTCAACACCCCCAAAAATTGGCTTGAAAGGCCTATGTTTGTAGTCATATTAATCTTTATAGGATTTTGTAAGATTACGTCTGTCGCCCTCTCATGGCTTGCGGCCTAACGTCACTGTCGTAAAACCAACATTTTAATAGATCGCATCTGAAGCAGTGTACTGGAGGTTTTACAAGCTCGCCAGCCAAGACAACAAAACGTCAAATTAACGGCGTGTCAGTTAGTGAATCATCAAACAGTTTTCCTGGCACCGTATCACATCATAACACCCAAATACCCACAGAGCAAGCTTTTTTTACTCACCAATCCAGTAGCAACATGGCTAGTACAGCATCCATACATCCTGCTGTATCTCTAAAGTCTCACTCATAGCGGCGGACCAAACAAAGCTGGAAAGTTGTAACACTGGGTTTTAGAAGCTAATCCTACTTACCTAAACTGAGTAACGTTTGGACAGAAAAGATCTTTCACAGCAGTGAAGGAAAGGGAGTTTTCTCTTATCTGCATTGTCTTCAAGGTTTATGCTCTGAGCTAGCAGGCAGCAGGAACCATGGGAGCTGCGCTGTTATCGAGGATGACGTAACAGGGAAATAGCCTGGTCATGAGCTGCAGCGTACAGCTCCACAGCTCAGCATGCTGGAACTTTCGTTACCCCAATCAAAACTATGCACCCCGAAATTAATCATCATAACGAGTCTTCTACATCAGTGAAGCTCTGTCAGCTTTTAGCTCCAGCAGCCCTCAGCACCAGCAGCCCTGTTTCTTTCCCTCACTTCTTCTGATAGTATCTTCTTTGGTTTCTTTGACGGAACTGCTATGTCTCAAAGCTGCAAGTTTGTGTTCTATCATTAGGTAGCGCATAGCATACTGCCATTAAGCCAAACTCAGTCAGTACATCCGGAGAAGCAATCCTTGGGTGAAAAGTTCTTTAGTGTGGCAAACAGCAGGAGGACCCTCCCATGTAGTGACGGTTCCGAAAATGAACATCCAAAATGAAGTCACATAAATGTTAATAAAAAGTGTTATTATGGTGTGGGTTATCAAATCACGGAGTGGGTCTTTAAATCATTTTGATTTGGCTTTGTGCAAGAAACTCAGTGTGTTACATGCATAAAACAAAACAGAATTATGACATTAGTCCAAGAGAATTCAGACATTTAAAATCCTTGTATACTGTTGTTGAATTAAATAATTATCATAAGTAATTCAATGTATGTTCAAGCAGAGACAAAATGGAGCCAATTTCCAGTTTAACATTTATTTTGAACAGATTAACAAATTGCAGTTTACAGAGAAAGTTGCCCTAGTTTCTCTGTGGTCCAGACTTAAAGAAATCTGAACAATTAACTGATCTTTATTTCACAGCTTTATAGACAACCGGGCCTCTGGGCGTTTATAATCTCTCCAATCAGAACATTTTCATACAGTGTCTTAGCTCTTATTGGCTGTCAGAAAATTATACAGTCATATGGGTGAGACGTTTTTTCTTAAAAGCTCATTCTGAATTTATGGTTTTATGGCAACACCCCAACTCTACAGACATCCTGTTTTTTACAGCTTGCAATAAAAACTCACCCCAGAGTTTTATGACTTAAAAGCTTTCCTGCATAAACAATAGGGACAGACCCATAACCATGCAAACTTTATAGACAGTCTTTTACCTTCTGAATGATAAAAGTTTAAACCTTATGCAGAATTACCACAATACACATTAGCCTGGTTGAAGTCATCTCAACTGGCCTACTCCTTATTGAGCTAACACCCCCAGTTAATGGATTTAGAAAGTGAAATTTCTCTGCATGTAAACAACATTCCAGCTTAGTTGAGCTACTACCATGTATAGTATATAAATGGACAAAGCCTTCATGATGTCAACCTTAGGTTTCTGAAGAGTTGAACTGAAGCCAGCTGGGTGGTTCTCACCACCCTTCCTGGACGCGTCTCATCACACTCGGAAAATGCAAAAAGTGGCATAAGAGGTGGAGCTGAGATTTGGGCTTTGAGGGTGGGGGCGGATGGTTGACACTCTGAGCCAATGTAGCTACGAGGTGACTGAGTTAACCAAGGGTAACTGAAGCAAATGGAGGCTATAAGAAGTTTTTAGTCAGAAAACTGCAGTTGAGCGACCCTGATACCCTATAAAAGCATGAAGCCTTGTTGGTCCATAAATTTTACTACAACTACAGTGTATGTGAATTTTAAATAAAACAAGTTAAATGCTTTCAAACAAAGTGCTGAACAGCTAGAGAATAAAATAAGTAAATAAATAAAAACAATACAGAATAAAACAATGCATTTTAAAAACTGATAAAGCAAACCTCAACAGTGCATGCCTGCCTAATTTCTTGAAGTAGATATGAATGAAAGGAAAAGGTACACTCGGCAATAGTTTTTCCTGTAGCTTTAGGAACCTTTAAATGGTAAATGGCCTACATTTGTATAGCGCTTTTTCAGTCAGAGGACCACAAAGCACTTTACACTTCAGTCAGTCATTTACCCATTCACACATACATTCACATGCTAATAGTGTGAAGCTACTACATTGTAGCCACAGCTTCCCTGGGGCACACTGACAGAGGTGAGGCGGTGTGACACAGCTGTCACCAGGGACCTCTGAACACCACCAGCAGGCAAAAGGGTCGAGATACAATCGAGATACATAGAGGGGGGATTCAAACTGGCAGCCCAGCTATTTGGGCCCTGAGATCTCAGAGCATACTCAATCTCTTACCTTCAAAGGGCAGCTTTCTGCTCCCGTGGAGCAGATGACTGGGCTGATCCCGCTAGGCCCCCCTAGGTAATATTCCTCTGCTGCTCGTATCACAGTGATAAATGATTGGTTGCCTCTGGAGACCCGCTTCCTCCTGCCTAGAAAAAGAGCAAAAATTGAGGCAGTTAACTAAAGTCCAGTTTAAAGTCCAGGAGGAGGGCAGTAAGGGTCATGAGATAGGAGAGAACCAGGTGCTCAAATAACTTCATGACCACAAATGTCAGAGCCAATAGTCTGTAGTCAGTAACTCCAGTGATCCTTGGCTTCTTTGGTATAAGAACTATGGTGGAGGTCTTGAAGCAGGCACACACATGACATGCCTGCAGTGAGAAGTTGAAAATCCCAGAAAACACTGGGGCCAGCTCATTTGCACAGTGTTTGAGAGTGTCTACTTCGTTTCTCAACCTGTACTTGGCCTCTCACCAGGCTTTGTCAATATTATAGCTCATCTTGGTACGTGTTGGCACAATGCTGTCCTCACAGAAGTGTATATAGGAGGTGACATGTCCGTTAACTCATCGAAGCTGTTAGAAGCAGCCCTCATTGAGTCCAAGTCTGTGGTTTCTAAACACATGCAAAGCTCCTCCACCCTCGTTGCTCCACAGTTTTTTTTTGTCCTCATCAAGGTTTGGAAAGCTTGAGCCTCTGTCTATACATGGCGAAAAGATTAATCATCTACTGATCAGAAATCCCAAGTGCAGCGCCGGGCACTTCATGATGGGCCCCACTTATGGTGCCATAACAGTGATCCAGTGTCTTCTGTGGTCGGGTATATCTTTGCTTTTCTTCATGGTGCTCGGCTGTGACGATGGTCTTGCTGGTATTGATGCACGGATGGTCTGGAGGCAGATCCTGGGAGTTTGGAGGTTCCAAATTAAGCAGAGAGTACCACTCACATGATAGAAGAGATTCTATCAGAAAAGAAAGACACAACTTAAGTGCACATAAAGCACTAGCTATTTCCATGTTTTTCGGCTTTTCTTGCTTTGCCGTTGTGGTCCTTTATGGCACAGTAATCAGACTTCAACTTATTCTGGTTTTCTGCATTGCTTTGGTGTGCTGGTAGCACACCAAAGAGAGGGCATCAGCTTTGACAACTCCTGGAATTTTTTCTTTTGTTTTCTTCAGCCAACAAGCTCAAATACGCTTTCACCTCCACATTGGACTGCAACACTGGTTTTGGTGTTGTCTTTGTTCTTCAGTAAAAACTACATACATCTAATTACTTTTGAGAGTTTTAAAAAATAGTAGTCCAATTGTTGTTAAAGTCTGTCATGTTATCCAACCAGTGATTCCACCCTCTAGCCGATCAATGACCGAGAGCCTTCTTTTGTCGCATTTTTGGCCGTGATGGAACCGCAGTAAATTTGGTACAAAAAATTTGACTTACTTGACCCAGCTTTTGCTAGTGAAAATGCCATGGAGCAGAGCTGGTTTGAGTAGGTACCCATGGAAAAGGACAGTACTGTAGAAATGTACTATGCTGCAGCATTGTTGTCATCCAATTCTTCTATCATTGTGCAGATCCTGCTTTTATTTAGTCTGCTTCACTGTTGCCAGTTGGAAGAATTCCAACAAGAAGGGGCACATGTCACTTCCTAATGTTGTGGAGTTGAACACAATTTATTCAATTATTCAATTTTCTGAGTCTCATGTAAACTGATGAAGGCTTGCATTTTGTTTAAGGTCAATTATTGCCAGAGCTTGTTACAGGTGTGAATGTAAATGGTTTAACCGTTTGAATTGGGTACTGGGTAGTAATTGTAAATTGCCTACATTTGTACAGCACTTTTTCAGTCAGAGGGCCACAAAGTGCTTTACACTACATTCAGTCATTCAGGCACACATTTCATACACACAGGCACCACCTGGCCCTGAGTAGTACTATCAAAGCTGCAGAGAGGTAGGTTAAACCAAGTAACTTGAGTAACACATCACTTAAAGTATTTGTCAAAAATGCAAAGCTGGAAGAGCTTATAAAATAAATGAATAAATATATTTTTGCTCATTTTCAATGAAAATACTAGCCTGACATAGCCTTACTCAATTCTAATCATAATGTGAGACTGATACTGCTCCACTGGGCTGTGATTATGGGGCGTGTTTTAACCGAACAAGGAAAAATAAAATGCCTCTGCACTCAATTGGATAGACCTATAACCAATCAGAGCTACGGAAGTGTGTGACGTTGCTCTGCAAAGCAACAGACGTTATCTTTTTCTCTTTTAAAATTCCTCTTTTAAAATGAATGCGCTGTCGATATCTTCTAGAACAGAGTCGATCGCAGAATCTACACATCCAGTTCTCCAGAGACAGCCATGGTTATTGTAAACAAATTCAACCCAGGCGCTCTTTGACCTTTGACGTGGTTGATTACGTTACTGTTGTTCACCTGTCAATCATCGTAAACCCGATTTGAATCGTACGAACAGAACTTGTTCGGGCATAATTGCTCCTCAACAGAGGAATGCCAGACCGAACTTCCAGACCATGTTGTGGGTGGGACTAAGTTCGGCTGGCACCCAGGCTTTGAAAATATTGCAAGCTCGAGGAAAGTAGATGACATAAGGCCCTGCTTCATTGCTTTTCATTCTGCTGTTTTTAAAATAAATGTAACTGGCTATTTAATGTGTCTTATTTAGGTCCGATTTCAATCAAACTGGGCAATCGAAATATTTTTACAAGGCAGATTGATATTTCAAGATTTGAAAAGACACTTATTGGTAATATTGTGGAATACCAGCACTTGAGCTGCAGTCATGTCTGAAATGTGATTCTCTCTCTCTTTCTCCAGTTTGGAAATGAAGCTCAGCAGCTTGAATGGGCCAAACGAGAGAGTGAGCGGGCAGAAAGAGAGCGACTGAAAAGGCTCCGACAGCAAGAACAAGAAGACCTGGAGCTAGCCATTGCCCTTAGCAAGGCAGATATGTCTAATCCATGACCTCTAAGTATAACATGTATACAACTGAGATTGACATTACAATCGGAAGACATCAGAACACACACAGCCTTGCCTCCGCCATACAAAATCCACATTTGTGAAAAATATTTTGGGATAGAAGAGGAGATTTATGATGCAGCATGAAAAAGAGGAACTTTTGATGGATGTATACTCCATGTATTATCCATTTATTTCAGAATACTTTGACAGATCCATTAATTTAGTCAAGCAGACCAAACAACCTAGCATTTAGCATTCAAGTAAAGGCCCATTAACACCAAATGAGTTCCAGGAAATTTTAGTAGGGGGGAAGGTAACCGAGAAAATATGCTGGCTCGGTCCTCTCAGCCATTGTGTCTCCATACGAAATTGGCCCTACAAGGAATTTGCTAAGACAACAACATATCGTGACAGTTTCAGCAGTGAGTTATGTCACTGATGAACTCCAAAAGGTTTGTCAGTAAAAAGACATTGACATTGGAAGAAACAGGGATTGTTTCCACATTTCTATTTGCTATGTTGTTATCTACTGCTTTGCTAGCAACTTAAAAAAGTTTTCTGTTAAAGAAATCCCAGCAGATTGTATCGAGTCATTTAACAGTTGTGCTCCGTTAATGCACACTCCAGCCACAGCAATTCTCCAAGCAATCGATCATGCTGAGCAAACATGTAGCGACAGTGGAGAGAAAAAGTCCCGTTTAACAGAAGAAACCTCCAGCAGAGTCAAAACCTGGCTCAGTACAAGCAGCCCTCTGCCACGACCGTCTGGGGATGTGAAAAGAAAGAGCAGAGACACAGAAAGAACAAAAGAAACTAACGCAAGAGTATTTCGTTTATCAAAGAAAGTAGAAAGTTGATAACAGGACATGGAGGATATTCAGTTACTCTGTCCAACAGGCCATAGTAGGTGACTAGGATACCAGACTCGGTGTAGCATCTATGGAGAGAAAACACTCAGGAAAAAGGTTAACTGCCGAAATAATGGTAAAAAATACAACTTGAGAGTAGTAAAAGAGAAAAGTTGCAGAATGAAGAGGTGATCAGTTCCTTTTTCCGACAGTTTAAGCCTAAACTACAGAGATGGCTCAGAATGACCTAAGCCATTCTAACTATAAGCTCTATCAAAAAGAGAAGGTTTTAAACCTGGTTTGCCTCCCATTCTACTTTTATAAATCCTTGGAACAACCAGTAAACCTGCAGTCTGAGAGCGAAGTCCTCTGTTAGGAACAATCAGATCTGTCATGTATGATGAAGCTGATTATTAAACGTTTAATACGTAAAAAGGAGGATTTTAAACTCTACTCTGGATTTAACAGGGACACATTGAAGAGAAGCTAAAACATAAGAAATGTGACCTTTCTTTTTAATATTCATCAGAGCAGTAAATAGTAAAGAATTGTAGTCCAGCTTTGAAGTAAAAAATGCATGGACCAGTTTTTCAGCATCACTCCTGGACAGGATGTTTCTGATTTTAGCAATATGCAAGATATAAATCCTGGAAACCTGTTTAATATGGGATTTGAATCTCATCTCTTGATGATTCACTAATTAGTTTCTTTCTTACAGCTTCTGGGACAAAGACGCAGAGGTGTGGACTCGAGTCACATGACTTGGACTCGAGTCATTAATTTCATGATTTGAGACTTGACTTGAAATAATGCTCAAAGATTTTGACTTGACTTGGACTTGAAGGCCACAGAGTTGGGACTTGACTCAGACTTGAACCCGTTTACTTGTCAAAGAAAAAAAAAAGTAGTTTAACCGCACATGTTTGAACCAGAATCTGCTCCCGTAGGAGGGGAATCTCCTGAGAACCCGATACTGAGAGAATTCAGCAAGATACTTCTGAATGGTTATTGAAGAAATGACCTAAAGTTAGAAAAATATATTTAACTGCATACCTGGCACTCCGATATCGTCCTGAGATGCCGACTCTAAAGCCTTTCAGCTCGATCTTGCTGACTCCAGCTCTCTAGCACTGCCGAGACCCCGCTCTTTGAGCTCCGTGCGGTTGCATGTCCTCAGTCTTTCTCCGGGTTGGAGTAGCTCAGATCGCGCCCGGAGTTTGAGTAGCCCTTTGCGGTGGCAGGTCCTCCGTATTTCCCACCCTTATCACCAGCATCTTAGCGTAAAAAATAAAATTCAACCCATGCAGCTCTTCTATCCTCTTCGACTGGGACCTTATGAAGTGTTATGAGTTCTTTTGACCAGCCAAAATCTGAGCATTTTGCGTGGAGCCTGTTATGGAGATAGTGGAGGATGTTGACGATGGGGGTGAGTTGGATTTGTTGCTGGTCTTTCTGTCAGCTGGTTTGTTAGTCGTATCTGCTGTAATCACTGAGGTGACATACAGTGCATCCGGAAAGCATTCACAGCGCTTCACTTTTTCCACTTTTTTTTTATGTTACAGCCTCATTCCAAAATGGATTAAATTCATTTTTCTGCATAAAACTCTATTCCGAACATCCCTTAATGATTATGTGAAAAAAGTGTCTTTGAAATTGTTGCAAATTTATTAAAAAGAAAAAAACTTGAGAAATAACATGTACATAAGTATTCACAGCCTTTGACGTGAATCTTCTGGCTCTCAGCAAGGACGCACGCTTTTTCTCTCCCTCCTCCTCCTTTGTCTTATCCCACTGCTCTATGCCCTATGCCTCTATCTGGAGTGTCTTTTTTGCATTTTTTCTCCGAACCAAAACTGAATAAACGAAAGATGGAAAAGGTCAGCTGGTCTCTGAATGCTATTGATAAAATCTACTCAACTCTACAAAGCACCGGAAAAGGGCATCCGGGTTGTATGGAAGATATTGGCTATTTGGATTTATGTGGAGCGTGTTCCTGCTGATTGGAACGGGCATGTACTGGATCTGCCACAAAATGGAGCCACAAATACTGAAATTGGAAACAGTTCTGGAAGCGATTGAAAGGCTGAAGGAGCCGTCTGAAGCGCGAATTTGTGCTGATGGAACTCAGAACCACACGCTTTGTGAGCTCGAGCACAGGCTAGACGCTGCAAGAGGCGATCTAGCTGGCGCTTTGGGACTCACTCGCAAATTGTCATCGGACTTGGAGAAACTGTCAGTGCGGATTGGTGCAACTGGAAATTAATGGAGTAATCTGAACTTTAATTTGGTTGAAATAGACTATAAAAGAAACCACTGACAGACTGAAAGGGTAGCGAGGAAATTTTTTGTCTCTCCCTGCTATCCAAATAATTATTGTTTTGGCTTCATGTAGACCTTCAACTTGGTCCGTTATCAATGCCTGTGAAGAGCAATGTAAACAGAGTATCCTCCACCCCGCACACGTGTAAAAACTGACACACACACTCACATGCATCAGACACACTCACACACACAATGTCCTTCTGTCTCCCAAGCTCTTCTGCCCCCCCGGGTGGCAGGTCTGGCTGCGCTCTTAGACTTGAGCGCTGCATGCAGATTGTCGACCAGGGGCTCCTGAACCCGCCTAACCGTCCTTCATGTCATCATTGTGAACATTGAAATATGTGCTTCTCTATGTTTTTAGCGTGGTTTTTTTCTATTACCTGTGTTGTGAGTCCGTATACGGACCCAGAACACAGTTGAGCGTTTTTTTTCCCGTCACCGTGAAACCCTCCCCCCCCCTCCTGATGTGTAACTCTTTCCTGAGTACATGGGAGCGCCGCCTGCAAGCAGCTGCATTGCCCAACAGTGACCTGGATCTGTTTGTTGACTGTCTGTTTGTTTGTAATGATCTTGGAAAGGTTGTACTGTAAAACTGAATTTCCCCTCGTGGGAAAATAAAGGATTATTCAATTCAATTTTTAATTTAATTTGATTCCACCTGTGGTAAATTAAGTTAATTAGACATCATCATCGTCATCCTTTATTTATAAAGCACATTTAAACAGCGACAACGCCAACCAAAGTGCTGTACAAGACAATAAAATACTTAAGAATATACAGCAGCATAAAATAGCTAAAACAAGTAGAAATGGTAAAAACAAACAGACAAGATCTCACAGGGGTTAAACCGACTCAGCCGAGAAGGCTTGGGAATAAAAATATGTCTTAATACGAACTTTAAAAATGGGGAGGGACATGATTTGGAAAGGCACACACCTGTCTTTATAAGGCCTCTGGGTTGACAGTGCATGGCAAAGCCCAAACCATCAAGAAAAAGGAATTGAGTGTAGACCTCTGTGACAGGATTGTCTTGAGGAACAAGGCTGGGGAAGGTTACAGAAAAATTTCTGCTGCTTTGAAGGTTCCAATGAGCACAGTGGCCTTCATCATCCGTAAGTGGAAGAAGTTTGGAATCACCACGACTCTTCCTACAGCCTTCTAAGCTGTTTGAACGGAGGAGAAGGGTCTTGGTCAGGGAGGTGAGCAATAACCCTATGGTCAATTTGTCAGAGCTCCAGCATTCCTCTGTGGAGAGAGGACAACCTTCCAGAAGGACAACCAACAATCAGGCCTGTATGGTAGAGTGGCCAGAGAGAAGCCACTCCTTAGTAAAATACACATGGCAGCCCGACTGGAGTTTGCTAAAAAGGCACCTCAGGGACTCTCAGACAATGAGAAACAAAATCCTCTGGTCTGATGAGACAAAAATTGAACTCTTTGCAGTGAATGCCAGGTGTTACGTTTGGAGAAAATCAGGCACCGCTCATCACCAGGCCAACACCATCCCTACAGTGAAGCATGGTGGCGGCAGCATCATGCTGTGGGGATGTTTTTCAGCGGCAGGAACTGGAATACTAGTCAAGATAGAGGGGAAGATGAATGCAGCAATGTACAGAGACATCCTGGATGAAAATCTGCTCCAAAGCGCTCTTGAGCTCAGACTGGGGCGACGGTTCACCTTTCAGCAAGACAATGACCCTAAGCACACAGCCAAAATATCGAAGGAGGGGCTACAGAACAGCTCGGTGAATGTCCTTGAGTGGCCCAGCCAGAGCCCAGACCTGAACCCGATTGAACATCTCTGGAGAGATCTGAAAATGGCTGTGCACCGACGGTTTGCATCCAACCTGATGGAGCTCGAGAGGTACTGCAAAGAGAAATGGGCAAAACTACCCAAAGATAGGGGTGCCAAGCTTGTGGCATCATATTCAAAACTGTAATTGCTGCCAAAGGTGCATGAACAAAGTACTGAACAAAGGCTGTGCATCCTAGAGTAGTGCGCATGCCTCTTGCCAACTCCGGCTCTTCAACACGGTTTTAACTGGCTTTCAATTCTTTTTAAATGTTTTTTAATATTTCCTTTTGACTAGGTTTAACCATTTTTAACTTTTAGCGACTTATGTTTATCGGACGCGTTTTTAATCAGAGCATGCACCACTGTTACTTTTATCATGCCTGCACTCACCTGTAGCTCCAGGTGTGATGGTTGTGTCAGGCTAACCAAGAAAATCAAGGAACTGGAGCAGAGGATCTCCAATTTACACCTGATCCAGGACCACAAGCGCGACGTCGACATCATATTCGGCCGAACTTTTGCTGCTGCCACCAGCGCCCAGCTGGCCGACACAATCCCCTGCCAGTCTGGTGAAGCTGCGGAGGGGGAATCCATCGCTGGGTCTCGGCGGGGGTACAACTTCTACGGCAGAGGAGGAGCGCTGGTTCCAGCAGGGGGCAAAGCCAAAAGCCCCCCTCAGCTCCACTCCGGTGCCCCAGGGTGCGTGGTCGACGGTCGGGCCTAGTCGAGCTGACGGCGCCCGGAGTGGCTGCCACCGTTCTCCTCCACCCGGCCTTCCGCTGTTGAACCGCTTCGGTGCCCTGGGGGACGACTTCCCTCCTCTGACCGTCCCTCCGACCGTGCCGAAAACCAGCAGCTCTGCAGGACCGCCGCCCGTCCCCTCCCAGCAGCCAGAGCATCAGTCGGACTCTGGTAGCCATCCACGTCGCGCCATACCCAGAACTACAGCAGGGACCCACCGAAGAGTGCTTCACTACACCCCGAATCCAAAGCAGGATTTTCCTCATCTTTTCAAAGAAAAAACCCTATCTTTTTTTATTTCTGGCCCCACTCCAACCATCAGTAGAGGAATAAATCACTTCAGCAGGTTACTTTCTCTTAACACTTGCCTTTCCTCTGCTACCGTGATGCACATTATTGGTTTTATAGACAATTTAACATTTTCTAGGGCAGGAGTCAATTGTTTGGAGCAGATGGACTCCATCTTAACAGACAAGGTAATGCCGCATGCTGGCATTAAGCCTGGCATACCCTCGCCCACCCCTGTAACCTGCACCGGCTCCAGCTGCTCCTGCCCTTTCTGCCCCATCCATCATATCCTGATGTGCAGCTGGTCCCTGTTCCTATGAACTCAATCCTGATTTTAACAGTAATTCACATATCGGACTTGGACCTTATTCCACTTCATTCATACCTGTTATTGTCAGAAGTGAGCGAAGAAATAACCATAAACTGAAAAAATGCAACCCAAATAATCTTAAACAGTTACTAAAAATCCAACCTACAGTAAATCAAATAGTCACTCCATCACCAACCACTATTAATATGGCTTTTTTAAATGTTCTCTCTCTGCTGAATAAAACTTTTATAATAAATGATTTAATTTTAGACAAAAAATGTCAGTGTTTATTTTTAACGAAGACATGGCTGAGTGCAGATGCCCCTCCTGTTCTTACAGAGGCCTCTCCACCTAATTTTTACTTTTCTTATTCAAGGAGGAGTAGCCAGAGGGGAGGCGGAACTGCTTTTATAAGTTCATCAACTCTTTCCGCCAAACCTGTTTTATTTGATAATTTTACCACTTTTTAATACACTGCCTCTGTTTTTAGCACTCCTCAGATTTTATGTGTCACAGTTTATAGGCCACTGAAAAGGAATGCACTTTTAATTGCAGAATGTTCTGAGTTTTTATCAATTTTACACAACTCTTATGAAAGGATAATTTTAGCTGGTGATTTTAATCTACATATAGATAACCTTTTAGATCATTTATCAACAAATTTTTTAAATATTTTTGAATTATATGGATTTTATCCAATATGTCATGCAGCCAACTCACAACAGAGGACACACCCTGGACCTGGTCATCACGTATGGCCTGTCCACCAGTGTCGTCTCTGTTGTTGACTTGGCTGTCTCTGACCACTACTGTGTGTTCTTTAAAATTACCAGTTTTATCCAATTAGAGACCTCTTTGAGAACTGTCAAGAAGCGTCATCTAACCCCTGAAGTGGCTGCGGGTTTTCTTGAAGTTTTTAAAAAATTTTCCTCCTATACCTTTACCTGCCCCCTGTGATTTTATTGTAAATGATTTTAACAGTAGGCTTCAATCTGCTCTAGACCTGCTGGCTCGACTTAAAATTGTAAAGATACATTCAAAACTCACAGTACCATGGAGAAATTAGGGTATTAAAAAATTAAAGAGGAACTGCAGGGCAGCAGAAAGAAAATGGAGGAAAAATAAAATTACAATAAATCATCAGATATACATAGAACATCTCAAATTATACAATAACACTTTCAGAAATTCCAGAAATGCATACTTTTCCAGAATCATCTCAGAACATAAAAATAACCCCAAAATTCTGTTTTCCACCATTGACAACATTCTCAATCGTAATTCAAATATATCTCAGAAAACTCCCTCAAACACTGTCTGTGAGGAGTTTGCAGACCACTTCAGAGGGAAGGTAGACACCATCAGATGTAATATTTCATCCTCTCAAACTAACATGGTTTTAAACTAATCTGAGTGTCTGCCTTCACCAGAGGAAACACTGGACAGTTTTGTAGAAGCTGGGACCCTTGATAAAGTTTTCTCCTCAGTGAGGCCTACCACAAGCGCTTTGGACCCAATTCCCACCCAGTTCTTTTAAACAATTTTATGGTTCTTTTAAAGATGAGATTTTAAACTTTATGAATTGCTCCCTTCAGATGGGGTTTTTTCCTGCCTTTAAAGCGGCAGTAGTGAGGCCCCTGCTGAAGAACAGCAATTTAGATTTTAATGATTTAAACAACTACTGACCTGTATCTAACTTACCATTTTTAAGTAAAGTTTTTGAAAAACTTGTTTTTATTCGACTTAATGATTTTATTAATGCTCATAGTGTCCTAGAAAAATTTCAGTCTGGTTTTAGGATTAACCACAGCACCGAGATGGCTCTATTAAAGATTTTAAATTGTTTTAGATTAAGCTATGATGCTAAAAAGGTGACAGTGTTGGTTCTCCTGGATCTAAAGCGCTGCCTTTGATACAGTAGACCACACTATTCTTTTAACCCATTTAAAACAGATCAGCCTCTCTGGTGCTGTTCATAGATGGTTCCTTTCCTACTTCACAGACTAAGTTTAGATACCTGCTCCTCTAAGGTCCATAAAATTGCATGTGGTGTGCCCCAGGGTTCAGTTTTAGGCCCAGTGCTTTTTAACCTTTATATGCTTCATCTTGGCAGTGTCATCAGAAGACATGGAGTTAACTTTCACAGTTATGCTGATGATACACAGTTGTACATCTCCATGTCTCCTGATGACACATGGCCAATGGATGCACTTTTTAACTTAATTTTAGACATTAAATCCTGGATGGCAGAAAACTTTCTCAAGCTCAACCAGGACAAAACTGATGTTTTAGTTATCGGTCCTGAAGCTCAGAGAGAGAAACTTTTACCAAAACTACAATCATTGTCTTTTAATACTTCTTTACAAGTGAAGAATCTTGGCTTGATTTTTGACTCTGAGCTGACTTTTATTCCACACATTAAAAATATCACTAAAATAGGTTTTTATCACCTAAAGAACATAGCCAGATTCCGCCCCATTCTCTCTCGGGCCAATACGGAGATGCTAATGCATGCTTTTATCACTAGTAGAATTGATTATTGTAACACCCTGCTTTCTGGTCTATCCAAAAAGACAACCTCAAGTTTACAGTTTTTACAGAATTCAGCAGCTCGTGTCCTGATGAAGACCAGAAGGCGGGAGCACATTACACCGGTCTTAGAATCGCTGCATTGGCTCCCCGTATGTTTTAGGATCGATTTTAATGTTCTTTTAATGGTTTTTAAGTGTCTTAATGGTCTTGGACCTTCTTATCTTTCAGATATGCTTTTACAATATGAACCCTCGCGGTCTCTGCACTCTGGCAGCCGTCTCCTTTTCATTCCCAAAGTCAAAAAAAAAACTCATGGTGAGGCGTGTTTTCATTATTATGGCCCTCACCTATGGAACAGACTGCCGGAGGTCCTCAGGGCCGCAGAGAAAGTTCATGTTTTTAAAATCAGGCTTAAAACTCACCTTTTTAACCAAGCTTTTAATTAGCTATTATTTATTAATATCTGTTTAAATTAGACGTTTTACCCGATCTACTTTTTAGTTTATCTTTCAATTTTTTATTCATTAATCTGCTTAGCATTTTATCTTGATTATATCTTATTGTTTTATACTCATTGTTTTACACTTTATACACTTTATATTTTATAAACTTTATATTTTAACTTATTTTAATCTTTCGTCCCAGTGTTTCCTCTATGGGAGCCCTATGCATCGGGGGCGGTGGTCTGCTGTGGGTGCCTGGGTACCCCCCAGGTAGTGCCTGGGTGGAGGTGGGGGTATCATCCCTTACTCCTTTGTGCGCCCTGGGTTGGTGCCTTGGCTGCTGCCGCCGATCTGCTGCCGATGCAGATGGCTCCCATGATGGCTTTTCCTGGCTTATCTGTACTCAGCCCACTGTTTTTTATTTATTTTTTCTTTTAAGCTTTTAAGTGTGTGTGTGTAGGGCTGATGGGTTGGGAGGGGGGTGTAGTTGTGATGATGATTTTATTTTTGGTTTTTGAACGGGGGGTTGGGGGTTTGTGGGGTCATTTTAAATCTGTAAAGCACTTTGAGAAACCATGTTTGAAAAGCACTTTATAAATAAAGTTTGATTTGATTTGAATACTTATGTACATTAGATTTCTCAGTTTTTTTTGTTTTTTTATAAATTTGCAACAATCTAAACATTTCTTTTTACATTATGATTATGGGGTGTTGTGTGTTGAATTTCAAGGAAAGAAATGAATTTAATCAATTTTGCTATAAGGCTGTAACGTTAAAAAAATTGGAAAAAGTGAAGCGCTGTGAATACTTATTTTGCTTATATGCTTCTGTAAATTCGAAGCTGAAAGTGGGGGGCATCAGACAGTACTTTTAGTTTGCATAAGACAAATAGTCACTTTTGTGCATGTTTTTATATGATGGTGATGGTGACATGTTCATTGAAACACAGTTTGTTTATTTATTATATGTGGTGAGTCCAAGATGTTTGAAAGTACTGAACTGTGCAGGGATATTGATGGGATTCATTCCTGGAGGGATTTTGAGTGATACAAGCAGTTCTTTTTTTTTATCAATGTTTAATTGGAGATAGTTATTAGAACACCACAGCACAAACTCTATGTCTGACTGATAGCATTTAGAAAGGATTGGTACTGACCCTCTGGACAGTGAGACATTGTTAAGAGAAACAACTTAAGAAATATATGTGGGTACATCAAAATGAAACAAAGAAAGTATTTTTTTTCTTTCAATAACATTCCAAAAACCGGATTACTTCCAATGCCGCTCCAAGCTGGCAGCCAGTATCAGCAGCTCTAACCTGACCGATGTGTTTCTCTGCTGCTGTTACAACCTAATTTCCCCTTGTGGCACAGTTAAAGGATTATTCTATTCTATAACATCCTCTAATGTCACAGAAGAAAACAAAGATCAGAAACAAGCAGAGGGGGATAAATAAGTGCTACTTCTATCAGAGGGCTTTATATTTAACCTGATCTCATCCACAAAATGTTTGAAAAATCAGTCACAGTCATAAGTTCTAAAAACGATAATGTTGATGGTGAAACAATTTTTTTGATTGTATGAACAACAACTTTAGGATTTCACTTGTTCATGTTCACAAGATTAGTAAAATAGGCAGATCTAGCCTGTTTTATCATTCCATTGATAGATGTAAACAACTTTTTAAAATGCAGTCTGTTTACCTCTTGTTTTGGGAATTTCCATAGAGACTCAACTGTATGTTAAAATCTCATAGAAGAAGCCATTTCTTCATTTAGCCATGGTTGGGATTCTTTAGAAGAAGCATTTTTGAGTTTCATTTGTGCCACTTTGTTCAGCACAGGTTAATTGTCATAAAAATAATTTATGTAAGAACCTGCATCATTACAAATACCATCAAAACAATTATTGCGGAAAACAATGTATTAGTTCTATAAACAAGGATAAGGCTCCAATCTGGATTAGCATTTATATATGTTATTATGACAACCCTATAAGTGAGCTTCCCTGGTAAAAGCTTAAACACTCCTGCACCAATGTTAATGTCTACCCACCGTCAGCCCTGTTTCTGCCTCTAACCCAGAGGTGCCCAAAGTTTTTCCCTCAGAGGGCCAAAATGAAAATCTATCTGAGAGCCGTGAGCCAAATATAGTAATTTTACACAAAATGTAAATACTAATAGTTAATTAAAATACTTGTATTTATTAAACAGTTATTTAACCCTCAGTTCTGTTTAAATAGCATTAACCAATCTTTTTTGAAAAATTGATTGTGCCACATTGTTGCCCCAGGCTGACCACTTATGAATGACCAAATGCTTCCTGATGCCACCTCTGCTTTGCAGCAAATAGGAATTGAAGCAGGTGTAGCAAGCAAGCAAAATGTATTTATATAGCATATTTCACAGACAGAAAGTGCTTTACAAAAGGATAAAACTGAAAATGTAAAATATAAAAGTATAATTAAAACAAGGTGTATGTTACAGTCAAATGGGAAAGAAACAATGATATCACATCCCAATGCTACCACACAAAGCTACAAGAAAGTTGTTTCACATCAGTCAACACACGCAACAGAGCTGATCCGACAGCAAATGTCAGGAGATGCCAGCAAATATGCTCCTGCTAGCAGTTAGCAGATTCCACAACAGACCAGGGGTCTCATTTATAAAACATTGCGTAGAATCCCTACTAAAAGTGTACGTACGACCAAAACAAAAAGTTTGCGTACCCCAAAACGATTTCTGATTTATAAAACCATGCCTACGCACATGTGTAAGCAATTTCCCTTTATAAATCACGGTCTTCTTGGAAGTTTGCGCACGTGAATTTGGCTCATATCCCGCCCTGAACACGCCCAAATCTGGCTATAAAAGGTCAATGCAAAGCAGGACATGAATGTTGATGCACATGAAGAAGAGGGGAAATATGGCAACAACAAAAGAAAAACAAGAAGAGAAACTTTACGGAGATGTTGATTGATGTGCTAGTGGGTGAAGTTGAGGCTAGAAGAGACATTTTATTTGGTGGACACAGCAGCGGTGTCACAAATAAAAGGCAGAACTGTGAGTGGCAGCATGTGGCGTCTGCAGTGCAGACTGTCAACTGCAACTGATAGCACAGTACCCGAAATAAAAATAAAAAAAGTGGTCGGACCTCAAAGTTGAGGGGGAAAAAAAAACACTTGCCTCCCACCGCCAGAGTGGGTCTGCTACTGTAGGGGGTACGTGTACACCCGAGCTGACACTAAATATGAGCATATTTTAAGGAGACAGACTAATATGCCGTGTATTTTGAGCTCTTAGATGACGAGGATTAGGGGGCTGAGGAAGATGAGGTTGCCCAGCGTCTAGTGACAGCCATTGCTACCTTAAATGATACAATAAAAAATGTTACATCCTGGCCGATCCTTGCTCCCTGGGTGAAAGGTTCCTGTCGAGGAGGAGGCGGCTGTGGGTCGGGGTTCTCATGCTGGGGAGGTATTAGGACAGGAGGGAGGGGAATTTCCTCGGGCGGGGCCCTTGTAGTAATATGGGTGCAGTCAATTGCACCGATTATGTTTGGGAACCCGTGAAATGATATGTGTGAGAGGAGTAATATGCAGTCTGGCTGCAGTTCACCACCTCACCAACTGCGTCATTGATTCCCTCATCTCCAAAATGTCTGTACGCACGGGTCAGAGTTGGCGTATATTTGCGCACATTTTCCTGTCAAGTCTGTTTTTTATAAATCACAACTTTTGCTTTGAAAGTGGCGTACGCCAGTTTCAGGCACCGTTTTGTGCGTACGCAACGTTTATAAATGAGACCCCTGACCTTGATTCATCATGCAACATATGTCTGATTTCTTATATGTGCAATGTTTCTCATTTATTAAACAATATTAGAATAACATTTCAATAACAAAATAAAGCATAGGAACTGGACATGTACTCAAACTACAAACTTTAAAAAAAATAATGGAGGAAAAGCTAGATTCTTTTCATATGTATTCAATCGTTTGCAACAACTTTAATTTTAATTTAAATCTCAAGGCATTTTATAACTGATCATATTTTACTCAATTACTTACTTATTGTTTTGTACTCAGTGAGAGAAGTGAGCTATTGATTGCCATGGGAGAATTTGGCAGTTGGGGCCACTGTGGATGAGATGTGTGGAGGTGCTCACTGGTTGGTCTGGAACAAGATTTGGCTTTGATATGTTCAACATGGAGAAAACTGCTCATGGTCAATATATGCAGGATTACTTTCATCACACCTGAGAAAACTGTATCAGGAACCATTGGGATCCAGAAAGTGGAAAGGTCAGCCATGAAAAACTGTCAGGGCCAAACTTGTTTAGATGTCAGCTAACTTGCATCTGAAGATGCCAAGCATTTACCAATTTAAGGCTGTGCTCCTTTCCCAGAGGTTAATGGAATACTCCAAAACCCAAATCAATTGCACAGTTTTTTTTTTATATAAAGCTATTAAAAAGATTACAATAATCTTCCTAATGAGTAAAAATATGACCAAACAATTTATTTCACATTTACCTGTTAAGTAAAAAAACTGGTTATGGAGTGATTAGACTTATCTTTTGATATGCAATGTATGTATTATGAATAAAGGCCTCTGATGGATATCACCCTGACTTAAATTAATATAACTTCATTAAAATATTGTAAATCTGTATTGTAAAATGAATAATTTGAAAGGGACTGCTGTAAACTGAAACATAGTCGATGCACAGTATATGAATGAATACTTGATGAATATCAGCAAGTATAGTATAACCCATGTTGTTCTATGACTGTAACATGTAATATGTTTTGGTTCTGTTTCTCTGAGCTTATTTTTTCTGTACATTTTCCCTAATAAAGTTAAACAAACAAACTTCGTTTAAGAAGTATGCATTCTTTGACAGCCTCTCCTGGCTTTTTGTGTGTGTGGTGGAGAAATTTAGTGTTATGATTTATCTGTACTTTGTAATCAACTGTGACGCATTTTTACTTAATGTTGTAGTATCAGTTTGAAGGATTAGTCTTATTGAGTGACGCCTTTACCAAAGTCATCGTCAGAGAGTTTTGATAATGATAGTACACATCCTGTATTACAATGGAGATGGCTCTTCTCCTGGGCATCCTTAAAGGTCTACAAAGTTCACAGCTTTCTAATTAAAGAGAAAGGTGCCTTCAAGTCTCTGATTTTCACCCTGAGAGTTGTACTATATCGAGTAGAATAGAAAGACCATTATTGCTAGAAATAATATAAGCTTGTTGTAAGACCAAGAGAGGTCAGTATTCTGCATTCTTCTGTAATGGTTACTGTCCTCTTGCATGATCAATTCAAATCATATTAAAACCTCCAAAATGTTTAAAGGAAGCTCTCTCATTTTATTAAGAGTCTAGAACCCGACCACAGTGTGTATACCACATTTTTAAACAACTGTGAGTGAACAGTCATGATCTCATTGCTGAGCAGTAATGTGTGGCACAAAATTGTGGTGGACTTTCAGATTGTACATTTTTATCATCTGATTTGAGTAGTTATTTTTGTTCCAAACATTTATGTTTAGCTTCATTATAGTATTACTTATACTTATACTTATGCCACTCTTTCTGAACATATAGTGTATGAGAAAAACTGGTGCCATCAGTGGGAGGTAAAAGAAGGGGGGGGACCATTCCAGAGTAAATGCTCTATTTCTGGTTTTATGAAAAATATTAAGAATGATCTGTTCTGTGTAGTGGTAAACCCCAGTAAAAAGGTTGACAATAATAATTAAAATAAAAAAAAAATAAAAAAATATTTCGGTGTATTACTGCATTCGCGGTGTAGGCATGATGAGCCTTACCAGCAACCATCTTATCTGCTGAAGTTGCCGCACATGCACTTTGTAGTTTACTACCAAAACTTTGTCTAGGCTTGAATGATGGCTGAAGGAGGAGACTGCAGTGCTCAGGACATCTCAGCCCTCAAAGAAAACAGTCGGAAGTATGGACACAGTTTGGGTATTTGAAACTGAGGACAATATTTTCCTGATATAGAGTCTTTATGGAGTGAAAATAATATAAAATGTTTCTGGCACTATAATTAGTAAGTGCAATACCCTCGAAATTACCAATAACACAGTTATCATGAAAAATTGGAATCAATTTCAAATAAACCTTGTACTTATTATAATATGCCCTGTTAGATTATGAATTTCTAGCCAATCGTTTTCTTGTGATCTATCAACATGTATGTATATTGATATGAACAGGAGAATAATGACAATGATCTGCAAGCTCAAACCTTGGTCCTTTAATGTGAAAAGTTGCAGTTTTGATAAGACTTTTGTCTATTATTTTAAATATAAACACTGTTACACTTTTTCAAAACTATTTCAGTTTGTGTAGGACTATCAATGCTTTCATTCAACAACCTTTAAAAAAATCTTGCAAATTTTATGGTACTGAAAACCATGATAATTTTGGTCACAATAACCGTGAGGTTAAATTTTCAAACAGTCACAACCCTATCCTGGTTCACTTTTCCTGGATTCGTTTTCACTAATTAGATTAACCTGAAGCCCCTCTCATTTACTAGCTTATGCTTTTGGATGAGCCTGCTTTATTGTTAGGCTAACTATAAGGCTTGTTTTAGCTTGATCAAATGAGTGGACAATTTAGGTAATGTCACACTGCAAGGCTGGTATTCTGCTGCTGTCTGGCGGATCTTGACCTTGTGGCATGGAGTTTGGTGGAGCTTGACCTTGTGGCTTAGGAGTTAGTGAAGCAGCAGGCTGGAGTGCTGCTGAAGCAGATGTGAGGATTGACAGAACTTGACCTTGTAGCTTGGAGTGCAACAGAGCTTGACCTTGTAGCTTGGAGTGCGACGGAGCTTGACCTTGTGGCTTGGAGTGCAACGGAGCTTGACCTTGTGGCTTGGAGTGCAACAGTGCTTGACCTTATGGTTTGGAGTGTGATTGGTCTGTTGCTGGAATAGAAGCCGGCTGACGTGAAGCTGAGGCCGGCTGACGTAAAGCCGAGGTTGGCTGACGTGAAGCTGAGGCCATCTGACATGAAGCTGAAGCTGAGGCTGGCTGACGTGAAGCTGGAGCTTTACTGACGGTCGACGAAAAAAGGACCCACGCAGAGGCATGAAGGATCTCTGAAGTCTTGTCGACTCAGGAAGTGTGTCCATCTAGACAACCTCAGAATAGACCTGGACTTCAAGCGTGTTCCTCTAAACGCCCTCAGCGGAGTCTTGGAACCAAGGTGTGTTCCCCTGAACACTCTCAGCAGAGTCTTCGAACCAAGGTGTATTCCCCTGAAACCCCTCAGCGGAGTCTTGGAACCAAGGCTCGGACCCGGAGGAGAGGTCCACTGGCTCAGAATCTGGAATATTCACTGGAACCACAGGAACCGTCAAAGGAACTTGAGTCGTCTCTGGAACCGTCACTGGAACGGGAGCTGTCTCTGGAACCGTCACTGGAACGGGAGTCGTCACCGGAATGGGAGTCGTCATTGGAACAGGAGTCGTCTCTGAAACCGTCACTGGAACAGGAGTGGCCTCTGGAACCATCTCTGGAATGGGAGCAGCCTCTGAAACGGTCTCAGGAATGGGAGCGGGCTCTGGATTCGTCTCAGGAATATCAGGGGTCTCTGGACCACAAACTGGGAACCTGGGTTCTGGACCAGTCACAGGAGTCTCAGGATCTGTAGCAGTTCCAGAAGAAGGCCTGTTCTCAGAAACAGTCACTAGTGAGATCTCCGGCTCAGGAACAGTCACTACTGAGATCTCGGGCTCAGAAACAGTCACTGCTGAGATTTCGGGCTAAGAAACAGTCACTACTGAGATCTCAGGCTCAATAACAATATCTGGGGTAGCCGGTTCAGAAACATCCCCTGTGGAACCTGGCCCAGGAACACAGGCAGGAGGGCCAGACTCAGAAAGCAGGTTTAGGACGATCAGCTAGTGAGATCTCCGGCTCAGGAACAGTCACTACTGAAATCTCGGGCTAAGAAACAGTCACTATTGAGATTTGAGGCTAAGAAACAGTCACTACTGAGATCTCAGGCTCAGAAACAGTCATTACTGAGATCTCAGGCTCAGAAACAGTCACTACTGAGATCTCAAGCTCAGAAACAATCTCTGGGGTAGCCGGTTCAGAAACATCCCCTGTGGAACCTGGCCCAGGAACACAGGCAGGAGGGCCAGACTCAGAAAGCAGGTTTAGGACGATCAGCTTCCAGACTGCATTCCAGAAATCTGGGTTCCAGAGAGATGGTGTGAATCCCAAAATGCACTCTGAAATCCCAGGATCCGGAATGCAGCTAAAAGCGTTGGATCCGGAAACCTATTCAGAAGTCCCATGGGGCGAAGAAACCTGGAACTGCGGGGAAACACAGCTGGAGTTCGGTCAAGGAGGAGGCGGACGGCCGAACAGAGCGGCCCAATTTAGCCTCTCCTACCCAATCCAACTCCAGCACGCTCAAAACCAGCTCTTGACCTCGGAGGAGGTTCTCCAATTCATCTGCCACTCCTATCCTTCTCAAGGGCTCATCGAGGGCGGCAGGTTTTTCCAGGAAACCCCGGCGTTGTGGTTGTAGTTGAGCAGGGTACCAGGCCATGTGGAGCTTCTATGGGGAGAAAAATACTAAGAGAAAACTCGGTTAACAATCACAATAACAGCAGAAAAAAATATATCTGGAGAGTGGTAGAAGAGAAAAGTAGAAGAGAGAACAGTCTGTCCTCCAACATTCTAAACAACAATCACTTCTCTTATACAATGGAGCTTGATTATTAATGGCTTTATGAGTAAGCAGGAGGATCTTAAACTCTATTCTGAATTTAACAGGGAGCCAGCTGAGAGAAGCCAAAACAGGAGAAATGTGATCTTTTTAATATTCATCAGAACTCTTGCTACAACATTTTGGATCAACTGAAGGCTTTTAATTGCATTTCGTGGACTTCCTGATTATAAGGAATTACAGTAGTCCAGCCTTGAAGTAACAAATGCATGGACTAGTTTCTCTGCATCACTCCTGGACAGTATGTTTCAAATTTTAGCAATATTCCGGAGGTGAAAGACAGAAATCTTAGAAACCTTTTTAATATGGGATTTAATTGTCATGTCTTGGTCAAAAATTATACGGTGGTTCTTTACATTATTACCAGAGGCCAAATTAATACCATCCAGATTAAGTGATTGACTTAGCCGTTTCCTTTTTTAAGCTTCTGGTCCAAAGACAACAACTTCTGTCTTGTCTGAATTTAAAAGTAGAAAATTCAGTCATCCAGGTTTTTATGTCTTCCAGACATGCTTCTAATCTACCAAACTAATTGGTTTCATCAGGTTTTATGGATAAATATAATTGAGTATAATAAGCATACCTGTGGAAATTCATTCCATGTTGTCTAATTATTTTACCAATTGGAAGCATGTATATAGTAACGTCCAAGCACAGAACCCTGTGGTACTCCACAGGTAACCCTTGAGTGTGAAGATGATGTATCATTGGCATTAACAAACTGGAATCTGTCGGACAGATATGATTTGAACCAGCCTAGTGCTGTTCCCTTGATCCCTACAACATGTTCAAGCCTTTCTAAGAGAATATTATGATCGACTGTGTCAAAAACAGCACTGAGATCTAACAAGACCAGAGCAGTCACAAATCCATTATCTGAGGCCATTAGAATATCATTGGTAACTTTCACCAGTGCTGTTTCAGTGCTATGATGAGCTCTAAAACCTGACTGAAATTCTTCAAACGGGTTGTTGCTCTTTAGATGCTCACATACTTGATTAGCAACTATTTTCTCAAGAATTCTGGATAAGACAGCAAGGTTAGATATAGGTCTGTAGTTAGCTAAATCATCTTGATCCAGGGAGGCTTTCTTAAGTAAAGGCCTAATTACAGCAACCTTAAATTCCTGTGGCACATATCCATTTATTAAAGATAGATTCATCATGTCTAGGATAGGGCCAGTAACCAGAGGGAACACTTCCTTAAATGCTTTGGTTGGTATTGGGTCTAACATACAATTTGAGGGTTTAGATTAAGCTAATATTTGTGATAATTCCGAAAGTTCAACAGAATCAAAACGGTACAAACATAGACATGGTTCTACAGTTCTCTCTGATACTGCCTCATTTACTGAACCAGAGTTAATCAAGTTTGAGAGAATGCCAATGATTTTATTTTTAATAGAATTTATTTATGAAGAATCCCATAAAGTCATCACCACTGAGAGAAGGGGGAATAGTTGGCTCAACAGAGCTATGACTCTGTGTAAGTTTGGCAGCTGTACTAAAAAGAAACCTAGGATTGTTATTATTTAACTCTATTAATGAGGAGAAATATGCTGTTTTAGCTTTTCGAAGGGCGTTTTTATAAAGTAGTAGACTACTTTTCCAGGTTAGAAAGGAATAATTTAAGTGTGTAGGGCACCATTTTCTCTCCAGTTTCCTTGTATTCTGCTTTAAAGTACGCAACTTTGCACAAAACCAGGGACCCAACCTCCTATGGCTGATTACCTTCTTTTTTAAGGGGGCTACACTGTTTAGTGCCAAACACAGGGAGGAAGTAATACTTTGAACCAGACCATCAATTTCTGAAGGGCTAGTGTTGGAATTACTGCGGTCCACTGTGGTATTCTGAGACACATAGTGAAGCAAGAATGGAACAGATTCTTTAAAACTTGTTACAGCACTGTCTGATAAAGTTCTACTGCAATTAAATTTTCTTTCAGATTTTGGAACGTTGGTTAAAGTAAATTCAAAGGTTATCAAAAAAATGGTCAGATAGGACTGGGTTATGTGGGAGGACTATTAGTTCATCACACTCAATGCCGTATGTCAGTACAAAGTCTAAAGTGTGTTGAGCAGAGTGTGTGGGTCCCTTCACTTTCTGAGTAAAGCCAATTGAGTCTAAGATAATATTAAATACTGCAGTTAGGCTATCACTTTCAATGTCCATGTGAATATTGAAATCCCCTATTATAATTACCTGATCAATGTTTAATACTAAATCAGATAAAAATCTAAGATCTGGTCCAACAATTGAGAGTAAGGGCCTTGTGGACGATGCAAAACAACAAACTAAAGTGGTTTTAATGTTTTGCAGCTTGGATGAGGAAAACTAAGGATTAGATGTTCTGAAGAGCTGCAGTTAATAATTGGTCTAGGGCGAATTTGTAAATCTGAATGAAACATCGTTGCAACTCCTCCTTGCCCAGTACTTCTAGGAATGTGAAAATTTTGATAATTGGAAGGAGTTGACTCATTTATAATTACAAAATCCTCCTGCTGCAGCCAGGTTTCTGATCAATTTTATCATCACATATCAAGTCATTTACGATTAAAGTCTTTGAGGACAAAGACTCAAAAACAAACTTTCATAGTTTGTTTTTGTCAGGTTAACTTTTAGTCTATTTGATTTTGGTCGTGGGCAAGACACTGTCTCAATGGGGTATTGAGTGGGTAACAGTACAGAGGCTGCAGAGAGGTGGGTTAAACTACGACTCTGCTTCCTGGTCTGGACCCTGGTTTGTCAGTGTTTTGAAGGACTAATAAATCTTTCCAGATTCCTAAAAAGAAGAGCTGCTCCATACAAAGTGGGATGGATGCCGTCTCTCCTGATCTGACCAGGTTATCCCGAAAAAGTTTTCCAATTATCGATGTAGTCAACGTTTGCTGGACACCACTCAGACAACCATCGATGAAATGACAGCATGCGGCTAAACATGTCTTCACTGGTCCGATCGGGAATGGTTGGACATCCCTCCTGGGAAAACGGGGAGATCAACAGACGAAAACGTCGAGGGAAGCCGGGTTCAACAAAAGGTAGGTCCTCCTTGATATTTTCTTTCTCTGCTGTGTCCTTTCTTTGGCTGGTTCCTATTGTCAGGATTGGTAGGTCGGACTCAGGGGGAACCTGCTCTCGTCTGTAAAAAGTACAGGTCGCCAGTGGCGGACTTGCCAATTCTGGTGTTCTTGAGTTAATGCCAGTCGAGCTCCATGGTGCTGGGCAGTGAGCACAGGGCCCACTACAGGACGTCGGGCCCTCAGGCTATCTTCATGATGTCATTTCCTGATTGTTTGGGTAGAGATATTCACACCAGTGGCCCTCTGGAGGTCATTCAGTAGGGCACAAACAGTGCTCAGCCTTTTCCGCCTTGCACAAAGGAGCAGGTATAAGTCCTGCTGATGGGTTGAGGACCTTCCATGCTCAAACACGTGAAGGACCTGTTTGTGCACAGAATCCATCGAATGCAGCGCAAATTATGGCTCTGATATGTCCTTTAAATGAGGACGAGCCAGGACCGCAAACGGAGCTGTGTTATGAAGAGGTAGGAGGACTTAAAATACGCTTTGAAGGACGACCTCTTACCAACATCTTACCGCAATGTGCGAGCAATGTATTGTACATTACGCTGGTAGACGCAGAGCTTATGCTGGAATCTCCTGCTGGAGGGACAGCTTTGGGTGAGCTCAGGAGATTAGTCGGCCAGCAGCGCCTTAACGTTTTATTTGAAAGCTCGACGCAGAACTCTTTGGGAAATTTGCCTCAATCGATCACATTAAATTAAGATCAACTAGGAAAAGCATCGGACCGCATTTCAGAAGCGATCCTAATCCCTGTAGATCCACAAAGAGCTAAAACCAAACTCGAATCATACCTGTTGCCAGCAATCACATCAGGAAATGAAAATGACATCGCGCAGGTGTTCTTTAAAACTATTTACTCGACAAATGTGGCTGGAATTTCTCAGAAAACAACTCTAAAAAGCATTGCTTACTGTAGACCATGGGATCATATTGATCATCTGACTGAATTAGTGATTTTGACCAGGAAAGGTGATGAGCATCGTGCTAAGATGACATTTGAAGCAGCGTTGTCTGAGCTGTCAGAAACCGCACAAGAACGTCCATCGGCGTGTGCACGAGTAAGGTATAGTGAGATCGCAGTACCGACTCCGCAGAAGGACCCAATCTTCCATCCAGAGGCACATAGCGTTGATGCAGCCGTCTGTAACTCCGCCCACAGAGAAGGAATAAAACTATGCATGCTCTTAATAACGTTCCAAAGGGTATGATCACAAAAAGTTCAATCCTGTAGCACCCCCCTGTTGGGAAAATGTTTATGAACAAGGTGATACCCGATTTGCTCCCCTCACAGTAGATCAGAAATATGTGCGCAAACCAGCCTTTAATTCTCCGCCTGATTGGTATCCAGTGACAGCTGGAGAGATGGCAGACATACAATCAGCACCAATCAGTAGAAAAATTACTGAGAGACAAGGCTGGACTAGACCGTATAAAGATTCCTACATAGGATCTGGCTATGATTTTTATCAGAATGGGTGTAGGAAGAGGGATCAGAGCATCATTGACCAATATGGGCCTCAAATAAATCCAGAATCATACGATCTTGAAGACCACTGCCTGAGAGAGAGGTTGAAAGGGGGACACACATCTTACAGACAAACGGTACAGCCGGAAAGAAGCAACTTGAGCCAAGCTTCCATGCGAAGCAGAAGCTCGAATTATTGTGAAGTGTCGGGGTTGAAAACTTTTACTCTTTACTACTTTTGCTGGATAAACTCCTTCGTCAATCAAAAACTGTTATCTGTATGTTTTTAGAGGACCCAACGCTCCTCAGCGGAACCTTTTCAGAATAAAACTCAGAGACAGAGAGAAACAACACAATCACACAACAGAATTCTGTTTCATTTAGCACCTGAGTTCAGATGGAGCCAGACCAAAGTCTGACTGACTACCAAACCGATCAGGAGGTTTTTATTTGCAAACACCCGCTTTTATGGGGGTCCTAAACTATCTTTCTTCCTGTTTCTACACAACTGGGTAATTTCCTAAACACAACTTGGTATTTATGACTGTTGTAAAAGCCTGGTACAAATGTAAGATTGTTTTCACTTCAAACCCTGTTCTGGTACAATACGTCTCTGTGAAAACAAGTTGTCCTTCACTGTGAAACCAGCTTTGTTCCTTTCTGAAATAATAAGGCAGTTTATATGAAACTACATATAAAAATGTTTACCAACATGTACGTAAAGCAGATTATACAAGAATGTAAATAAAAGTGTTCACAAATATATAGTATTCCTCAGAAGCCAGTCAGGGGGAGATCAGAAATCAGAGCTCACAAACAAACGAACCGAACAACCCAGATCCCAACAATCGAGGGATTCAAAAAACTCCGCTCCTCATTTAATCCCTGCAGAAGAATGGGCAAAAATGTCCCAAGAGGAGAGGAAGGAACGTGTCCAAAAGAGGAGACACTACAATCAAAAATGGTCTCAGAAATAAAACAGGCAATTAAATGCAACACCAAATAAAGGATGGCTGGCTCACTGCAACTGTCAATAATCATGAATTTATTATAGACACTGGGCTGACATTTCAGCAAAAACTGAAGTAAATGAACAAGAAAGACTTGGAACATTAAATACTCAACATGCAAATGGCAATATTGAAAAAGAACCTCTATACAAAGACAAAACAGGAATCAAATACATGAAATCTGCTTCAAATTTGTTTAGTCTATTTGATGTTCTTAAGCTGAAAGCCCATTCCAATTTCATGAAAGTGGTTAGAGTGGAGGATGAACTCAAAGAGCAGGTAAATAAATCATATGTAAAAGACAAAATTAGGGTGGAGGAGATTCTGAGTAAAGCAAATTATTCCAAATTTAAAAATGATTGTTGATTGATGAAAACAGAGCCTTATGAGATTCGAGGAGCTATGCCTGGTAAACAGAAACAGTACCCTATTGGAGCAGGAAAAAAGGACATTTTGCAGACCATTAATGAATTAGTGGAAACAGGTTTTAAAACAAATATCAGAAGCACCATGCAGCTTGCTAATCCGTCGCGAAACCGAAAGCACATTTTGTTTGGTTCAGAACCTTAAAGAACTAAACAGAGTCACCATCAAAGATGTGAGAAATCTTTTTGACCCAGGAAAAGCTCTTTTAGCGCTAGGCCTTAAAAAGTTTAAAACCTGTCTTGATCTTGCAAACGGATTCTGGAGTATTCCACTAACAGAATCATCTAATTTTAAAACATGATTTACAATTGATGAAAAATCATTCTCTTGGTGTAGATTACCGCAAGGGTTTTGCAATTCACCCAATGTGTTCCAAGACAGAATATCACAGCTTCTAAAAGGAGAAAATGTGGTCCAGTACATCAATGACATATTCTTTTCATCAGATGATGAAGAAGAGCACCTAGATCAATTGGAAAGGCTGATCAAAAAGCTAAGTGATGCAGGCCTGAAAATTGGAATTAAAATTCCCAAATTGCATGCACTGAAGTGACTTATTTGGGGTTCAAAATTGATGGATCTGGTATCCAACTCACAGATAACTACTTAAAAGAGATAACTCCACCGAAAGATCAGTTGGAGTAAAAACGAGTCCTAGGGAAATTTCAGTTTATAGCTGGAAATATCCCAATTTATGCAGTACATGTAGCAAACCTCGTGGATTTAAAACGAGGTTTCAGAAAGAGATCAGAAGGTCAGAAACTTCAAGTGTTTAACAGACTGTTAAATGAAGAAGAAATACTTGAATATGGTAATTTGGTGGAACTCGTGGAAGCGAGCAAAATCGCGCTTTCACAGAGGAACTATTCAGTTGATCTTGTTTTGACACCTGAAGTGTCATAATAATGATAATGGTGCGGTCGTTTATTTTTCCAACGAGGGTGAAACAGGGGTCATATGCATTAAGAATGCACGTTTTAACCCCGCGGAAAGGAAGTTTAGCAGGGACACAGGAACTCTGCATTGTTCCAAGCGTACCCGATGGCTATCGCACTGAGAGGTGAGAAGAACACACGCATGAACTCTGTGACAGGGGTTGTAAAAGAACTTACAAAGAATACCGCTGTGGCTGGGAGGGCTTTACAATCGCACTGGTCAAAGTGGGAAACCATGCTGTTAGATCCACAATTGTACGTGTCACCAAAACCTGTGAAACCACAGGCAGTTAAACAAGAGGTCACACTGTTTGTGCCAGAAGTAATTTATTACACAGATGGTTCAAAGATCTTGCAAGATGGAATCAACTCTAAATGTGCAGTTGTGCAACAACACAGGGGTAAAACCACAAGTTTTTCCAGCTTTTGCGCAAATAGCTGAACTTACTGCCGTAGTGCAGGCCTTTTCTAATGCAGAAAAGTGCAAACTGTCCAAAATAAAGATTATAACTGATTCAATCTATGTGCATGATGGAATTGCAAGAAACCTGCCAGATTGGGACAGCAGAGACTTTACCATTAAAAATGGAAAGAAACTAGCACACAAACACTTATAAAATCTTGTAGCTGAATTCATAAGAAAAATTAAAGTGCAAATTGAGAATGTCAGAAGCCACACAAAAAAATCAAGGCTCAGACTATGAAGGGAATGCACTTGCTGACAAAATCGCACAGATGAGAGGAATATTTTTCCCAAAAATTCTCTGTGATACATGTGATATGGAAACTCATAGAGAATTAGTCAAATATGTGCATAAGGAGTATGGACACATTGGATTGCAGAGAACAAAAATCGAGCTCAGAGAAGCAGAAATAGCTGTGCCTAAACTGAAAGCTATTTTTAAAGAACTTAAAGAGGCGTGCGTGGCTTGCAATGAAAAAGGAGGACAGAAAATTGTGTCTAGTGTTGATGGACCAATTTTAACAAACACAATAGGGGAACACTTTTCAATGGACATAGTGTGGCAAGGTACACAATGAGGGCCCGGGTGGGATTCGATTCCCACAAGTCATGCGCACTAACCATTCAGCCAAAGGGATTTCCTTGTGGCCAAGCAGCCAGGGCACATGGCCAGGGCCAGAGTGACAGGACCTCCACACTGTCACATCTTGAGATGTCTGTTCACGGCCACCTTTCTCCGGTTGTACCCTGTAGACCACCCCCGTGTCCCCCACCTTGTCCAAAATCACATAGGGGTTAGCAATCCACCATGTACACAATTTCCCTCTGCCTTACATGTTTCTCTCCTGCACCCATACCCTCTCTCCTGGCAGCAGTGGCATAGCTTTAGCCCTTCTGTCATAATGCTGTTTCTGCTGAGAAGCTGACTCGCCCATCCTCTTCCTCGCTATGCTGTAGGCTGAGGAAAGTCTCCGTTGGTGATCTTTCACCCACCCACCTAGCTGGTGACGAGATTGTTGGGGGCCCACCCCTAGTTCTATGTCTACAGGGAGCCGCAGGTGCCTGCCAAACATGAGGAAAGAGGGAGCATAGCCTGTTGAGCTAAGTGTTGTGTTGATAAAAGCCTGTACTAACTCAGGAATATGCTCAGGCCAACGATTCTGCTTAGCTGTTTCCAGTAAGCAAAGCATGCTCAACAACGTCTGGTTAAAGCGCTCTGCACTACCATTTCCTGCCGGATGGTATGGTATTGTGCGGCTTTTGGTTATGCGGTAGGTGTCACAAAGCTGCTTCATCAAGGCTGACTCAAAGTTAGGGCCACGGTGAGAGTGAAACCGGGCCGGACAGCCAGAGGGCTGGCTGACGTGTGTACACAGTGCTCTCACTGTGGTCTGAGCTGTCTGATCACGTGTTGGAATGGCCCAGGCGAACCGAGTGAATAGGTCTGTAGCTACCAGAACATTCTGGTAAGCATCCGTGGGCCGACCAAGTGATAAAAAATCTAAACCTATCACCTCCTATATAAGGGATAAGACACAGTAATGGTGTTTAGTGGAGCCCTGGACTCTACCTTCTCCCTTTGCAAGCTGCAGACGATACAACCCTGTTGTAAATGATGTACCTCCCCCTCCTGGTCCGGCCAGTAGAATTTTCGCCGTATCCGGGACAAGGTCCGGTACACACCAGCATGGGTAGCTGCCTTGTGGGTCTTTCTCCAAACTTCTTGGTATCTGGAACTGGGACACACAATCTGGAAATGCTCTTCATTGGAATGGGGGTCGATCACCCTCCGACACAGTAAATTACCCTTGCTACGAAGCCTCTTCCATTGTTGAAGCATCTTCTGGGCTCGATGGGACAAAACATGTCGTTCCAATCCTGAGGGTTTTACTTGTCTTTCCACATACCCCTTAATTGCTTGGATGTCAGGGTGATTAGCTTGAGCCGTTTCCCATTCACCATCAGCCCACTCCTCACTCTCTCCACAAGGGGTTAGCTCCACAGCTGCAGAAAATGCGGCCTCTGGAATAGTCACTGGAAACGTGGACAAGGTATCAGCATTCACATTGCTTTTACCTGTACGATACTTGATGTTGTAATGGAAAGAAGCAAGCTGGGTAACCCAGCGCTGCTCTACTGCACCCAGGCGTGCTGTCTGTAAATGGGCAACAGGGTTATTGTCAGTATACACTGTAAATGGCATACCAGTCAAATAATCTTTGAACTTTTCAGTCACCGCCCACTTGAGTGCCAAAAGCTCCAATTTGAAAGAGCTGTAGTTGGCGTCATTCTGCTCAGCTGGATGTAGACCACGGATCACATAGCCTATAATACGTTTACCCCACTCTTGGACTTGGGCTAATACAGCCCCCACGCCTTGGTTACTGGCATCTGTGTACAGAACAAACGGGAGACAGTAATCAGCATACGCTAGGACAGGAGCCGGTGTGAGTGCTGCCTTTAATGAGTCAAAGGATGCTTGGCACTCGGGGGACAACTGAACCGACCGAGCTTCTGTCCGTTATTCGGTCGGGCGGCCTGCTAACAGTACATTCAGGGGGTGTGCAAATTTTGCGAACCCAGCCACAAAGCGTCTGTAATAGCCAGCTAGTCCCAAAAAGGCTTGCACCTGTTTCACCGTGGAGGGGGTCGGCCAGTCCTGTACTGCAGAGATCTTATCTGGGTCCGGTCTTACTCCCTTCTGGTCTACCACATGGCCCAGAAACTTCACTTGGCGTTGCAGAAGCTTACACTTGTCTAACCGCAGCTTCAGTCCATGCCGCCGCTTCAGTCCATGCTGCCACAGGCTTTGAAACACCTCCTCCAGATGTTGAAGGTGAGAGGAGAAATCAGGCGAATAAATGATGTCATTTAGATACACCAGCAGTGATTCCACCATCTGACCACTTAAACACTGTTGCATAAGCCGTTGGAACGTTGCTGGAGCGTTACATAATCCAAACGGCATGCGTTCAAACTCGAACAGACCAAGTGGAGTGGTAAAAGCAGTCTTCTTCCTGTCCTGGGGGTCCATCTCCACCTGCCAATAGCCGCTGGCCAGGTCAAGGGTAGAAAACCACTCCGCTCTGTTCAGATTGGTCAGCATCTCCTCAATCCTAGGCAAGGTAAGGCATCTTTATGAGTTACTGCATTCAATTTTCTGCAATCAACATAGAATCTCCAACTACCATCTTTTTTCTTTACCAAGACGATGGGCACAGCCCAAGGGCTACAGCTCTCTCTAATCACTCCTTGCTCCAGCATTTCTGACAACAAGGACTTCACCTCTTTGTACATCAGAGGGGGTAGGGGTTGATACCTCTCCCTGATGGGTGCCGCATCACCAGTGGGGATCTGGTGTTGCACAGCATCCGTCCGGCCGAAGTCCTCATCGTGCTTGGCAAAAACTTTTTCCCACTTCTGCAGCAGGGCACATAATTCCTCCTGTTGATTTTCAGACAGATCTGGTCTATTAGTTAAATCCCTCACCTCCTGTGGAATCTCACTCTGTCCGCCATTCACCGCTCTGTCTACAAAGGCAACTTAAACAGCTCCGTCCTCCTTCAGGGACAAGCTTAGGTCACAGGGTCCGTGCACATCAGCTTCGTCTATGTGGTACAGCTTCTCCAGTTTCTCGTACTGACCTATGGACTGACTGTACGGGATTGGGTTGCAGACAAGCACAGGGACTCTGCCATTCTTCACCGCTGTTAGGTTCCTGGCCACGCCTATGTTGCTGGCTTCTGGTAGTGCTTCCAGCAGGGCACAGTAGTCTGCTCCTCGTGGGCCCGTCCGAGCCCGGCCCCACCCCACACTAGCACCTCACTCTTTGGGGGAACCCTCATGTTGCTCCGGCGAGCAGGCCGCACATAACCAAGGAGTCCATCCTCTGCCATAGTGACCCCAAGACGTCGGCAGGTAGCGAAGGCGTCTCTCCATACCCGCTGGCTCTTCAGCAGTGAGGAGAAGCGGACAGACTCTGCAGGGCATTTAAACAGGGCACTCCAACAGGCAGTCACAACATTCATACCTATAATGAGTGGGTGTGTACAGTGTTCATCTTTAACAACAACAACCCCCCGCCCAGGTATGCGAATGCCCTCCACCTCGAAGTCTAACACTGCATAGCCAGTGTAGGGGATCTCCAACCCATTAGCTGCTTTCAGGTGGAAGAATACAGGGGCCTTCCCAAGTTTAACTTCAGTGAAATCTTTATCCAGAAAACTCTCCCGCATTAAGGTTACTTGAGACCCTTTGTCTAGTAACCCCTGCAGCTGGACTCCCTCAATGGTTACCCCTATGGTAGGACTTTTCCCAATTGACTTGTCAGTGGCCCCTCCCTCATCTGGTGGTGAATCAGAAACCCCTGCCCCCCGGACCTCGGCAGCAGGGATGGCTACTTTAAAGCCGGCTGAGAAGCATCTGAGTCCCTACAAAACCTGGCTATGTGTCCTGCCTGTCTGCACCTATGGCAGATAGGTCTACCTTGTTCATCCCTGTTGTTGGCATAAAATGCTGGCCGCCGCCTTTCTCACTCAAACCTTCTTGCAGGCTGTGGGGCCACTGCGGCAGGTTGGAGAAGTGATTTGATCTATCTCAACAGTTCCTGGGTGAGTCCTCCCATCTGCGTTTTCACATTCTCTATGATCTCCTTCTTGAGGGTTTCCTTCCAGTCAGATCTCTGTGATGGCTTAGGGGAGACACCAGATTTATTGACGATTGAGCAGGTTATCTCAGTCTTTGTGTTCCCATACTCTGCATCCAGTAAAAGTGCCTCCCAACGGATTGCCGCTAAGTCTTCCTCTGGATTACGCTGATCATAGACCAAGGCCTGAGCCAGGGAGCCATCTTGTAGCCCAAGCAGCAGCTGATCTCGTAGGACAACATCAGAGGGGGAGTTGTCTGGGTCATGTCGTCGCAGTCTGTAATACAATTCACGCAGCCTCGAAACAAATGAGGATACAGTCTCACTTGGCCTCTGTGTGCAACTAAAAAACTGTGATCTTAAAACAGAGACAGGGGTGCGGTCCCCATACAAAGCGTCTAGATAAAGGAAAATTTTACGGACCTGGTCCTTTTCATCCTCTTCTAACACGCTAACCTGGCGTTTAGCTTCTGCAGCTAGTGTTCCGAGCACAATATCAACTTTCTGAAAATTCAGATGAAGCAAAAGAGCAATGTTATTTTTGTCACACACAAAAATTAAACATAGGAAAAGCAATGTCATTCAATTGGACCATCTTTATTTCCCCTGCTACAATAAATCTAAACCCAGAAGGTTGATAGAATGGTTTAGAATCATACCTAAAAACACACATGTGTCTAATTAGATGAATAAAAATGAAAGCGATCCGACTAATCTAGATACAGGTTTTCATGCCTGGAATACTATGATGGGCTCATGTATTTCAAAACGAGCAAATAACTCTGAGATATGGCAAGGTGGGGAACCTGTTAGAATTAGGCTGACCGGCCAAAAGGCCTCTATTTGGTCGAATGAGCCAGGTAATTGTACGAGAGATGAAATATGGGTATCAATTCAAGAATAAATGGCCCCTTTTCAACATCCTGAAAGGGAACACGCCTTTCCCGCTCCTGGGAGAAACTACTCAATACTCTTACAGCGCTGTAGTACACAAATACTTTCCAAAGCAAGGAGCCCATTAGCAAAATTAATGACTGAGTTTTGGAACGAGCAGATTTACGGGCTAACAGTAGGCAGAAATTTGCCACAAGATTTTGCATTAACCTAAATTTTCAAACCTTTACCCTCTTATATGTCTCTTAAAACTGGAATGGCTGGTGATATCTATTATCAAATACTGAGACAGGGTTATTTCTTATTAGGAAATCCGATGGCATCCGAGGGGTAAGACATCCTTGGAAAGAAATTATTTTCCCCAGAAATGGCCCTTTAACAAGTGCTCAAGCATGGCATTTCAGTAAATATGATCATTTCCAAATTGATAATTTCAATCAGGTTTTGCAATGGGAATATATTAATCCAGGATCATGCATTATTTCAGAAACTGGAAAAATATGAGTGAATGAAGCTATGTACAATAACAATTTCTTGTAATGTTGTTTTACAGGGAACTGTCTTTCTAAGCAATAACCAGGGCTGGACCCATCTCAGGTTGAAGGGGTTCATAATATTTGAAACAGAAAACTGGGGAGTATTCACTTTGACTAACTTTAATACTCTAAATGACTGGGGTATCCGCCAGGCAATATGTTTTAAAGAAAACTTCAGATGCAGTATGGGGAAATTTTATGAAAATGATGCATCTGTCTGGAAAATGTTTCATAGCACTATCCCGGATTTTGTTAATTACCCGAACTGGGAAATTAAACAAGGGTCTTGTGTTGCAAATCGAATATGTAATCAGGAAAATACTCAAACAGCTAAATAGCAGGATTATTTCAGTTTGGGTCTTCAATCAATATTCAGACACTTAAATTTAGTTGCGAAAGGTATTGGTGAGGTGTCCAGCAGCACGGTGTCCAGTGCTATTAATGGGATTGTTATGGAAGCAGGATCCTCCGTCCGTCCCGCTGTGGAAAGCACAAAAGAGGTTTTTATCGCGCCTGTTTGGCAAGCAATTAAATTCCCTCTGTATGTTGCGGGGGCAAGATTAATTGCCATAATAACGCTGATGTCTGTGATGAAAGTTGTCTGCACCCACAACAGTGAAAAGTACAATAAATTTGTAGACCAGGAGATGGCGCCACCTCCACGCGGAACCAACTGTGACGGAAAATTTTATAATACTGAGACATTAAGAAAGGTTAAATCCTCTTATTCAGCTCTTAGACAGCTGTTCTGATTCTGAGGTACAAACAAGAACCAATTGTATGTAAATATCTCATCTTGACTTATGACAACTCTTATTATTATCTGGTGTTACACTTATGAAAGATCATGTGAATGTCTTTTATCAGCATTGTACTAAGTGTTCCTTTTTGTTATCTATATTCTGATTGTCCAGTGAAACTATCTCCTGATTGTTTACAGCTGACTACTGAAGTGAAACATCCATTATTGCCTCATGACAGATCCTGTGTTTGCCTGTTCCATGTTGTTCTGTGATTGGTATTGTGATTATCCTCTGATGCATAGAACAGAGTGTTAGTTATCCTACCATAACTGTATGATGTCATGATCGGACAGAAGCTGATTCAATAGGGTGTGGCTGACTACTATATAAACCCATGCATCTGTGCTGAAGCTCCAGGGTTCTCAGCAGGAGACCCTCTGTGCACGTAAAATAAACTATGTACGAACATGGCGGAAATTTGGTTTGATTCTCTCATCGGAGGCCTCTCAGACACCCAGATTTCTACCACACCAACAGTACTCCATATAACAGGCAGGAAATGGGTCTGAAGTCTCACTTCGGAGTCTGGCTTCCTCGCGATAAGACGACAAACAAAGAGTGCTTACAGGCATGAATAACTCCAGTACTACAGTTCCTGGTTCGGCGAGCATAGGCAACTTCGACATACTTTATTCATTTTGGGTAAGAACTATTGTATGAGTGTGCAGTGTGAGATTACTTTCATCTGCTTAGTGTTAGATAAAGCTAGTCCGGCCCTACAGACTTTTAAAATAATTATGTATGTAATTTCAAGTTTGCCTACCGTGCTTTTTGAGAAGAAAATTTTGCGTGCAAGCACAGTTGGGCCAATCTTTCTGTACCAGGAAAAGCTGGAGAGGGAATTTAAATTAGTACTGGCGATATACTTTGTTATGGTAATGATTTATAATGTTCTAACACTGAGCATGGAGCGACCATGGATCCAGTATGTGAGCTCACCTATCTTGACTGTATCCTTGATCGCTTCTTTGATCTCAGTGGGAACTCGGAGTAACAGGCTGAAATCTACATTATCCAGGTTGGGTTTGAAATAATAGCCTTTAACGTGTGTAGTGGGATCCTAGTGTGGTCATGTCAAACCTCGATTCCTGTCGTAATGTGCTTGGTTGGACTGATTTTATAACAGTATAATTTTGTTTCTGTTTTTCCTCCCTCCTACCTTCTAAACAAATTAGCAGACTGGTGCAGAATTATTTTGTTTTCTAGTTTTGAGCAAATTCAGAAAGATTGTGTTTTCGTTTTTATAGTTTAAACAAACTTTTGTCTTACTTTGATATTCCTTAAATTCATTTTCTTTAAGTTTATCTAGCAGAATTGAGCATTGAGGATATGTTATTTGAATATTGGTGCAACGACTGACTTTAGTTAATCCTTTTGATCTTGATTATTCCAAAACAGATCATAGGTGTGATTTGAGTATCTTTGAACGAGGTACTTTTATTTTAACCTCCTGATTTCATAGATGATAACGTAGGATTTATATGGTTTAAGTTCTCCCATTTGAAGAAGCTGCTTTAGGATAGTTTCTTTACTTTGAAAAGAAGTGAACCATTTTTTATTCTTTTATCATCCTTTTATTTTGTTCTCATTTAATATTTACTATATAATCATTTATAGTTTGAGTTAATTTTGAATTATTTCATTTTAAGATTTAACTTACTTTTATCTTTAATTTAAGCCTTCACTTATCTTGGAGAAAAAAAAAGTCAAAGATTGCTATGTTTTCTCTTTTTTTTCTTTATGTTGTCCTGTCCTTGTTAGACTAAGGCGAACAAAGTGGTTCCGGGATGCAGTCCGGTGAATGCAGGGCCCCAACTGCAGAAACGGACCGAGTCAACCAGCCAACTGGGGGCGCAAAGTTCCAGACTGACCTGCGATATGAACTTTATCACCCCAATATCTGCAGCCAGAATTGTTTATGGACTGAAGGAGAATTTCCAGGTTGTGCTGAACCGAAAACGTGTCAGTACGGTTCCTGGACTGTTCCCTGAAAAACGAGGACCAGCAGACCCATCATCTTCTGGGTCACTAATAATATTATGGTATCTGACAAAGCAGGGGCAGGTCATCCCCCTGGATCCATCAGTCCAACATACACCTAAAATGTTGATGAATTGTGTGGGAATTAGGGAAGGGTGTCTCCCTCCATGGGTGTCTAGGATTTGTATTGGCGGAAGTGGTGTACTTATTCCACGAATATAAATGGTAAATTTGTATTTGTATAGCGCTTTACTCAGACCCTTATGACCCCAAAGCGCTTTACATTACATTCAGTCATCCACCCATTCACACACATTCACACACTGATGATGGCAAGCTACGTTGTAGCCACAGCTGCCCTGGGGCGCACTGACAGAGGCGAGGCTTGAACTGGCAACCTTCCGATTACAAGGCAAACACCCAACTGCTGAGCCACAGTCACCCCTGTGTGACTATAGAATCGTGTTTTTTTTTACAGAAAGAACATGAATTTGTCTGCATGACCACAAAACAGCCACCAGGGTCGGTCCTCCCAATCCGAATAAGTCTTTTGGAATCGTGAGACTATTGCCACCAGACTTGGTGGCTCCCGAGGGTACTGTACGCTCTGGTGGAGTATGCTGATAAGCAGCTACTATTAGCTCACCTACAGGAGGATCATGCCAGTGGATATACCGAGATCCAGATGGAAGAGCGGTTAGCTGACTTGCGAGCCACCATGAGTGCTAAGTACTCGGATAAAGCGCAAATGCCGTGCTAGCTGACCGATGCTGAGCGGCCTCTGAACGACGCTCTAATGAATCCTGAGGATGTCCAACGACGCAGACAGATTGTCAAAAAATAATCAGTATAAATCTCCCACAAGGGGTGTTAAATCTCTTAAAGATTAGTAATGGGGTTTTATACCCATCATTTCCGCCCATAGAATGAACTAATCTTTTGGCATTCAGGTTGGGGGATAATAAAGTTCCTTATGTTTCATGTCTTTCTTATAAACTGTATTTATTAATGTATATATATATATATATATATATATATATATATATATATATAATCCTGTGTGCTTACAAAGTGTGTGTGCTTTAGAATATATTATCAGTATTAGGCTATTTTCTGTATATCTTCATGTGTACGGGAGCCAGCAGCCCAGAGAGGAAGGTCTCTCCTCCCTCTCGTGTCACGACTGCAGCTCAAGACTCCTGATTTACATAATCACGTGTCAGCAGCTGCAGGCCAGGAGATAGAGGAAATGCCAGAAGAGTACTTACTGTAACAACATGTATCGTGTTTAAGATGTGGTAAATCTTCACGTGTCAGATAAATAGGACACAACCCTTCTCAGAGAGTTGCCTATATATGTGATAACAGAAAAAATGTGTTCACTTTTTCTTCGTTGTTCAGTAGACTTGTACCTTCTTCTACATTGTTCTTAGTTGTTTGAGACTTGGTGCTTGGACTTCTAGCTGTTGCTATTGTAAGATTTTGAACTTTGTATTGTAATCCTTTTTTGAGTTAAGATTAAAACTTTTTTAACGTTACCTTCCTTTCAAGCGAGGCTTTTAAATGGTATTTACTTAATTCTGTAGGGAAGTCTTATAAAGAATCCCTGTTTGGGGTTTCTAACAGGAGTCGCGGCCTGGGGGTTGATTGACATTCCAGCTACCGACTTACTGAACGGCAGCACTAGCAGCAGTTAGTGGTCACAGGGGGTCAGGACTTCTCGAATTTGAGGACAAGTAGACAGAAGCGCTGCTTGACTTGTGGGACTGGCTGTGTTCAGGTGACAAGAAGCCCACCTTGCAACGTAAGTAGTCTGCATCCCGAAACTGTTACACCGGATTGGTAAGTCCAGCATCTTAAATTTGCTTAACTCTGCACGGGCCCTGGTTCTGAGGAGATTGTGGGCATCTGTCTTCACATTGTGACGGTAAGAGTGATGTCTGAATCTCCATAATGAGCTTGGGAGATGCGGAGCGACTACAATACCCGCCTCAGAAACTCCTCAGTGGAATCTCCTTAAACAAAACATCTGTGGTGAATGGAAGCATGGTTATATAGAAGGCTGTTAGATCATCTTTGAGTTCAAGTGACACGAAATGGACAATCTCTGAAGAGAACAATAGGATGAGCAGAACTCAGGGTAGTTTCTTGGCTCCATATATTGTATCTGCATATATATAAGTGTAAATGTATGTATTACTTAGAAGGTTTTAAGACTAGGCTGTTCACAGTATCTGGAGCTGAAACGAGTCGTAGCGAACTGTATAAGTAATCAGAATAGAGACATTTTTACTATATTAGAGCAGAGAGGGATGTAAGTCAATAGACCGAAAGAATCAGGGGTATTTACGCATATTTTCCGATTAAGTAAATTGAGACCGAAGGCTCTGTTTCTATATAGGGCGTATGCAAAATTAGATTCGTTATAAAATTTATATACACTTTAACCTAAATTAGAGGCGACCCTAAGTGACTGGGTGCACGGATAAGAGTGGCTTTTACTCGGTGACTGGCGGAGGGGAGGTAAGCCAATATACATTGCAGAAAGAGTCGGGGGGTAGTTAGGCCTATTCGCCGATTAAGTACGCCGAGGCTGAATTACTCCGTGCGGTTATGGGGACTCAAGGTGTATAAGTAGGCCCGTTGTAAGGGCTGAAAGATCCTTACAACGGGCGCAAATCTAAACAGCCGACTGATTATCGCCTATTAAAGGTTAACTCAAAATAGTTTCACCTTATAATAATGGCATTTAATTACCGGAACTGTTACATTGTAACTAATGTGATGAAGTATATTATATGTGTATTAATGTTTGATTGAGGTGTTTTAGTTACTGTACTTTGTAATTATACTTTTAAGATTGTTTTAGAGGAATCCTTCAGACTCAACTCGTTCGGGTCACAGAAAAAAAGGAAGTTTTTTTTAGCAGGAAACATTATACCAAGAGAAGCTAAACAATGGGGTTTTCAGAAGAAATATATGTTTGTGTGCGTTTGACAGGATGTGGCCTGATGCTTGCAGTGGTGACGAAATTTTTTGAAGGTCATTTAAGGTCTTTTAAGGATGACCCAGCATGGGTAATTTATTGCACTCTTTAAGCTAAATATTTAATCTGTTTTAAGAAAGTCTGTAAACTAATATTTTATCTGTTTTAAGGAACTCTGTAAACCAGTATTTGATTTGTTGCATTAAAATTAAAAGAAAATTAAATTCCTCTCGTCTCTTCTCTGATAAAGTTGAACACGCATGGAATGTATAGAGTTAGGTTTTAAATTAAATATATAAAACTCCTTCAGTGATTACAGCAATAAATAAATAATTTTCATACTTTGTATTTTTGTTTTGTTTCCAGTCCAAATATGTTAAAACAATACATCAAGATGCGTTTACTAAACAAGTATGAAAAAACACCTCAAAATTAAGTTATGTTTTGCTTAAAACAAGGTACATAATCTGTCAATGGTTTAAGAAAAAATAATTGTTTCTATTTAGCTTGTTTTAAGCAACAACAACGAGAAAAACAGGACAATTTCTTTTGCCATTTCACTTGTCTAGTAAATGTATCTTGAATTAAAAATATTTAGATATTTGAACTGGAAACAGGTAAGATACTAACTAAGAAAAATATTTTTCTTTTTTCATAATAATGTTTGCTTATTCACACTATGGTACAACAGCAGCTTATCTGTGTCTTTCACAGTGAGCGCATTAGTCTATTCACAACTGGTTCCTGGCACTGCTTCAGACACAGATATACACAGATTTTTTTTTACATTTATTTCTCACCACAAATATCCCCTTTTTTCAAAGCTTTCAAACCAAGTCAATTCTGTGTCATTAATGTATTGCTGAATCATCATGTATCATTAATTATCTCAGGGCATTTTCATTAAGCAGGCAGGGCTCTTCATTACTATTATTTCTTCTGAATGACAATCCTACGTGCCCATTATGGTGTGTTGGCTCATTACTGGAGCTTGGTAACATTCCTGGGCCTTGCTCTACACTGTTAGTAGCAAACTGGACTAGAGGCAGCTGCTGCTGAAGAGCTCCAAGAAAAAGTTTGATTCTTGAATGGTGGTTTGCAGACAATGTTGCTTTGGACGGTTTCTAGCATCTTGTACCGCTCCTAACTAACATAACATTAGCTTACTGACGGGCCTTGTCGACTTCGTTTGTTCTTTTGAGGAAAAATGTGCTCAGCTTAGCACATTTTTCATCATTTGTCATCAATGACTACAGACCTATCGCCCTGACAGTGGTGTTGAAGACTCACTGTCATCTGGACAAAGCAGGCAGCACTGTGAGAATCATGTTCATTGATTTCTACAGTACATTTAACTCAATTCAGCCTGATTTGCTTTGTCAGAAACTCCTGAAGACACAGGTGGAGGCCTCAACAATCAGCTAGATAAATGACTACCTGACAAACAGACCACAGTTTGTAAGACTGACAGACTGTGTGTCAAACCAAAAGGTCAGCAACACAAGAGCACAAGAGCAAGGGACTGTACTCTCACTATTCCTATTCACTCTGTACACCTCAGACTTCCAATATAAGACAGAGACCTGTCATCTACAGAAATACTCAGATGACTCTGCAATTGTCAGATATATCAGAGATGGAGAAGAAGCTGAATACAGAGAGCTGGTGGACCGTTTTGTGGCATGGTGTGGAAACAATCATCTTACCTTGGATGTGAACAAAACAAAGGAGATGGTTGTAGATTTCAGAAGAAACAGGGATAAGTACACCTAGTGCGTTTTCTGCCCACCCTCATAGGTTCAATGCAACCTGGAAGGGAAGGGTGACTGCCGACTTCGAATAATCCTCCCAGCCGCGCCGTAGGTCCGGGCTCTACCCGTGCGATTTTTCTCAGCTCCCTCGGACCTTGGGGGAACCGCGCTACGAATTTTCAAATATCCAATTCAATCCTATGAGGAGGGTCCGTCGCGAAATAACGGCCACCAGGTGGAGCCCTTTTAGTGAACCGCGGTCCAAGGTCAAAGGTCAATCAAATTACACAGGCTGGAGGCCTCCTTATAGGGTTACATAACCACAAAGATCAGAGGTCTGTTTGGGCCCCTGGATCTGTGGCGCAGACCTAAAATCATGCATTGTTGTTGCTTCAAAATTTTGTAACCAAAAGTCAAATGTCAACCAAATTACATAGGCCGGAGGCCTCCTTATAGCGTTACATAACCACAAAGGTCAAAGGTATGGTTCCCTGGATCTCTGGTGCAGTGCAGGACCACTTAGCTGGCACGTGCACAGATAGACATCAAAGGGGGCTTGAGCACCTGCCCTTTTTATTCCTGGAGAGAAAGTGCCCTTTATTCTGGGGTGCTTTTTTGTTGTTTTTTTTTTGGAAAAATAATATATATTCCTGTTTGCGCACTATTGAAGAATAGTATATCTAAATATCAAGTCAGGAGTTCTGAAGCGGCCACCCCCCACCCCTCCGGAGCGGCGTATATTGGCGCACATCATATAGACACACACCTGCAGGCAGTAGCAGCCCCTTCCAGTAGTGTTTTACTTGGCTTGTGCTGAGGAGAGTGGAGCTAGTGATGAACAAAAAATTAAACTACCAGTGCCTCGAATAAGGCTCGAATTTACTGCTGATTAGCCAAAGACAAATATTTAGATAACCTGTGTTTTGCTAGCATGCATGCCTCATGAGCTACTAGATTAGCTAATGTGTAAAGGATAATCGCTATACATTATCCCGCTTATTACATGGCTACCTACCAAATAAATCATTATTTTGACAGAAAAATATTAAAAGGGAGTTTATTGATTTAAGCCCGATTGGGGATGATTGGCACGGTAATTCCTTAGAGGAAGTGCACCGGTCAGGTGATTAGGCTATAGGTTTTGTGTTTTTATGTGTCTTGTATTATTAAAATCCAATGGCTTGTCTTCAAACTGCATTAACTCTTAGTATTTTGCAGAGTTTTAGTGTGTTTATCTGTGCATAATGGGCTCGACACACGGGGAGCAACGTCGCTCCTTCTCCATTCATTTTCTATGGAACTTGCGCGATGAGGCGAAAATCGCCTGCCCTCCTCCAGCCAAGCGACAGGCGACATTCATGCCTATGAGATTCCACACTCGTTCTCGTACACGTGCACAGGTGGGTTTGCGACGCGACACAAGAAAGTATAAAATTTTTTAACTTTTGTCGCTGTTGCATGGCCCTACAACCAATCAGTGAATGTTTCATTGACTGACTAATAAGCTGAGAGCATGCTACTTCAAATTGCAACCAATTCGACATGAAAGAACAGATCGTTTTAGCTGTGTCTGATGTTCCTATATTTTATGATTATCATCCTTGAGGTCCATCACAAAATGATGATATTCTCCATGATGTTTCCTTGTTTCTAATATTGGATGAACCCAGAGTTGCCATTTTCTTTTCTTAAGTAATGTGAACAACAAAATTTCTGTCAATTCCAGCAAAATATTCTTAATCTTCATCCTTGATGCTTTGTCTGTCACGGATCGCTTTTAACAATGTCAGAATTGCCGCAAATTTAATATCCAATAGGATTTCTTGGAGACAAGCGATCCGAGAGTGCGATGCCGCAATCGCTGCTGTTAATCGCGTCCCGTGTGTTCATTTTCACCTGGGTGGCGACAAGTTTCACATGTCGCTGTCGCTTGTCACTCCCCGTGTGTCGAGTCCATTAGTCCCGTAGTTTAGTACTGTTGTCATGGTAACCGCACTCGCACCGAAATCAGAGGAGGTGCGCCGGCAGAGCAGTAGACCGCTTGTGACTGACACTGCACTGTTCTTGTCATTGCAGACAAAATAATTTTTCATGCACCGGAGCTTTTTTTTTGTTCTTCAGTTTGCAACACAGACAAGCGTCGTAAGGAGAGGAGGTTGAAAGAGAGGAAAAAGGAGCTGAGTGAGGCTGCTAAAGGCATCACCAGTTGGATAGCAAATAGCTCACCAGGTAGCACTTGTACCAGTTATTTATGTTGTTTCAAATTAGATCTATTATGTTTTTCTAACATTATATTAGATTACTGTTGCCCAGCGTTACTATAGTTTTCATTATTTTTATTTTTATTTTGTTTTTTAACTTTTGTTTTTTATTCAGTAGAGTTTCAGTTACTTTTCAGATTTGGTTACTCGTTTCCGTTCATTCCAGTTAGTTTCAGTTAGTTTCCAGAGTGAGTTGTTTCATTTTAGTTTTTATTGTTTAAAAATGTTCAGTTTAGTTTTTATTAGTTTCAGCATTTTTTATTATAGTACTGGATATTTGTCGTGGGCAAGATCTAAGAAGTTTAGAGCAGGTATTACAATAGAAACACAATGCCGTGAAGGCAGTTGGCTCAGTCATGTAGACCAGTGGTTCTCAAATGGGGGTACGTGAAGTCACTCCAGGGGGTATGTGAAATTTTAAAATAGAAATATTTAAAAAGTTGCATCCATGCAAAAATCCTTTAAAATAATGATTTAATAAGTATAAGCTCATAAAATGAATTTTATATTGAGTAGGGCAATTCAATTTCATTATCCTAAAGCTAAAACCTCTTTCTAGTTATATATTTTTATTTCCAAATAGTTCAAGAGAGAATGCTGTTTTGCACATTTATGGAGTTTAAAATGGTTAATCCTGTGGTTTTAAATAGTACATGGTCACTATTTTCACTAAATAAAATTGAATCACTACATTTGAGTGATGATAAATATTTGTAATACATTTAGTTATGGATTTATTTATAGATATGAATTTTGTGCATGTTTATCAGTTCCAAAGTTTCATAAAGCAGACACTGATGGCACAGTGCTCTGTTTTACGTCTTTTTTTCCAACCAAAAATGCTTTGTGCTGGTCAGGGGGTACTTGGTACAAATTGAAAAGTAAAACTAAAGATATTTTCTGTATATCTTTATTTTATTCTAGTTAGTTTCATAAGGACACAATATAATATCAGTTACTTTTTTTTCTAAGCTCTAGTTTTTAGTTTTTATTTCACTTAACTAAAATATTTTATCACACCTAGTTTTACTTTTTAGTTTAGTTTTAGTTAACTATAATAACCTTAGTGTCGTCGAGTATGGTTAATAAAATAACAGATTAATGTGAAAGCAAAATTGTGCCTTGTTTGCAGATGGACAGCGAGATAGGTCAGGTGAGGAGGTGGAAGGAGAGAAACAGGAAGAGCCAGAGAGTGTAGAAGATAGAGCAAGCCAGGAGTAAGTGATGTTGCTGGGTTTTAAAATCTTGGTATATGTAACGTGCCCCTTTTTTAACTCTGAGCACCTGCCCCTCTCAAGGTCTCTGCACGGCCCTGCCACTTAGGCTTGATGTACTCTGGCTGTGGGCCCACTGCATAACCACTGTCTGGACCCCTGGAACTCTGGTGCAGTGCAGGACCACCTCTGGCTTCATGTACCATGGCTTTAGGTCTCCATTCTGGGCTAGAAATCCACTGTCTGGGTCCCTGGATGTCTGTCCCAGTGCAGAAAAGCCTAAGTCTCTCCATGGACATTTGGCATTGGGTTCCAACAATGGGACACTATGACGAGACCAGAAGTAGGGCATCGTGGTCCCCTCCTCATAGGCTCCCATTGTTGGAACCCGATGCCAAATTTACATGGCCCCCTTCTTTTGGTCTCCTCGTCATAGGGTCCCACTTTGGGAACGTGATGCTAAATGCCCATGGGATTCAGGCCCCTAAAACAATGCATTTTCATTGCTTTATAACTCAAAGGTTAAAGGTCAAAGGTCAGCCAAATTGCATATGCAAGACGCTACCATAGAGGGCTATACAACCACAGAGGTTAAAGGCCAAAGGTCAAAGTTGAACCAAATTACACAGCCTGAAGTCCTCCGTATAGGTTTACATAACCACAGAGGCTAGAGGTCAAAGGTAAACAAAATTACAAAAGGAATTGTTATAAAACCACAGAGGTCAAAGGTATGGGTCCCTGGATCTCTGGTGCAGTGCAGGACCACCTCTGGCTTAATGTACCTTGGCGTTGGGCCCAAATTCTGGTCTGTATAACCACTGCCTGAACCCCTGGAACTCTGTTGCAGTGCAGGTCCACCTCTGGCTTCATGTACCCAGGCTTTGGGCTTCCATTCTGGGCTAAGAATCCACTGTCAGGGTCCCTGGATGTCTGTCCCAGTAAGTGTCACCAAGGATATTTGGCATCACTCTCCCAGAATGGGACCCTATGAGGAGGAGACCAAGAGTAGGGCATTGTGGTACCCTCCTCATATGGTCTCATTATGGGGGCCTGGTGGCAAATGGCCGACCCTTACCCAGGCTGTAGGCCCCCATTCTAGGGAACATAAGCTCTGTGTTGGCCCCTGGTAATCTGGTGCGTGAGAAGGGCATAGTGGTTCCCTCGCGGTCCCCTCCTCATAGGCTCTCATTCTGGAAAGCTGGGGGCAAAGGGCCAACCCTTACCCCGGCTGCAGGCCCCCATTCTGGGGTACGTAAGGTCTGTGTTGGCCACTGGTACTCTGGTGCATAAGAAGGGCATAGTCGTTCCCTCGCGGTCCCCTCCTCATAGGGTCCAATTAAGGTCCCTGGGGGCAAAGGGCTGATCATTACCCCAGAAACAGGAGAAGGTAGCCAATCAACAACTAATTAAGCACATGTCTCAGTGTACGTTCCACCTTTCATCATACTTTCAGGGTAGTGTCCGGGGTCGGGCCCACAAAATTCGTTGAGTAAACGCTTTTCCAACATTGCCCGGGGTCGTGAGGTCACTCCAAGCTTCCAGCCTTTTCCACGTTGTAGGTCCTATGTATTTGGGAGTATTGTCATGAAAATTGGATAAATATGTTTAACATCTTCCACTCTATGTATCTAAAAAACGTAATGGCCAAAAAACTGTTTGTAAAGCTAACTCCTAACAGGAGCCACGTAGGAGCCCGGGTAAAATTGAGTAATATTCAGTAAATGGCCCTCCATAACATATCCAGAGTTGTAATGGATTTGACTTTCTTTTAAAAGCACTGGAAACCCCAGGCTGTGGATATTTGGCATCAGTCTCTAAGATGTCTCCCTTTGATGATGAGGGGACAACGTTTTTTTTTAAGTGCTTGCAAACCACAGCCTGTGGACATTTGGCATCAGTTTTAGAGAATGGGACCCTATGAGGAGGGGACTACGAGCCCCTTATTTTCGTCCCCTCATCATAGGGTCCCATTCTCGGAAGGTCATATCCAAATGTACATGAGGTTTCTGTCCCTAAAAAAAGCATTTTTATTGATTTATAATTCAAAGGTCAAAGGTGAACCAAATTTACAGGGCACACTTCTAGCGTGACGTAGTTTTGAGATCCAGTGTCACTTTCCTCCCAGCTAGCTCAGGGGTTAATTGAAACCCTAGCCAAACCCCGACAACATGGGGTACAGGGTCCGTATACCCCAAGACCCTTCGAAGTGAAAAGTGGTCTCAACAACAGAACCCTATGAGGAGGGGACCACGACACCCTACTCCCATTGTTGGAACCCAATGCCCAAATGTACATGGCCCCCTTCTTTTGGTCCCCTGGTCATAGGGTCCCATGGAAGTGGACTATTACCGAAATTTCCATTGTCTGTTGGGCCGAAACATGGAATCATGCAGCCCATCCCCCGTTGTTAGGTCAAAGTTGTTAGCGCTAGTATGTCGGCTTCCGCTCGACGTAGAAACGTGAAACTTTCGACACGGACCACTTGCACTTTGACCCCTGAACCTGACCTCCACTGTAGGTCCTATGAGAAAGGGACGTAGGTACCCCTGGGGACATTACTCAATTTTCAATTACTTTTCACCTTCTGGTCACCTTTGTGCAGTTTCTGTTCAACCGAAGGTCGTGCGGCCACTGTTTTCGCGCTGCGGGCAGCTAGAGGGGCCCGGTGTTGAAATACACCATTGTTTGGTCACAATTCCAACTTTTTGTCCCAAAGCGGTCCCACAGAGTTTAAAGCTATACACGTCGACCCAGAGGTCAAGGGGCTTCGGCGTGTTGATTTGCAGCTTCCTGGGAGGCCCGTGGTGCAAAACAGAGCCCCTGACCTTTGCCGTCATATCCACGCACATTATGGGGCTGCGAAAGAGCCCTGGGGTACCTGAAACAAAACAAAAAGGTCAGAGGTTGTGCTCAGATCCAAAGACGGTCTGGTGGGGCAAAACCGGTCAAAAGGGTCTGTCCCATATGGACACAGAGCCAGTGAGAAAGGTTTCGGTGGAAGGGACTGTCCCATATGGACACAGTACCTATGATAAAGGTTTCGGTGGTACAACAGCACCTCCAACAGTCCAAAGGACGTCGGCACACCCCCTATGACCGCGGGCCGAAACATGTCCCGCAGGTTTGCATTGGCCTATGAGAACGTTTGGACCTGTGACAATAGTCCCAATTAATTTTTTCCGCCCCTTTGGGACATTTGCCCTTAGTCAAAGACTGTCTCTACCAAGGGAGAAGAAGTGGAAGTGGTTGAAGAGTACAGATACCTCTGACTTCACCTGGACAACAGACTGGACTGGAGAATCAACAGTGTAGCCTTCTACAAAACGGGACAGAGCAGACTGTACTTTTTGAGGAAGAAGAGGTACTTCAATGCAAGATCTGCAAATCTCGTACAAGTCTGTTGTGGAGAGTGTCAGCTCTTCTTCCATCATTTACTGGGGTAGCAGCATCAGAGCCAGGGACTTAAAACAACTCAACAACCTGATTAAGAAGGCTGGTTCTGTTCTGGGGACACCATCCAGATCACTCAGGTCCTCCAGCTCTAGTTTACTGATCATCCCTAAAACCAGAACCAAATATGGGGAAGCTTCTTTTAGTTTCTATGCTCCTCATATCTGGAACAAACTACCAGGAGAATACAAAGCTGCAGAGACACTGCACCCTTTAAATCTAAGATTTAAACTTACCTATTTAGACTTGTTTATGAGTAAATGGTTTTACTTGCTTGTTTTTAATTGTCACACAAATTATTGTCTTAATTACTGCAAATGATTTCTTGTGTTAAAAACTGTGAGCTTTCTTCAGCAAGATCAGTTAATGAACTAAATCTGTTTTTCACTAATTTGTCCCTACATTGTTGTATTTTCTTGATTGTTTTCTTATTTTAACTGCTCATATGTAAAGCACCTTCAATTGCCCTGTGTTGAAAGTGTGCTATACAAATAAAATTGCCTCTCCTGACCTTGCCCTGCTGTGGAACAACTGGAGATAATGATGCAAAGAAGGATTCTTCACAAAATTAAAAAGATTATGGACAACCCTGAGCATCCTCTTCATGAGACTACCCTACAGCAACAGAGTATCTTCAGTCGGAGGCTTTTTCAGTTTCGCAACACAGACCGCTACAGGACATCCTTTTCCCCCACAGCCATCATGGTCTAAAACAACTCCTTGGAAAATGAATTAGTAATGAGCAACAACAACATTTAATTTCCATCTGGGATCCATAAAGTATTTTTGGATTTGAATCCCATAATTTGAAAGCTGTAAAAGAGCATGATATAGTCCCCTTAACATGGAGTAGGATTGTCATTGGCATAAACACAAAATAAATGTTTTTTAATGCTAATTTTTCTACATACGTTAACTCAGAAAATACATCATCTGCTGACTAACTTAGTTCCATAGAAATAGGTGTCTGATTGAAGTGAATTGATTTCCTGTATTAAATCAATCAAAGGTCAAGTGCACTGATAATGATAAGAAAAATAAAGTGCATCTTCTAATGACCAATACATCTCACTACATAAAAATGTTTAAAATGTATTATGTTGGAAATGAATACCCAAAAATGTAAGTCTATGAACAGTTTTTGGAAAACGGACTACTGATATAGAATAGTGAAAATTTGTAAATCAGGACATGGTTATTTTAGATAGATTTGCAATGTATATATGTAATATCTGTATTAATGCTTTCTTACCATTTGATAGCTTGATTATTTACAGTGCTCAGCATAAATTAGTACACCCCACTAAATTTGTCAGAAAACCTATAGTTTCTTTTCAGAATCTACATTTTTTACGAGATACTAATCTACAAAATACTTCCACAAATGTGGGCCATTGATTGCAAACAAGATTTGTTAATTTTCAGACACAAAAACATGATTTTCATAACAAGTTCATTCAAGCCCATGGTGCAAAAATGAGTACACCGCAAACATAGTCTTAGGAGAGATGCTACACTTAAGACTACAAAATTCTAATTAACAGGCATTCAACCAAGGTGAGTTTAATGATTCATATAAGAGGAGTCCAGCAGACAGGTGACTATAAAAGTGCATTAATTAACAAAGAAAATCCCTTCCCATTTCATGCTCACCATGGAAGAGAAATGCCACAAAATCAGAGAAAGGACATTTCTTTACACAAAAAAGATGAGGGCTACAGTTAAATTAGGAAAGTTTTACATGTCAGTCAAAATACTGTAACAAAAGTGATCCAAAAATTTAAGAAAGATGGAAGTGCAACCATCTTACAGAGATGTCCAGGCCATCCACGGAAACTAACATCTCGACAGGAGCATCTTCTGATGAAAAGGGTTGAAGAAACTCGCCATGTATGTTCATTGCAGTTAGCTAAAGCAGTACAAAGGCAAACTGAAGTGACTGTTTACCGTGACACCATACAGTGGATGCTGCAGAAGAATGGCATGCATAGGTATCGTCCACGAAGGAAGCCTATCTTAAAGCCCATGCACAGAAAAGCATGCCTAGGAAATGAAAAAAAGAAAAAAAATTAACACTACTGTGACTCTAAACTCTGTTTTTGGAACTGATGGTTTAAAAACTGTATGGTGTCGTTGTCACGGCACTTATGCTGCAAGGAGGACTAAGGGCAAGTGTCCCAAAAGGACACGGAGAATTAAATGAACTTATTGCAAACGGACAGGGCTCGTCCCCGGTGTCAATGGGGCCGTCCATTTGCCATAAGCCAATGTTAAATGGAGCGGGCCCAGAGGGACATGTCGTGTCCGTTAAGCATAAGCCTGCGCCGACGCCGCTTGGACCTTCGGAGGCGCTGTCGTTCCACCGAAACCTTTGGCATAGGCTCTGTGGCCATTTGGGAGCCGTCCCTTACTTCGGCCCTTTGCCATAGGGTTCTGTGGCCATTTGGGACGAGTCGATTCTGACGGTGCCGTGTCGGGGTCTGAGCGCCACCTTCGACCTTTTATAGGTTTTAAGCGCCCCGGGGCCCCCCAGCGGGCCCGGACGTGACGGCGGAGGTTGGGGAAGCCGTTTTGCGCCACCGGCCTCCCAGGAAGCTGCGAGTTGGCAGGCCGAAGCCCCTCAGCCTCCGGGTGGACGTCCGAAAGTTTGAACTCGTTCTGACCACCTCGGGACAAAAAGTTGGAATTTTCACCAAACGATGACGCATTTCTACTTTTCGTCCCCTGCTCATAGGCTCCCATTGTGGAAACCTTATGGCAAATGTCCACGTGTTTGGGCCCCAAAAACCATGCATTTTTACTCCTTCACAACTTTGGAGCTAGAGGTCAGAGGACAACCGAATTACACACGGAGTAGGCCTCCTTATAGGACTACATAAAACCGTGGCTAAAAGGTCAAATGTCAGAGGTATAGGCCCCTGGATCTCCGGTGAAGCAGGACTAACTGTACCCAGGCCCCGGGCCTCCTTTCTGGGCTTAAAATCCACTGTCTGGGCCCCTAGTTCTCTGGTGTGGTACAGGACCACCGCTACCATCATGTACCCGGGCCGCGGGCCTCCATTCTGGGCTTAAGATCCACTGTCTGGGCCCCTGGGTCAGTACAGGGACACCCCTGGCTCCACGTACCCAGGCTTTGGGCCTCCGTTATGGGCTTAAAATCCACTGTGTGGGGCCCTGGTTCTTTGGTACAGTACAGGGACACCTCTGGCTTCATGTACCCAGGCTACAGGCCCCCATCCTGGGCTTAAAATCCACCCTCAGGGGCCCTGGATGTATGTCCCAGTGAAGAAAAAACCAAAGTCCACCATGGACATTTGGCATCTGGTTCCCACAATTGGAGCCCATGAGGAGGGGACGAAAATAAGGACGGCGCCCTACTTTTCGTCCCCTTCTCATAAGATTGCATTATGGAAGTGCTGGGGGCAAAGGGACGAGCCCTTCCCCAGGAACGTGACACCGCTGCCAATCAACGACTAATTGAGCTCACATCTCGGCCTGCGTTCCAGGTAGACGCACAAAACTTTGGCCCCAGAGCCCCTGGGCTCCGGGGCCACCCAATAAGTCGAATATACGCCGGTCCAACGTTGCCTGGGGTCGTGAGGTCGCCCCGAATGTCAGACCGTTTCGATGTCGCAGGAGTGAAAATCGTATCGTATGCTCTAAGTCGTCCACTCTATGTAAACCGCTGGAGCCGTGCTTCTACGGGGCTCCTGTGAGGAGTTAGCTTCAGGAGGTGTGTGGAAGACTGTGCTTTGGTACAAGGATACAGTGGGAGATTCAGAACGCATCTGTCCAGGTTGCGTCCAAATCGGCCTCAAAACGTCGAAAACACGAGGCGTTGAAGGGAAGGCCGTTTCTCCGCCCCCGGGGGGGGGGGGGGGGGGTTGGGGGTGGTCTACGGGTCTGGAACCAAGTCAGGATCGTGTGTCCCCCTCCCGGGAACAACATATTCAAATTTCATAACTCTAGCATATGTAGAAATTTTTCATTCCCACAGACACTATTTTTCACTTGATATGGTCTTGGGGTCCATGGACCCTACCCCTATTCGTAGGGTCAGCTGGCTAGGGTCAGGCTATTTTCCCCTGAGGGTAGCTGGGGGGAAAGTGACACCGGATATCAAAACTAGGTCACGCTGGGAGTGTAACCTGGCTAGTGAAGCTAGGCGCTCCGTTGTGGGCGGACCTGGAACTGGGCGCTCAGTGGCCGGCGGACCTAAGAGTGGAGGCTTGCAGGCTGGCATCAGGTCCCTCCTGGTCGTCACAGGAAGCTCCGGCTGCCCACAAAGAGTTGGCGGGTGCTGAAGGGCTGCTGCAGTGATGGCCAGGAGGATTGCCGCAACAATGATGTCCGGCAAATCCAGCAACTCTGATGGTGGCAGAGGCAAATCCAGCAACTCTGGCGGCGGCAGAGGCAAATCCAGCAACTCTGGCGGCGGCAGAGGCAAATCCAGTAACTCTGGCGGCGGCGGCAAATCCAACCGCTCTGTTGGCTCTGGGAGCATACTGAAGGGACTCTGCTGGCTCTGGGAGCAGAGACTGAAGGGGCTCTGCTAGCTCTGGGAGCAGAGACTGAAGGAGTTCTGCTGGATCTGGGAGCAGAGACAATTGGAGCTCTGCTGGCTCTGGGAGCAGAGACTGAAGGAGTTCTGCTGGATCTGGGAGCAGAGACAAATGGAGCTCTGTTGGCTCTGGGAGCAGAGACTGGAGGGGCTCTGCTGGCTCTGAAAACAGAGACTGAAGTAGGGAGAAGGTGGAACAGGCTGAAGCACACGGCAACTTCGGGGCCGAACAGGCCGATGCAGATGCCAACTTCGGGACCAAACAGGCTGATGCAGACGCCAACTTGGAGGTCGAACAGGCCGAAGCAGACGCCAACTTCAGCGACCCGGAAGCTGCTCCTTCCTGTCGACGCCGCCGTCTGCGGCGATATGGTGGAGGATCCTTTTGCCTTCGGCTGCGTGGCTGAGATGGCCGCTCATGTCTGCGTGGACCGGTTCCCGGAGCACAGTATGCGAGCCGAGGGCCGACGAGCGAGGACTGCTGCTCCACATACTGCTCCTTATTGTCCTCCCAGTCTGACCAGTCCGAGGGAGGATACTCTGGCGCAGCTTTGCGGCGTCTGTGTCGCTGCTTGCCACCAGGATCTGGCTCCCCTCTGGAATACAGGTACTCGAGCCTGTCCCCGTGAAAGAACTCGAACAGCTCGTCTTCGCTGACGTCGAGGGGACCCAGTTTTGGGCTGACAGTAGAAGCCTGCAGCTGGACGGCTGGCAGAAACAGGGGGAGCCCTCGATGAAGCAGTCAGAAAAGGAGAGAAAAGACAGCCGGAGAGAGGATCGGTGGTGCGTGGAGCATGGAGACTGAGCTGACGTTGGTGGATGCGGATCTCCTCCCCAAAAAGGACAACTCCTCCTCGGCTGTCTGCATGAGGATGTCCGCTGCGTCCTCCAGGTCCAGCGCGTCATGGGAAGTGAGGCTGGGGAAGAACCGAGGAAAAAAAATCTTCAGCTGCGGTCTGGCGAGCTGAGGCTTTCAAGGCTCCTTCAGGGCTAGCCCAGAAGTCATGCAGGAGATCAGGGTCCGATGCTTCTGCTGGGACCATCTTTTGTAGCTGGATCATTCTGTCACGGCGCTTGTGCTGTGAGGAGGACAAAGGACCCAGGCGCAGAAGCAGAGTTCCAGGTGAGGTGATACTTTTATTGAACGTGCAGCAACATGAGGCGAGACAATAAACACTCAGTACACAACAATGATCCACCGAGGACTGAAGCTCTCGCTGGATCTTAAGTAAGGGGAGACTAGGAGGAACGGGTGAAGACACTCAGGGAACACATGTGCAAACAATAGGAAGTGAGGAGGTTCAGACAGGACGACACAGGTGCAGATGATGATGAGGAGAGAGGGTGATTAGGGCAGCATGACAGTCGTAATGGTGAGGATTTCAAAGAAAAATCTATGGTGCCTACAGTAAAACATGGTGGTGGAAATGTCCTGATGTGGAGCTGCTTGAGTGCTGCTGGTGTTGGGGAGCTGCATTTCAATGATGGTATCATGAACTCAACAATGTACTGCTCTATACCGAAGAAAAAGATGCTGCCATCACTCTGTGAACTTTTCAAACACGTCAATGGTCCAAAACACACATCTAAAGCTACTGTTGCATTTCTGAAGAAGAACAGGGTGAAGTTGATTGAATGGCAAAGTATGTCAACTGATCTGAACCCAATCGAAAACGGAATTCTGAACCGATAAGTTGAGAATTATTCTCCCTCCAGTAGCTAGGCTCTAATAGAGGTTATTCTTGAAGAATGGAAAAGATAGTTTGTAATATGTTGCCAACTTATTCATTCCATGCCTAGAAGGCATGGTGCTGTCCTTAAAAATCACGGTGCTCATACAAAAGACAATGCTCTTGCCCTCTTTAATTTATCAAATTTTCTCTATCCAGAAGCTTCTCTGAGTTATTTTAACACACAAACACGTTAAAACACTTATTTTCTGTCGGTGTTCTTTACGTCTTGGGAACTCGTTAAGCGTTACAGTGGTTTTCTGGGCTAAGTAATGTATCGCTAGGTTAGCTTAGGTTCACTGTTTATGGCTGTCCCTCAGTCTCTCTCTGAATCTCCTCCTCTCTCCTGCTCTCTGTGACAGATGTTTAGCTACTCCTCTACCTCCTTTAGCGAAGATGGTAGGTGTAATAAGTGCAGCATTTTCGTAACTTTGGAGGTAAGGGTTTCTGAGCTAGAGGCCCTGCTCCGCGCTGTAGAACAGCCAGGCCCAGCAGTAGCTAGTGCGGAGCCAGTTAGGAAAGGACTCCTTAGCTGTCCTCCAACAGCTCCCGTGCATCCAGGACCTCAGGCGAACTGGGTCACTGTTTGTAGGAAGCTTAGCGCCAAACCCCAGTGCGCAGCCAACCTCCAACCCCTTTCTGTGAACAATAGGTTCGCCCCACTCAGCGACGCACCCGCTGAGCATGAGAAGTCGATTCTTGTAATTGGCAGCTCCATAGTTAGAAACGTGGCTCCAGAGACACGAAAGACCACTGTCAGATGCCTTCCAGGGGCCAGAGCTGCAGACATTAGGTCCAATCTGAAACTTTTGGCCAAGGACAAACGGCAGTATAGCAGGATTGTTATCCATGCTGGTGGCAATGACACCCGGTTACGGCAATTGGAGGTATTAAAATTAGCGTAGCTTTGGTGTGTAGGGCTACCTAAAAAGATGTCTGACTCTGTAATTTTTTCTGGTCCCCTGCCTGATCGTACTAGCGATGACATGTACAGCTGTATGATGTCGTTTCACCTTTGGTTGTCAAGGTGGTGTACAGAAAGAGATGTGGGCTACATTGATAACTGGGCCTTTCTGGGGAAAACCTGGACTGTTACATAGAGATGGCATCCATCCCACCGCGGACGGCGCTGCCCTTCTTTCCAGGAACATTGATAGGGTTATCTCTAGTTCCCCAACGCCCAGACAACCCAGAGTCCAGGTCAGGGAACAGGGACTGCCACCCACCCACTACCCTATAGAGACAGTTTCCCGTCCACTACCCAAAACAAATGAATTAAATGGTAATGCTACTAGAGCAAAAAGTAAAAATCTCATAAAGATAAATACAACTCAGACTGAACTGAAAGATAAATGAATTGAATATGGTTAACTAAACATAAGATCTCTCCCCTCAAAATCACTCTTGGTAAATGACTTAATTTGTGATAATAATATTGATGTGTTTTGTCTTCCAGAGACATGGTTGCAGGAAGAGGACCATGTCACAATAAATGAGTCAACTCCCCCTAGCTACTTAAACTTTAGTGTCCCTCGAAGTACTGGTCGAGGAGGTGGAGTAGCCACCATCTTTCATTCAGATTTACTAATTAATCCCCCCAAAAATAATAGTTAGAGTTCCTTTGAGCATTTAATCTTTAGACTTCCTCATACACATAACAAAGCAGTAAAGCATTATGGCGCCTGTTCGTGGTCTTGTATCGTCCACCAGGCCCTATTCTCAGTTTTTAGATCAGATCTCATATTTTCTATCTGACTTAGTTTTAAACAATGATAAAGTTATTATAGTTGGAGACTTCAATATTCATGTTGATAGTGAAAGTGATAGTCTAAATACAGCTTTTAACATTATCTTAGACTCAATAGGCTTTACTCAAAATGTGCAGGGACCAACCCACTCTCGTCACCACACTTTAGATCTTTTGTTGACTTATGGCATTGACTGTGAAGAAATAACAGTCTTTCCACATAACCCTATCCAGTCTGATCATTTTCTGATCACTTTTAAACTCACTCTAACTGACCATTTCAAACCTGAAATAAAACTTCATTATACCAGAATGTTATCAGACAATGCTGTAGCAAGTTTTAAAGAAGCTCTTCCAAATTTAGTTTCCTCAGTACATAAAAGTAGAATACAAAATAGTGATTTAACTCGTGACCCCTCACAACTTGACATTTTAGTTCATAGTGCTAATTCCTCCATTAAGACAAAGTTGCCCCCTTCAAAAGGAAGGTGGCTAGCCATAGAAGATTAGCTCCATGGTTTAATTTAGAGCTATGTACCCTAAAGCAGAATGTTGGAAAACTAGAGAGAAAATGGCGCTCCACGCATTTACAGGATTCTTATTTACTGTGGAAAAATAGTCTATTGCTATATAAAAAGAGCCTTCGAACAGCCAGAACAGCATATTATTCATCTGTAATTGAGGAGAATAAAAATAATCCTAGGTTTCTTTTTAATACAGTTGCCAAACTCACACAGGATCATAGCTCTATCGAGCCAACCATTCCCCAAGCTCTAAGCAATGATGACTTCATGCAATGTTTTATAAATAAAATAGACTATAAAAAATAAGATAAATCGGAACCTTCCCAATAATCTTGCTTCTTTAGTTAGTGAGGCAGCATCAAAAATGGTTGAACCTAATATTTGCTTGAACTGCTTTAATCTAGCCGAACTTTCAGATCGACTAAAATTATTAGCTTCATCAAAACCTTCAACTTGCATGTTAGACCCAGTCCCAACTAAGCTTTTAAAAGAGGTTTTCCCTTTGATTGCTGCTCCAATTTTAAATATAATGAATCTATCCTTAGTCAATGGATATGTACCACAGGAGTTTAAGATTGCTGTAATTAAAAATCTACTTAAGAAACCATCTCTTGATCAAAACGACTTCATTAACTATAGACCGATATCTAATCTTCCCTTCTTATCTAAAATTCTTGAGAAAATAGTTGCGCATCAGATGTGTGAGCATTTAAACAATAATGAGCTGTTTAAGAAGTTTCAGTCAGGCTTTAGAGCTCATCATAGCACTGAAACAGCTCTGGTGAAGGTTACTAATGATATTCTCATAGCCTCAGACAATGGACTGGTGACCATTCTGGTCCTGTTAGATCTCAGTGCTGCCTTTGACACTGTCTCACAATATTCGCATAGAAAGGCTTCAACATGGCGGTATAATAAGGACAGCACTAGGCTATTTTAAATCTTATTTGTCCAGAAGATTTCAGTTTGTTCAGGCAAATAATAGATCTTTCTCGGCCTCAATGGCTGCTTGCGGAGTATCACAGGGTCGGTGCTTGGGCCGATTCTTTTTACTTTATATATGCTTCCTATTGGTAAATTAATTAGGCAGCATGGGATAAAGTTAAGCGGATGATACACAGCTACATCTATCCATAAATCCTGATGATTCCAATCAGTTAGGTAGACTACAGGCATGTCTGGAAGACATAAAAACTTGAATGACTCTAAACTTCTTGCTTCTGAATTCTGATAAAACAGAAGTTGTCGTCTTTGGACCAGAAGCTCTGAAAAAGAAACTACTTAGTCTACCCCTTCACCTGGACGGCATTAAATTAGCCTCCAGTAATAAAGCAAAGAACCTCGGTGTTATTTTTGACCAAGATATGTCATTTAGATCTCACATTAAAGAAGTCTGTAGGATTTCCTTCTTTCACCTTAGGAATATTGCAAAAATTAGAACCATCCTGTCCAGGAGTGATGCTGAAAAACTAGTCCATGCCTTTGTTACTTCAAGGCTGCAAGAGTTCTAATGAATAAAAGAAGAAGAGATCACATTTCCCCTGTTTTAGCTTCTCTTCACTGGATCCCAATAAAATCTAGAATAGAATTCAAGATCCTCCTTCTGACATATAAAGCTCTTAATAACCAAGCTCCATCATACATCAGAGACCTGCTTGACGACCCTGACTAGCTGGCATTCCAGTGGCGGAACGTTTTCCACGTCCTGCTACCAGCTTCTGCTTCTGCATCAGTTCTGTTCCTCTTTCTGTGTCTCTGCTGCCTTCTCCAAACCCCAGACGGTCTCGGCAGATGACCGCTTATGCTGAGCCTTGTTCTGCTGGAGGTTTCTTTCTGTTAAAAGGGAGTCTTCCTCTGCACTGTCGCTTCATGCTTGCTCAGTGTGAGGGATTGCTGAGAAGCCACGACGCAATCTTCTGTGGTTCTCTAATTCCTAAATTAAACATTGTATTGTAATAACTCTTCTTGTAAAGTGCCTTGAGATGACATCTGTTGTGAAACGGCGCTATATGAATAAACTGAATTGAATTGAATTCATTTTTGCTTGAGCCAAGTTGAGTAAAACTGGAGATTTTGTGATCTAAATCAGATTATTAACCTTAATTTCATGTTATGGAGTTAAAAATGTGTTCAATAAAACTCAGTATTGTGAAAAGTAACTAAAAAATAAAGCAGTATTAAAGTGTTAACTTTCACTATAATCAAAGGGATAGTGATAAAGGGCACAACAAACAATGTGACCAAAATAGTGGCAATAAATTACATCTTTATTTAATTTTAAATGATCTTGTCATTCTCATCATCCGATCTTATCATTATCAGACCAGAAGCAAACGAAAAACAATAACAACGGTCATTCGGGTCCACACTCCAAGCCAGTTGGTGGCAGTAATGTACCAAATTGTTGTATCCAAACCGCCCTAGAAATACAAAAGAAGAAGGTGAGGGAACGTGAGTTTAGGCGACGTTACTTGAGGCAACGTAAGGTGAGGCCATGTAAAGTTAGGTGACGTCAGGGAGGTTGACGTATGTTTTTCCATTTTACTAAGGTACGCCGCCACTGCATTGCCACCAGCAGACGTTCACAGACATCGCTGGTGTTCATTAAAAAATGAAGACGTTCAGACGGCGAAATGAAGTTCGGGTGCCTTCGGAGTGGCACTTTTCACTCTTCATAGTTGTCGGCTCCTGCTCCTCTCTCACTGTAGTAGATGTCGGGTTGCGCTATGCTGTTTTCAATGTTATCGGAAAAAGTAGCTTCAAGCACTAACGTCCGATTTTTTTTTCTTGTTTGCCTTATAAGTGGGGGCGGGGACGGATCCATAAACATTATGTATGTAGCCACCTCATTATGTGCTAGAGAATGATCCAGCATGGCCGCAATATTGGATGGGTCTCCTCACTACAAACTGTTTATAATTATCACAAAAAATGTTAAGAGAAAAACTGTCCATGTGCCGTGTAAGCTGATCACAGCTGCTGTGCCTTCATCCTCTGACCTGCTTCAAGTTAAAAAGAACAGCCACCTAATGCCTCCCTCAGAAGGAACTGTGAAGGTTCGAGCTGAGATTGGTTCAGCATTTTTCTCCGAACCAAAACTGAAAAAGGCGAAGATGGAAAAGGTCAGCTGGTGTCTGAATGCTATTGATAAAATCTACTCTACTCTACGAAGCCCCGGAAAAGGGCATCCGGGTTATGGAAGATATCTGGCTATTTGGATTTATGTGGATCGGGTCCCTGCTGATGGGAATGGGCATGTACTGGAACTGCGGCAAAATGGAGCAACAAATACTGAAATTGGAGACAGTTCTGGAAGCGATTGGAAGGCTGAAGGAGCCGTGTGAAGCGCAGATTCGTGCTGATGGTACTCAGAACCTCACGCTTGGCACAGGCTAGACGCTACAAGAGGCGATCTAGCTGGCGCTTGGGACTCACTCGCGATTGTCATCGGACTTGGAGAAACTGTCAGTGTGGATTGGTGCAACTGAAAATTAAAAGAGTAATCTGGAATTTAATTGGTTGAATAAGACTATATAAGAAACCACTGACAGACTGAAGGGGTAGAGAGGAAATTTGCCCTCCCTTTTATCCAAATAGTTATTGTTTTGGCTCCCATGAAGACTTTCAAATTGGTCCACAATCAAATGCCCGTGAAAGGAATGTAAACAAAGGATCCTCCCCACCGTACACCGGCATCTACTGACACACACACTGACATGGATTCAGACACACACACTAACACACACACACCGTCTCGCTGTATCCTAAGGCTCTCTCCTGCACCAGGAAGCTGGATAACAGCGCGCCTCGATGGCAGTGTGTTAACCTGTGGACTGGAGCTCATACCCGCCCATCCCTCCTGATGTGTCAGTGTTAATGTCTGAATATGTGCTTAAATGTTTAGGTATGGTTTTTTCTATTACCTGTTTTTTTACTCTTGACTAAGGATCAAAACACATTTGAACGCTTTTTTCCCCCACCATGGACATGCGCTTTCCTTGTATGTTTCTCATACTTGGCCATTAAAGCTGATTCTGATTCTGAAGATGTCTTTTTACCTTTACTCTGGGGGCACATTGCAGAAACCCAATTTGGGATTGTCATCTATCACATCATACCTCTTCCTATCTTTTCGTAGCGTTTGACACTCTACCTGACTAACATTAACCTGTCTCTTCCTATCTACCCGTCTAACCTGTCTCTAACTACCTATTTACCTGTCTCTAACTGTAAGCCTTGTAAAAGAGGAAGGTTTTTAAGCCTAGTTTTAAAGATAGACAAGTTGTCTGCGTCACAAACCAACCCTGGGAGCATGTTCCATAGGAGGGGAGCCTGGTAACTGAAAGTTCTGCCACCCATTCTACTTTTAGAAATCCTAGGAACTACCAGTAAACCTGCAGTCTGAGAGCGAAGTGCTCTGTTAGTAACATATGGAACAAACAGGTCTCATTTATGATGGAGCTAGATGTTGAATTGTATTCTGTGGACTACCTGATAATAAAGAGTTACAGTAATTCAGCCTTGAAGTAACAAAGGCATGGACTAGTTTTTCAGCATCACTCCTGGACAGGATGCTTCTTATTTTTTTATTTTTTTTACGTGTCCTGTCTAGCAGTTTGCTACTCAGAATTGGTGTCTGAGTACCAAGTACAAGCCCAACAGATTTACTTTCCAACCAGAGTCCACTTGATGTATATGTATGAAAAAATCTTTATTAGTGATTACTGAGGGTTCAATTTCCTTAAGTCATGGACACGAAACCGAGACAAGAAGGAAGAAAGGAAGAAGGTGAAGAAAAGAAACAGGACCAGCAGAGGCGCGAACCGACGACACAAGACAGGGAGGCAAACAAAGAACACAAAAAAACATCCCAGTCCTCCACCTCTGCCGGACGGCAGATAAGCGGTAAAAATAAAATAAAAAAAACTATTAAAAAAACAACAAACTGAACAGAACCACACCAATAGTTCAGATCCAGTAATATAAACTAAGAATGTCAGATTCACTACACACAAGCATGGATTAATGAACACAATACTAATGTTTCCGGTAAACTCCTGGTAACAACTAACTCAGCTCAGGATATGTCTGTCCACACCAATGTCCCCACACCTGTGTGTGATCATGCAGGTCTGAATAAGGTTTCCCCATGCATGTAAGGAACTGTCAATCCGTCCTACAGGAATCGACACAGACATGAAAGAGGCAGGAGACGCATGCGTCCAGAGTCCCACAGAGCGCAGGAGCTGCAGGCGGACCAGCGCAGGGACGATCACCCACCAAGAGAGGAACAGATGGAAGCCGCAGGGGACCACCCACCAACCGCAATTCTGGGGCCTGAGAGATCGCAGGGACGAGCCCATGGGCTCCGCCGGAAACCGGCTACACCAGGGCGGGCCCGGAACAGGACCTGGAGGCCACGGGGATCAGGGTACCCCGCCCCCCAGCAGGGCTCCGACCAGGGACCCGCCGAGAGGGGTCCCCCGCTGCTGCCAACAACCCGGCCCCCCCCAGGAAAAAAGGAAAAATAACCATAACCAACAAGGGGAACACCAGCTGCAGAAAAAAGAACTTATCAGGCTGCACTGTGTAATAATCTGAATTAGGTGATGTTGCTACACTGAATGTTTAGAGTTGTTGATGAGATTCAGACTACCAAGAGCCCTGGCCCCCTTCAGGTTGGGTTTGGAAGAAGCTGTAAGCGAGGTGTAACCTTTCGAGATGAGCTGGTCAGCTTCTGAGTGTTTTCCAATGATCCACCTGTCTTTGACTGAAAAAGTGGCGTCAGAGCCAGTGTTTTTATTTAGATACAGTTTCTTGCAAACAATGTGCTTCTAATCTTAATGTAAGCAGCCGAGTCCATGATGTTTAAAGAGTAACTCACCCCCCTCTACCAGAGTATAACTCCGTCCATATTTCTTTCTAAAAAACGGAGGTGCTGCCTGACGGACCAGTCTGTAGAAGTGGTACATTCTACATTATTTTTGGCCAAATCTAATGCTAAATATAGATTAGCTTGAGTAATTTGACGTGACTCTGCCTCATCTGGTACAACTGTGGCCATTGTACGTCATTGTCCGCAACAGAAAATGTGTGTTGTAGAGAGATGCCCAAGGTATAAATACAGTATCTAAGCATAACAACAAAATCATTCAGGAATGTGAAAAACAACTTTTCACATCATCACAATTATTGCACAAAAAATGAACTGTTAGCCCTTTTTCATAGGTAATGTGTAACTGTCTGCAAGTAGGGGTAACCACCTGCATAACGGAGCACCCAGATTTTGAGCAAATTGTTCTAAATCCTTTTGTGCTGCAGGCAGTTAATAGCACATTACTACGGAGCAGTGGCCGAGACCGCACGTCTTATATATCCCACCACGGCCGGACTGCTGTCGTCACTAATCAAACCCTATGTCCGAAACCCGAAAGGAGCCGTTACCAATGCATGATGCCAATTCAAGTGAATTCCAGTGCAGTGTATTTTTTAACAGGCGGGGGGCACTAAACTATCCATTTAGTGGTACAAAATTAATATTTTGATTAAAATGAAGTAAAATGTATAAAATTATGACCGGACATGTAGACAGTGCTCTTATACAATTATTTATACAATTTATCAACAAAAACAGTTAATTTTGTGGTGAGTTGCTCGTTAAAAACACCAAACGGCACTTGAACACCAACGGTGTCATATTGTAATAAGAATAGAAAGAGTTGATGTGATAAAGTGTAAAAAAATTACAACTCTTGTGTCATAATCAGTGTTGGGCAAGTTATAAAGAAATTGTAATATATTTCACATTACTAGTTACAATATCAAAAATGTAATATGTTAGCATTACATATTACTGCCTGAAAAATGTAACTACTTTAAATTACTTTTGGCTAAACATCTTAAATATCCAACACGACTTCTAAGCACCGTAACTTATCAATTTACATTTTACACAATCGTCACACAACAAATACTGTATTTCTAGGACTATTTTATTAAAATTAAGTCTCAAGTTCCTTTGTATGCCTTCTATTTCATGGTAATGTTTGTTAAATCTAATCAAAAGAAGGTGCTGAAAGTGTTCATCACAAAGATGGTTGACAAAGATGAGACTCCGATGTCTGAAGTCTTACAACAGATGGTTAGGAAAACAGTGTGAATAATGCCGCTGTTTAAATGTACAGTCGATCTTTTCCTCAGACGTCCTGATTCTTTGATGTTTTAGTTTTGAGCAAGAGGAGGTAGATCTTGTTCTATGTTTTCTAACTTGATTTGGTCTGTTGTATTTACACTACTCAGTTACTGAAAAAAGTAATATATTCCTGTAACTCATTACTTTTGTAATGCATTACTCCCAACACTGGTCATAATGTAATCAAAATAGTAACAGCTGATGTCATAAGGTAAAAAAAAAACATCTGGAGTCATATTGTAATAATAAGAGTAGTAACTGATGTCATAAAGTGGAAATAAATTAAACTTTAGATGCCGTATTCACAAAGAATCTTAGGGCTAAAAGTAGGTCATAACTGGCGAATTTAGGAGTAGCTTCTAAAAAATGTGGGCGTGTCACTACTAAATTAAGGGCTCCTAGTTTCTTAAGATAAAAGTAATTCACAACCACTTTTAGGCCTAAAAGTTGCTCCTAAGTCTGGGAGTCCTTAAGAGAAATCGAGAGGACTTCTAACTCCCTAAGACCTATTCACAAAGACTCCCAAAACGATCGTGAAGGTTTTGAACTTGGTGCGGGATGCCATCACGTCTCCAACAAAACGTATAACAACCCGATCAGTCCAGAAATTAAAAGTTTAGCGACGCTAAGATATTTAGCCGCAGGGAAAATGCAACTTTGTAACGCGGACGACTTGGGTATATCACAACCATCTATCAGCGGATCAATCCACCAAACTCTTAAAGCGCTCTGTCGACCACACATTATCCAACAAATCGTCCGTTTCCGATCAGACATACAGCAACTGAATCGAATTAAAGCCAATTTTATGGCGATTGCAGGGATGCCGGGGGTGGTCGGAGCTGTGGATGGCACACATATCAAAATAATTGCGCCATCACTAGATGAGGATGTTTATGTAAATAGGAAAAGATGTCACTCCATAAACACACAGATTGTTTTTGACTGCAAAGACATATATATATATATTTATTCCGGACAATGTAATTTATCCATATCAAATAACAGTACAAAAGAATAAATAGAATTAAGAAAATTAAGTGATTCAGTGATCATTCAGACATTTGTTCTAATATACTTGACATTCTGGCTAAATGAGCTGGGTCCACCCATGTCTCCCTTTTCTTCTTATTCGTAATCCCGGCTCCAAATCGCCCTTTGAGTACCGTCCTCCTTTCCAGTACCAACTGTGCCAGTAGTAATAATTGGTCCGCGAACAGCTAGGTTTCCTTGCTTTTTTTCTTGCCACTAATTTTTATTCAGTTCACAAGGTGCTTTTCATGGTAGTGGGGGGGTCTATTTAAGATGTGACTGATGTGCTTATTAGACAGCCTAATTGTTTACAGCCTACTTGCAATCACTCCCTTAATATGATGCATCCATCCATCCATCCATTATCTATCTTTAATCCAATTCAGGGTCGCGTAGGGGGTGTGTGTGGCTGGAGCTTATCCCAGCTTTCAGCAGGCGTTAGGCAGAGTAATATGATGCATTTCACAGTTTTTCGTTTTTAAACTTCACCCTCTAGGCTATTGTGTGTAAGTTGTATAAAGTATCAGTCTTGTGGCCGACACAAATATGTCATCATACATTATTTCTGCTATTTGCGCTGTTCATAGGTTTTCCATTTCCTGGTTTCACATGTGTCAAATGACGTTTTCCATAGCAACGGGACGTCCCTCTTAGCTACTCTTCTCCTACGTAAAAGAAGCTCTTAGTGCGTTTGTGAATAGGTTTTAGACGACAACACCTACGTAAGACCTTTTAGCACGAGTTTGGAGTAACACCTAGTAAGATAAGAGTCTTTGTGAATACGGCCCGTGGTGTCATATTGTAATAATAAGGGTAACAGCTGATGTCGTACAGCGGAAATCAACTAAACATCTGGAGTCATATTGTAATAATAAGAGTAACAGTTTATGTCATAAAGTGGAAATAAACTAAACATCTGGAGTCATATTGTAATAATAAGAGTAACAGCGCATGTCATGAAATGGAAATAAAATAAACATCTGGAGTCATATTGCAATATTAAAAGTAACAGCTGATGTCATAAAGTAGAAATAAACTAAAAATCTGGTGTCATATTGTAATATGAGTAATCGCTGATGTCATAAAGTGGAAATAAACTAAACATCTGGAGTCATATTGTAAGAATATCACTCCCCGCTAATGTCAAAGTGGAAATAAACTTAACATCTGGTGTCATATTGTAATATGAGTTATCGCTGATGTCATAAAGTGGAAATAAACTAAACATCTGGAGTCATATTGTAAATGGACTGGACTTATATAGTGCTTTTCTAGTCATATTGACCACTCAAAGCGCTTTACATTGAAGCCGCATTCACCCAATCATACTCGCATTCATACACCGACACCCAACATGGCTCGGTAGGACAATGTAGAATTTGGGGGTTAAGTGCCTTGCCCAGGGGCACATTGACATGTGACTGGAGGAAGCTGGAATCGAACCTACGACCCTCCGATTGTAAGCCAACTACTCTACCACTGAGCCACAGTCACCCATTGTAACAATAAGAGTAACAGCTTATGTCATAAAGTAGAAATAAACTAAACATCTGGAGTCATATTGTAAGAATATCACTACCCGCTAATGTCAAAGTGGAAATAAACTAAACATCTGGAGTCATATTGTAATAATAAGAGTAACAGCTGATGTCATAAAGTAGAAATAAACTAAACATCTGGTGTCATATTGTAATATGAGTTATCGCTGATGTCATGAACTGGATATAAACTAAACATATGGAATCAAATTGTAATAATAAGCGTAATAGTTGATGTCATAAAGTGGAAATAAACTAAACAGCTGGAGTCATATTGTAAGAATATCACTAACCGCTAATGTCAAAGTGGAAATAAACTACACATCTGGTGTCATATTGTAATATGAGTTATCGCTGATGTCAAAAAGTGGAAATAAACTAAACATCTGGTGTCATATTGTAATATGAGTTATCGCTGATGTCAAAAAGTGGAAATAAACCAAACATCTGGAGTCATATTGTAATGTGAGTTATTGCTGATGTCATAAAGTGGAAATAAACTAAACATCTGGAGTCATATTGTAATAATAAGAGTAACAGCTGATGTCATAAAGTAGAAATAAACTAAACATCTGCTGTCATTTTGTAATAATAAGAGTAACAGCTGATATCATAAAGTGGAAATATACTAAACATCTGGTGTCATATTGTAATATGAGTTATCGCTGATGTCATGAACTGGATATAAACTAAACATCTGGAATCAAAATGTAATAATAAGCATAATAGTTGATGTCACAAAGTGGAAATAAGTTAAACAGCTGGAATCAAATTGTAATAATAAACGTAATAGTTGATGTCATAAAGTGGAAATAATCATAAACATCTGGAGTCATATTGTAATATGAGTTATTGCTGATGTCATAAATTGGAAATAAACTAAACATCTGGAGTCATATTGTAATAATAAGAGTAACAGCTGATGTTATAAAGTAGAAATAAACTAAACACCTGGTGTCATATTGTAATATGAGTTATCGCTGATGTCATGAACTGGATATAAACTAAACATCTGGAATCAAATTGTAATAATAAGCATAATAGTTGATGTCACAAAGTGGAAATAAGTTAAACAGCTGGAATCAAATTGTAATAATAAACGTAATAGTTGATGTCATAAAGTGGAAATAATCTAAACATCTGGAGTCATATTGTAATATGAGTTATCACTGATGTCATGAAGTGGAAATAAACTAAACATCTGGAATCAAATTGTAATAATAAGCGTAATAGCTGATGTCATCAAGTAGAAATAAACTAAACATCTGGTGTCATATTGTAATATGAGTTATCGCTGATGTCATAAAGTGGACATAAACTAAACATCTGGTGTCATATTGTAATATGAGTTATCGCTGATGTCATAACGTGGAAATAAACTGAACATCTGGAGTCAAATTGTAATAATAAGAGTAACAGCTGATGTCATAAAGTGGAAATAAACTAAACATCTGGAGTCATATTGTAATATGAGTTATTGCTGATGTCATAAAGTGGAAATAAACTAAACATCTGGAGTCATATTGTAATAATAAGAGTAACAGTTGATGTCATAAAGTAGAAATAAACTAAACATCTGGTGTCATATTGTAATATGAGTTATTGCTGATGTCATGAAGTGGAAATAAACTAAACATCTGGTATAAAATTATAATAATAAGCGTAACAGCTTATGTCATGAAGTAAAATAAACTAAACATCTGGAACCAAATTGTAATAATAAGCGTAACAGCTGATGTCATAAAGTGGAAATATACTAAACATCTGGTGTCATATTGTAATATGAGTTATCACTGATGTCATGAAGTGGAAATAAATTAAACAGCTGGAGTCATGTTGTAAGAATATCACGAACCGCTAATGTCAAAGTGGAAATAAACTAAACATCTGGTGTCATATTGTAATATGAGTTATCGCTGATGTCATGAACTGGATATAAACTAAACATCTGGAATCAAATTGTAATAATAAGCATAATAGTTGATGTCATAAAGTGGAAATAAATTAAACAGCTGGAGTCATATTGTAATATGAGTTATCGCTGATGTCATAAAGTGGAAATAAACTAAACATCTGGTGTCATATTGTAATATTAAGAGTAACAGCTGATGCATAAGTAGAAATAAACTAAACATCTGGTGTCATGTTGTAATATGAGTTATCGCTGATGACATAAAGTGGAAATAAACTAAACATCTGGTGTCATATTGTAATATGAGTTATCGCTGATGTCATAACGTGGAAATAAACTAAACATCTGGAGTCATATTGTAATAATAAGAGTAACAGCTGATGTCATAAAGTGGAAATAAACTAAACATCTGGAGTCATATTGTAATATGAGTTATCACTGATGTCATGAACTGGATATAAACTAAACATCTGGAACCAAATTGTAATAATAAGCGTAACAGCTTATGTCATGAAGTAAAATAAACTAAACATCTGGAGTCATATTGTAATAATAAGAGTAACAGCTGATGTCATAAAGTGGAAATAAACTAAACATCTGGAGTCATATTGTAATATGAGTTATCACTGATGTCATGAACTGGATATAAACTAAACATCTGGAACCAAATTGTAATAATAAGCGTAACAGCTTATGTCATGAAGTAAAATAAACTAAACATCTGGAGTCATATTGTAATAATAAGAGTAACAGCTGATGTCATAAAGTGGAAATAAACTAAACATCTGGAGTCATATTGTAATATGAGTTATCACTGATGTCATGAAGTGGAAATAAACTAAACATCTGGAATCAAATTGTAATAATAAGCGTAATAGCTGATGTCATCAAGTAGAAATAAACTAAACATCTGGTGTCATATTGTAATAATAAGAGTAACAGCTGATGTCATAAAGTAGAAATAAACTAAACATCTGGTGTCATATTGTAATATGATTTATCGCTGATGTCATAACGTGGAAATAAACTAAACATCTGGAATCAAATTATAATAATAAGCGTTACAGCTTATGTCATAAAGTGAAATAAACTAAACATCAGGAGTCATATTGTAATATGAGTTATCACTGATGTCATGAAGTGGAAATAAACTAAACATCTGGAATCAAATTGTAATAATAAGCGTAACAGCTGATGACATAAAGTGGAAATGAACGAAACATCTGGAGTCATATTTTAATAATAAGAGTAAAGGCTGATGTCATAAAGTAGAAATAAACTAAACATCTGGTGTCATATTGTAATATGAGTTATCGCTGATGTCATAACGTGGAAATAAACGAAACATCTGGAGTCATATTTTAATAATAAGAGTAACAGCTGATGTTATAAAGTGGAAATATACTAAACATCTGGTGTCATATTGTAATATGAGTTATCGCTGATGACATAACGTGGAAATAAACTAAACATCTGGAATCAAATTGTAATAATAAGCGTAAAAGCTGATGTCGTAAAGTGGAAATGAACGAAACATCTGGAGTCATATTGTAAGAATATCACGAACCGCTAATGTCAAATTGGAAATAAACTAAACATCTGGTGTCATATTGTAATATGAGTTATCGCTGATGTCATAAGTGGTATTTTGCATCATGTGGAGTCTATTTTAATAATATGTGTAACAGCTGATGTAATTAAATAGAAATATACTAAACATCTGGTGTCATATTGTAATATGAGTTATCGCTGATGTCATAAAGTGGAAATGAACGAAACATCTGGAGTCATATTTTAATAATAAGAGTAACAGCTGATGTAATAAAGTAGAAATAAACTAAACATCTGGTGTCATATTGTAATATGAGTTATCGCTGATGTCATGAACTGGATATAAACTAAACATCTGGAATCAAATTGTAATAATAAGCATAATAGTTATATTCATAAAGTGGAAATAAACTAAACATCTGGAGTCATATTGTAATATGAGTTATTGCTGATGTCATAAATTGGAAATAAACTAAACATCTGGAGTCATATTGTAATAATAAGAGTAACAGCTGATGTCATAAAGTAGAAATAAACTAAACATCTGGTGTCATATTGTAATATGAGTTATCGCTGATGACATAAAGTGGAAATAAACTAAACATCTGGTGTCATATTGTAATATGAGTTAACGCTGATGTCATAACGTGGAAATAAACGAAACATCTGGAGTCATATTTTAATAATAAGAGTAACAGCTGATGTTATAAAGTGGAAATATACTAAACATCTGGTGTCATATTGTAATATGAGTTATCGCTGATGACATAACGTGGAAATAAACTAAACATCTGGAATCAAATTGTAATAATAAGCGTAAAAGCTGATGTCGTAAAGTGGAAATGAACGAAACATCTGGAGTCATATTGTAAGAATATCACGAACCGCTAATGTCAAAGTGGAAATAAACTAAACATCTGGTGTCATATTGTAATATGAGTTATCGCTGATGTCATAAAGTGGAAATAAACTAAACATCTGGAGTCATATTGTAATATGAGTTATTGCTGATGTCATAAATTGGAAATAAACTAAACATCTGGAGTCATATTGTAATAATAAGAGTAACAGCTGATGTCATAAAGTAGAAATAAACTAAACATCTGGTGTCATATTGTAATATGAGTTATCGCTGATGTCATGAAGTGGAAATAAACTAAACATCTGGTATAAAATTATAATAATAAGCGTAACAGCTTATGTCATGAAGTAAAATAAACTAAACATCTGGAACAAAATTGTAATAATAAGCGTAACAGCTGATGTCGTAAAGTGGAAATGAACGAAACATCTGGAGTCATATTTTAATAATAAGAGTAACAGCTAATGTCAAAGTGGAAATAAACTAAACATCTTTTGTCATATTGTAATATGAGTTATCGCTGATGTCATGAACTGGATATAAACTAAACATCTGGAATCAAATTGTAATAATAAGCATAATAGTTGATGTCATAAAGTGGAAATAAATTAAACAGCTGGAGTCATGTTGTAAGAATATCACGAACCGCTAATGTCAAAGTGGAAATAAACTAAACATCTGGTGTAATATTGTAATATGAGTTATCGCTGATGTCATAAAGTGGAAATAAACTAAACATCTGGAGTCATATTGTAATATCGAGTTATTGCTGATGTCATAAATTGGAAATAAACTAAACATCTGGAGTCATATTGTAATAATAAGAGTAACAGCTGATGTCATAAAGTAGAAATAAACTAAACATCTGGTGTCATATTGTAATATGAGTTATCGCTGATGACATAAAGTGGAAATAAACTAAACATCTGGTGTCATATTGTAATATGAGTTATCACTGATGTCATGAAGTGGAAATAAACTAAACACCTGGAACCAAATTGTAATAATAAGAGTAACAGCTGATGTCGTAAAGTGTAAATGAATGAAACATATGGAGTCATATTTTAATAATAAGAGTAACAGCTGATATCATAAAGTGGAAATATACTAAACATCTGGTGTCATATTGTAATATGAGTTATCGCTGATGTCATGAACTGGATATAAACTAAACATCTGGAATCAAAATGTAATAATAAGCATAATAGTTGATGTCACAAAGTGGAAATAAGTTAAACATCTGGAGTCATATTGTAATATGAGTTATTGCTGATGTCATAAATTGGAAATAAACTAAACATCTGGAGTCATATTGTAATAATAAGAGTAACAGCTGATGTCATAAAATAGAAATAAACTAAACATCTGGTGTCATATTGTAATATGAGTTATCGCTAATGTCATGAACTGGATATAAACTAAACATCTGGAATCAAATTGTAATAATAAGACTAATAGTTGATGTCACAAAGTGGAAATAAGTTAAACAGCTGGAATCAAATTGTAATAATAAACGTAATAGTTGATGTCATAAAGTGGAAATAATCCAAACATCTGGAGTCATATTGTAATATGAGTTATCGCTGATGTCATAAAGTGGAAATAAACTAAACATCTGGAGTCATATTGTAATAATAAGAGTAACAGCTGATGTCATAAAATGGAAATAAACTAAACATCTGGAGTCATATTGTAATAATAAACGTAATAGTTGATGTCATAAAGTGGAAATATACTAAACATCTGGTGTCATATTATAATATGAGTTATCGCCGATGACATAACGTGGAAATAAACTAAACATCTGGAATCAAATTGTAATAATAAGCGTAAAAGCTGATGTCGTAAAGTGGAAATAAACTAAACATCTGGTGTCATATTGTAATATGAGTTATCGCTGATGTCATAAAGTGGAAATAAACTAAACATCTGGTGTCATATTGTAATAATAAGAGTAACAGCTGATGTCATAAAGTAGAAATAAACTAAACATCTGGTGTCATATTGTAATATGAGTTATCGCTGATGTCATAAAGTGGAAATAAACTAAACATTTGGAGTCATATTGTAATATTAGTTATTGCTGATGTCATAAATTGGAAATAAGCTAAACATCTGGAGTCATATTGTAATAATAAGAGTAACAGCTGATGTCATAAAGTAGAAATAAACTAAACATCTGGTGTCATGTTGTAATATGAGTTATCGCTGATGACATAAAGTGGAAATAAACTAAACATCTGGTGTCATATTGTAATATGAGTTTCGCTGATGTCATAACGTGGAAATAAACTAAACATCTGGAGTCATATTGTAATAATAAGTGTAACAGCTGATGTCATAAAGTAGAAATAAACTAAACATCTGCTGTCATATTGTAATATGAGTTATCGCTGATGTCATGAAGTGGAAATAAACTAAACATCTGGAATCAAATTGTAATAATAAGCGTTACAGCTTATGTCATAAAGTGAAATAAACTAAACATCAGGAGTCATATTGTAATATGAGTTATCACTGATGTCATGAAGTGGAAATAAATTAAACATCTGGAATCAAATTGTAATAATAAGCGTAACAGCTGATGACATAAAGTGGAAATGAACGAAACATCTGGAGTCATATTTTAATAATAAGAGTAACAGCTGATGTCATAAAGTAGAAATAAACTAAACATCTGGTGTCATATTGTAATATGAGTTATCGCTGATGTCATAACCTGGAAATATACGAAACATCTGGAGTCATATTTTAATAATAAGAGTAACAGCTGATGTTATAAAGTGGAAATATACTAAAGATCTGGTGTCATATTGTAATATGAGTTATCGCTGATGTCATAAAGTGGAAATAAACTAAACATCTGGAGTCATATAATAATAAGAGTAACAGCTGATGTCATAAAGTGGAAATAAACTAAACATCTGGAGTCATATTGTAATATGAGTTATCGCTGATGTCATGAACTGGATATAAACTAAACATCTGGAATCAAATTGTAATAATGAGCGTAACAGCTGATGTCGTAAAGTGGAAATGAACGAAACATCTGGAGTCATATTGTAATAATAGGAGTAACAGCTGATGTCATAAAGTGGAAATATACTAAACATCTGGTGTCATATTGTAATATGAGTTATCGCTGATGACATAACGTGGAAATAAACTAAACATCTGGAGTCATATTGTAATAATAAGAGTAACAGCTGATGTCATAAAGTAGAAATAAACTAAACATCTGGTGTCATATTGTAATATGAGTTATCGCTGATGTCATGAAGTGGAAATAAACTAAACATTTGGAATCAAATTGTAATAATGAGCGTAACAGCTGATGTCGTAAAGTGGAAATGAACGAAACATCTGGAGTCATATTGTAATAATAGGAGTAACAGCTGATGTCATAAAGTGGAAATATACTAAACATCTGGTGTCATATTGTAATATGAGTTATCGCTGATGACATAACGTGGAAATAAACTAAACATCTGGAGTCATATTGTAATAATAAGAGTAACAGCTGATGTCATAAAGTAGAAATAAACTAAACATCTGGTGTCATATTGTAATATGAGTTATCGCTGATGTCATGAAGTGGAAATAAACTAAACATTTGGAATCAAATTGTAATAATAAGCGTAATAGTTGATGGCATAAAGTGGAAATAGACTATACATCTGGAGTCATATTGTAAGAATATCACTAACCGTTAATGTCAAAGTGGAAATAAACTAAACATCTGGTGTCATATTGTAATATGAGTTATCGCTGATGTCATAACGTGGAAATAAACTAAACATCTGGAGTCATATTTTAATAATAAGAGTAACAGCTGATGTCATAAAGTGGAAATATAGTAAACATCTGGTGTCATCTTGTAATATTAGTTATTGCTGATGACATAACGTGGAAATAAACTAAACATCTGGAGTCATATTGTAATAATAAGCGTAACAGCTAATGTCATAAAGTAGAAATAAACTAAACATCTGGTGTCATATTGTAATATGAGTTATCGCTGATGACATAACGTGAAAATAAACTAAACATCTGGAGTCATATTGTAATAATAAGAGTAACAGCTGATTTCATAAAGTAGAAATAAACTAAACATCTGGTGTCATATTGTAATATGAGTTATCGCTGATGTCATGAAGTGGAAATAAACTAAAAATTTGGAATCAAATTGTAATAATAAGCGTAATAGTTGATGGCATAAAGTGGAAATAGACTATACATCTGGAGTCATATTGTAAGAATATCACTAACCGTTAATGTCAAAGTGGAAATAAACTAAACATCTGGTGTCATATTGTAATATGAGTTATCGCTGATGTCATAACGTGGAAATAAACTAAACATCTGGAGTCATATTTTAATAATAAGAGTAACAGCTGATGTCATAAAGTGGAAATATACTAAACATCTGGTGTCATACTGTAATAGGAGTTATAGCTGATGACATAACGTGGAAATAAACTAAACATCTGGAGTCATATTGTAATAATAAGTGTAACAGCTGATGACATAACGTGGAAATAAACTAAACATCTGGAGTCATATTGTAATAATAAGCGTAACAGCTGATGTCATAAAGTAGAAATAAACTATACATCAGGAGTCATATTGTAATATGTGTTATCGCTGATGCCATAAAGTGGAAATAAACTAAACATCTGGAGTCATATTGTAATAATAAGAGTAACAGCTTGATGTCATAAAGTAGAAATAAACTAAACATCTGGTGTCATAGTGTGATATGAGTTATCGCTGATGTCATGAACTGGATATAAACTAAACATCTGGAATCAAATTGTAATAATAAGCGTAACAGTTGATGTCATAAAGTGGAAATAAACTAAATATCTGGAGTCATAATATAATAATAAGAGTAGTATTTGATGTCATAAAGTGGAAATAAGTTAAATATCTGGAGATATATTGTAATCATAAGTGTAACAGCTAATGCCATAAAGTGGAAATATAGTAAACATCTGGTGTCATCTTGTAATATTAGTTATTGCTGATGACATAACGTGGAAATAAACTAAACATCTGGAGTCATATTGTAATAATAAGCGTAACAGCTAATGTCATAAAGTAGAAATAAACTAAACATCTGGTGTCATATTGTAATATGAGTTATCGCTGATGTCATGAACTGGATATAAACTAAACATCTGGAATCAAATTGTAATAATGAGCGTAACAGCTGATGTCGTAAAGTGGAAATGAACGAAACATCTGGAGTCATATTGTAATAATAGGAGTAACAGCTGATGTCATAAAGTGGAAATATACTAAACATCTGGTGTCATATTGTAATATGAGTTATCGCTGATGACATAACGTGAAAATAAACTAAACATCTGGAGTCATATTGTAATAATAAGAGTAACAGCTGATTTCATAAAGTAGAAATAAACTAAACATCTGGTGTCATATTGTAATATGAGTTATCGCTGATGTCATGAAGTGGAAATAAACTAAAAATTTGGAATCAAATTGTAATAATAAGCGTAATAGTTGATGGCATAAAGTGGAAATAGACTATACATCTGGAGTCATATTGTAAGAATATCACTAACCGTTAATGTCAAAGTGGAAATAAACTAAACATCTGGTGTCATATTGTAATATGAGTTATCGCTGATGTCATAACGTGGAAATAAACTAAACATCTGGAGTCATATTTTAATAATAAGAGTAACAGCTGATGTCATAAAGTGGAAATATACTAAACATCTGGTGTCATACTGTAATAGGAGTTATAGCTGATGACATAACGTGGAAATAAACTAAACATCTGGAGTCATATTGTAATAATAAGTGTAACAGCTGATGACATAACGTGGAAATAAACTAAACATCTGGAGTCATATTGTAATAATAAGCGTAACAGCTGATGTCATAAAGTAGAAATAAACTATACATCAGGAGTCATATTGTAATATGTGTTATCGCTGATGCCATAAAGTGGAAATAAACTAAACATCTGGAGTCATATTGTAATAATAAGAGTAACAGCTGATGTCATAAAGTAGAAATAAACTAAACATCTGGTGTCATAGTGTGATATGAGTTATCGCTGATGTCATGAACTGGATATAAACTAAACATCTGGAATCAAATTGTAATAATAAGCGTAACAGTTGATGTCATAAAGTGGAAATAAACTAAATATCTGGAGTCATAATATAATAATAAGAGTAGTATTTGATGTCATAAAGTGGAAATAAGTTAAATATCTGGAGATATATTGTAATCATAAGTGTAACAGCTAATGCCATAAAGTGGAAATAAAATAAGCAACTGGAGTCATATTTTAATAATAAGAGTAACAGCAGATGTCATAAAGTGGAAATAAACTAAACATCTGGAGTCATAATATAATAATAAGAGTAGTATTTGATGTCATAAAGTGGAAATAAACGAAACATCTGGAATCATATTGTAATAATAAGAGTAACAGCAGATGTCGTAAAGTGGAAATAAACTAAACATCTGGAGTCATACTGTAATAATAAGAGTAACAGCTAATGTCATAAAGTAGAAATAAACTAAACATCTGGAGTCATAATGTAACAATAAGTGTAGTATTTGATGTTATAAAGTGGAAATAAGCTAAACATCTGGAATCAAACTGTAAAAATAAGAGTTTTATTTGATGTCATAAAGTGGAAATAAACGAAACATCTGGAATCAAATTGTAATAATAAGAGTAATAGTTGATGTAATAAAGTGGAAATAAACTAAACATCTGGAGTCATACTGTAATAATAAGAGTAATAGCTGATGTCATTAAGTGGAAATAAACTAAATATCTGGAGTCATAATATAATAATAAGAGTAGTATTTGATGTCATAAAGTGGAAATAAACGAAACATCTGGAATCATATTGTAATAATAAGAGTAACAGCAGATGTCGTAAAGTGGAAATAAACTAAACATCTGGAGTCATACTGTAATAATAAGAGTAACAGCTAATGTCATAAAGTAGAAATAAACTAAACATCTGGAGTCATAATGTAACAATAAGTGTAGTATTTGATGTTATAAAGTGGAAATAAGCTAAACATCTGGAATCAAACTGTAATAATAAGAGTAATAGCTGATGTCATAAAGTGAAAATAAACTAAATATCTGGAGTGATAATGTAATAATAAGAGTTTTATTTGATGTCATAAAGTGGAAATAAACGAAACATCTGGAATCAAATTGTAATAATAAGAGTAATAGTTGATGTAATAAAGTGGAAATAAACTAAACATCTGGAGTCATACTGTAATAATAAGAGTAATAGCTGATGTCATTAAGTGGAAATAAACTAAATATCTGGAGTCATAATATAATAATAAGAGTAGTATTTGATGTCATAAAGTGGAAATAAACGAAACATCTGGAATCATATTGTAATAATAAGAGTAACAGCAGATGTTATAAAGTAGAAATAAACTAAACATCTGGAGTCATAATGTAACAATAAGTGTAGTATTTGATGTTATAAAGTGGAAATAAACTAAACATCTGGAATCAAACTGTAATAATAAGAGTAATAGTTGATGTCATAAAGTGGAAATAAACTAAACATCTGGAGTCATACTGTAATAATAAGAGTAATAGCTGATGTCATAAAGTGGAAATAAATGAAACATCTGGAATCATATTGTAATAATAAGAGTAACAGCAGATGTCGTAAAGTGGAAATAAACTAAACATCTGGAGTCATTTTGTAATAATAAGAGTAATAGTAGATGTCATAAATTGGAAAAAAACAAAACATCTGGAGTCATACTGTAATAATAAGAGTAATAGCTGATGTCATGAAGTAGAAATAAACTAAAACTCTGGAGTCATAATGTAACAATAAGCGTAGTATTTGATGTTATAAAGTGGAAATAAACGAAACATCTGGAATCAAATTGTAATAATAAAAGTAATATTTGATGTCATAATAAATGGAAATAAACTAAACATCTGGAGTCATACTGTAATAATAAGAGTAATAGCTGATGTCATAAAGTGAAAATAAACTAAATATCTGGAGTGATAATGTAATAATAAGAGTTTTATTTGATGTCATAAAGTGGAAATAAACGAAACATCTGGAATCAAATTGTAATAATAAGAGTAATAGTTGGTGTCATAAAGTGGAAATAAACTAAACATCTGGAGCCATATTTTAATAACAACACTAACAGCTAATGTCATAAAGTGGAAATAAACTAAACATCTGGAGTCATATTGTAATAATAAGAGTAACCGTTGATGCCATAAAATGGAAAAAAACTAAACATCTGGAGTCATATCGTAATAATAAGAGTAACAGCTGGTGTCATAAATTGGAAATAAACTAAACATCTGGAGTCATATTGTAATAATAACAGCTGGTGTCATAAAGTGGAAATTAACGAGACATCAGGAGTCACATTGTAATAATAAGAGTATCAGCTGATGTCATAAAGTGGGAATAAACTAAACATCTGGAGTCATATTGTAATAATAAGAGTAAGAGCTGATGTCATAAAGTTGAAATAAACTAAATATCTGGAGTCATATTTTAATAACAACACTAACAGCTAATGTCATAAATTGGAAATAAACTAAACATTTGGCGTCATGTTGTAATAATAAGAGTAACAGCTGATGTCATAAAGTGGAAATAAACTAAACATCAAGAGTCATATTTTAATAATAAGACTAATAGTTGATGTCATAAATTGGAAATAAACTAAACATCTGGAGTCATGTTGTAATAATAAGAGTAACAGCTGATGTCATAAAGTGGAAATAAACTAAACATCAAGAGTCATATTTTAATAATAAGACTAATAGTTTATGTCATAAATTGGAAATAAACTAAACATCTGGAGTCATATTGTAATAACAAGAGTAACAGCTGATGTCATAAAGTGGAAAAAAACTAAACATGTGGAGTCATGTTATAATAATAAGAGTAACAGCTGATGTCATAAATTTGAAATTAACTAAATATCAGGACTCACATTGTAATAACAAGAGTAACAGTTGATGTCATAAAGTGGAAATAAAGTAAGCAAGTGGAGTCATATTGTAATAATAAGAGTAACAGCTGATGTCATAAAGAGGAAATTAACTAAATATCAGGAGTAATATAATAATAATAAGAGTAACAGTTGATGTCATAAAGTTGAAATAAACTAAACGTCTTGTGTCATATTATAATAATAATAATAACAGTTGATGTCATAAATTGGAAATAAACTAAACATCTGGAGTCATATTGTAATAACAAGAGTAACAGCTGATGTCATAAAGTGGAAATAAAGTAAGCAAGTGGAGTCATATTGTAATAATAAGAGTAACAGCTGATGTCATAAAGAGGAAATTAACTAAATATCAGGAGTAATATAATAATAATAAGAGTAACAGTTGATGTCATAAAGTTGAAATAAACTAAACTTCTTGTGTCATATTATAATAATAATAATAACAGTTAATGTCATAAAGTGGAAATAAACTAAAATCATGGTGTCATATTCCTTGCTGTGACTGTCGAAGGAGCAGGATGTGTTTTCCTCTCCTCCTGCTCTACTCCTGCTACCTTCCCCCCTCCGCCTTCCCATACGCTACTTATTTTTCTCTTATTTCTATTTTATTTCTTCACCCTAAGGATACTGGACGACCTCCCTGGGACGGATTTTCCCCTCTTTTTTCTTCTTTTTCTACTGGGGACTACTGCATAAGAAACGAGCAGTACAAATGGCTCTCTACGCTGATTACACTCTCAAAACATACTGGAAAAAATGAAGGACATAGAATTAAAGATCCGATGCCTTGAAATAAAAAACACCAGAAACAATACTATTCTGACAGTCGTGGGATTTTGATATGCTTCGAATGAAACTGATGTTGATTTCGGGTGTCTTTCGACGCTGCTTTATATTGAAAGGATAATTTATCTAATAATTTCTTATGGCGATTTTGAACACAAGCAGTTTTATAAAAACAACAAAAACAGACGCTGTTTTCCCCCCAAGTGTTTTTAAAGTATTCTATAAGCTGCACTTCTAGTAAAAAACTTTACAGCTTAATCAATACTTACTTTCTTTTGCTCCTTGAGGAAGAATTGTGTTCACAAAAAAATAAATAAATGAAATGACACAGTGATAGTAGACAGAGATGTCATGAAAAGTTAGCAATCCCATCTTTCCTGGTCGACAAACACATAACAAAACGATGGAGTGAACAGTGGAGAGAAAGAAGCGGAGAACCATAAACGAAAAACGTCTCCGTTTCATGATTTCGGTCACATTGACTCCAAGGCAGCACAAATTTCAGACACAGATCTTTAATCGGGTTTCTGTTGTCTTAGGGAAATCACCAGCAGAGGATTGCAGGAACAAACTGTCATCGGAAAGTAGGAGACATTTTAGAGAGGTAAGTATTTGTAGGGAAATAATGTAGAAGGGGTTGATCTTACTGGATGCCCAGAGGAAGCAGGCTCGGAAGTAAGTAAGTAGGACTCTGTTTTCTGTGGCTGGCTGAAGGTGATGGACGAGCAGGCGAGCAGATTTGCGGATGTAGGTGAACAGAAGGCAGCAGAGGTAGCGTTGCAGAGGCTGACCAGAAGGACATCCAGTGCGGTACAGGTAAGTGAATCCAATTAAGTGTTTTCCTGAAGAACGAGAACTTGGAGGAGAACACCCTGGAGGACGAGGAAGGAACTGGACCTGGATCTGGATCTCCGAGGAAGGCAGGGTTTCAGAATATTTCAGAAAACATTCTCAGGGACCGAGGTTGGCCTGGTTACCACAATTCTTGTGAGAACCATCTGGCATTAGCATGCTGGAGCCGCTCCTCTTTTGTAGCTGGTGGAGATTGAATCCAATGAGCCACACCTGCCGACAGCTACCTGCCACGCCCCTGTGAAGAAGGTGAGAGGAATACACAAGACACAGCCAACCTCCAGAACACAGATACAGAATCTTAACACAATACGTCTGCCTCTGAGTGCAAATTTGCGGTCGGAGAAGCATAAAGTAGCCTTTAGAAAGACTTGAACATGCTGCAGGGACATAGTGAACAGCCCTAGGCTGGTTTAAATCATATCTGTCCAACAGATTCCAGTTTGTTCAGGTTAATGATAAATCTTCACACTCAAGGGTTACTTTTGGAGTACCAGGCTTATGTGCTTGGACTGATTGTCTTTACTACATATATGCTTCCAATTGGTAAAATAATTAGACAACATGGTATGAATTTCCACATTCATGCTGATGATACACAATTATATGTTCCATGAAACCTGCTGAATCCAACCAGCTAGGTAGATTACAAGCATGTCTCAAAGACTTGAACATGACTCTGAATGACTCAGATGACTGAATTTTCTGCTTATAAATTCAGACAAGACAGAAGCTGTTGTCTTTGGATCAGAAGCTTTAAAAAGGAAACTGCTAAGTTAATCACTACATCTAGATGGCAATAAATTGGCCTCTGGTAATAGTGTAAAGAGCCTCTGTGTAATTTTTGACCAAGACATGACATTTAAATTCCATATTAAACAGGTTTCTAAGATTTCTTTCTTTCACCTCCGGAATATTGCTAAAATCAGAAACATACTGTCCAGGGGTGAAGCAGAGAAACTACTCCATGCATTTCTTACTTCAAGGCTGGACTACTGTAATTTGTAATTATTAGGAAGTCCAAAAATGTAATTAAAAGCCTTCATTTGATCTTAAATGCTGCAGCAAGAGTTCTGATGATTATTAAACAGAGTGATCAAATTTTTCCTGTTTAGCGTCTCTCCACTGGCTCCCTGTTAAATCCAGTTTAAAAGTTTAAGAACGTCCTTCTCCCCATAGAAGCTCCACCCAGTTTGGTATCCTGCTCAACTATAATGCCCCCTGCTGGATGGGGAACATCGGTCCAGATGATGTTCAAAGTGACCGAGCATCCTCTATGCCGTCTGTTCTCTGTCTTCTCAGACCCCCAGACGGTTGTGCCGAATTTGCCAAAGCTGATAAAAAGCCTAAGCCAACTCAAAGATGGGATATCTGTAAAATACATTGTAGTGGTGCCGATTTAAAAAAACTGAAAATATTTTCAAAGCACACAGCTTTATTACAAACATACAGTTGTGGTTTGTAATTCATAGAATTCGTAGCATGTATATGGCAAGTCCTTTCATTAATGGGACATAGAGGCGAAAAGCCGTGTCGCTCAAGCGCTGGACGTAGTTTTCTACACATGTAGATGAATTTGTTCCGACATCCTGAAGTTCTGCAGCCACTGAGCTTCGGTGAAACCCAGAACAACACCGTCTCATCACTGCAAGGACCAGTTAAACGACCAAACCGACGGTCGGCTGCAAAAACTTCACAGAGCAGTCATCTGAAACACGCACGCACAGAATACTTATTATTAAAGCCAACTTGATAACATAGCTTTTTACGCTGGGCTTTAGCGAATAAATAAATACCCAGAGCGTATTTATAGCCCACCACACTGGGGTAGTATTTGCGTCGGCTTACCCACTAGAGGGTGACACGGGAATCAATTGTCGCTCCCGTCCCGTTCCGATCCCAAAAAAGTACTCCCGTGACGTCCCGATCACGTGACAGCCCCCCCAAAAAAATCTTGTCCCAAAAAAATCCAGAGAGAAAGACTCCCGACCCGAATCCCGTAGATTAGTAATTTACCTCCCCCGCCCCCCTTGAAACCATAGCCTAGCACAGCATCAAAGAGCTTTATCGGCCATCTTTAACCATATCCTGCATTCTCATTGTTTGGCCACCTTACCACGTCATGAATGGACTCGATTAGTCTGACTACCAAACTATTAAGATACAAGCATTTACAGTTGGATATCATATGCTTACCAGTTTATCAAGGTGGTGTAGCAACATCGTAGCAGTTTCAGTTTTGGTGGATTATGTGTTCGGCCTGGCCTCCGGTAGAGCTGGGAACGCTGCACTGGGGGTTTGGTGAGCTACAGATACAGTTTAGCTACGGCGGAGGGATCCAAAAACACCAGCGAGCACCCTCTCATAAACACCGGCTCCTCGCCGCCTGGAGAACGTGACCCGCTCGCCCAGTTTGGGCCACGAAGGTTTAAGCTTCACCTGCCGATTCACCAACTACATTTCTGAGCAGCTGTCCATCTGTCTGCGGTTCGTAAAAGTTTATCATATTTGAGCAGCGTGGTACCAGGTGCTGCTACAAGGAAGCCAGGTGAGGAGGCCGTTTCAAGGCTCACTTCTAGGCCAAGAGGTGCTTTTACAGCAACAACGGTTCTTTTAAGAACCACCCACAAACCTCTTAAGAGCATTCCTGTCTAAATAGTTTAACCTATTTATATATTTTTTTTATTCCTGTCTCTCTATAGAAAACTGCTTCTGTCATGTAGCTCGGGGTGATTAGCCACTGTGTTTATCAGTATTTCCTCCATGTCCTGCTGAGGCTGTGACTCCATGACAGTCACAGAATCACTGAAACTATGTCCCCTGATTGGTTTTCGCGGCGCGATCTGACGCTGGAGTTCAGATTTTTCCAATTCGAGCGATAGACGCCATGAGCGCGAATGCACAAAATGCACCACATAAAATGCAGCGCGAATTTTCCATCGCATCTATAGCGCAAATTGTTTGCGCAAATCAGGCAGAAAAGCTTTTTTGCGATGCAAATCTGCTTCTGAAGTGTCGTGGGACCCCAAGTTGCGCTTCATCATGCTCCTCCATTGATATTACATGTTAACCTGAAGCTCTAGTCACTCCTATCACGTTCGGTGTGGACACAACGTTACCCACACAAGCTGCCGGGGTCCTGTTGTGTCACTCTCCCGCAGAGCTTCCCACACTCCTTTATACTACTCCACCGTGTTTTTTCTTGCAGTGTGCAGCTTTTTCTGGGTCTTTATTCTTCGATGATAGAGGCTTTCGACATGGGACTAGAGAAATCCACAAACTGAGCAAAAAGCTCTCGGTCGCTAGTGAGGTCGCCATTGTTCTTCTTTCTCTCCGGCCTTTGTTTACCTACCGCTACGTACTCTGGGCCCCCCCACCATATGACGCACCCGCTCACTCCAGACGCTCTGGTTTGTTGCAACTGTGAAGCAACACTTGACGAGTCCGAGCCGTGTTGAGTCACGTTACCGATAGTAACTATACAGTACCGCTCGGCAAAAGGTACTAGTGGAGAGACGCCTTATGTTTTAACCACCATTTTGAGATGTATTGGAGCCTGTTGGCTAAGAAATAATGACGAATGTTTGGTAGGTCTGGATCTCCTTATTCTTTCAACATCTGCAGTGTTTTTAAGATGATACACGGTGGTTTATCTTTCCAAAGAAATTTAGAGACAAAGGGCCTCATTTATCAAACTTGCGTACAACCAAATCAGGGTGTAAATGTTGCGTACACAAAAAATTTACACTTTTCGGCATTTATCAATCTGGACGTGAGTGTACAATGCGCAAAAAATATACACCAAGTCAGGAGGTGGTGTAAATTTTTCACCAATTTCAACCTTCATCGCAACACGCAAAAAACATGCATAAAATTCACGATTTAGACAACATTAAACATTCCCGTGCAGGAAAAAATTATGCCTCAACCTCTCACATTACAAATATGCAATTTCATGAAGTTATGTTTGGGTTAGGACATGATCGTCTTTCATATTAAATAAACAGGGCTCCAAATTGTAGTCGATTTAAAAAGTTAGTGACTTAATTGCTGCAGTTAGTGTACGAGTCGTCTTTTTTCTTCCTTTCAATATTACCCATGTTTTCAGCTGCCCAATATTTTTGGAAGGGATGTGTTAGGTAAAAAATAGTGGTTGACCTAGAAAGAATCACACACAGGGATCGGACATAAATTGCAATTAATTGAGCTCCGTACAGGGAGATAAAATCAATTCTACAGAGGGAGTCCAGGAGAACACTGTAAGGAATGAGTCACATTGTCTGTCTGTTTTCCTCCTCTCAGCTTCTCAGCTAGTCTCCTAATCTCTTGTTCTCTCCTGGCCTCAAAGGGACATCCCCTCTGCATTCTCTCTTTATTCAGTCACAGTTCATTAACATATTAAAAGAACAGGATGTAATGCAAAGGAGCATATGACTGAAACACAATGACATTTAAAAAGTACATTTGAACTATGTGATAAAGAAAGACACCCTAAGAAAATAATACTACAACATTATTATTTTTACCTAACAGGATGTGCATACTGATCCCCTTTTTAATGATAGTATGTCATTAATTAAGGTGCAAATGTCAAACTCAAAAAGTTTGATCACCTATAATCAGTGTGCTACGGCAATTGGTTCATGCGGGTCCACCACCGCTATTAATTGAAGCATGAGTTCACCAAACCACTCTCAACAATGGCAGACCTCACGTTTCTAGAAGATGCAGTCGCTGCATTAAGAAGAGAGAGAATTTTCTGTGATCGGAGTGACTTATTAAGTGAGTCTGATGACTGGCTACTAAGTCGATTTCGTTTGCCGAGGCACGTTTTACTCCAGCTGTGCACACAGTTGGAGACGCAGCATTCTCGTGCCATTCCAGTGCCACTGGAGGTGCTGTCCACGCTGGGCATCCTGGCCATCGTATCTTTCCAACGGGAAATAGCCGACAGGTCAGGCATAACCAAGTCAACTATGAGCCGCATCCTGCCGTCTGTGCTGGCAGCTATCTGGAGTCTGGTGCCAAGCAATATAAAATTCCCATATGACAGCGACCGGCAAGCAATGATTAAGAGGGATTTTTATGAGATTGCTGGCTTCCCTAATGTTATTGGGGCGGTTGACTGCACTCAAGTGCGTCTGAAACCCCCGTCGTTTAATGATTATGCATATGTAAATAGGAAACAGTTCCATTCTGTAAATGTGCAGCTCATATGTGATGTAAGACTTCGGCTTCTTAATGTTGTCGCCCGGTGGCCAGGGAGCAACCACGACGCATTCATTTTTCAGAACAGTAGTGTGTGCCAAAGACTGCAGGAGGAAGCTCCAAGAGGAGAAAGTTATCTTCTCTGTGAGTTAAAGCAAATGGCAGCTGTGTAATCTAACAATGAATAACTGCATGTCATGCTTTAGGTGACAAATGCTATCCGTTATTGGAGCATCTAATAACTCCCCTCGCCGAGCCACAAACACAGCAGGAGCAGCGCTTTAACCAAGCACACTCGAAGACGTGTGCCAATGTGGAGCGCTGCGCAGGTCTCCTCATAGGGAGATGGCTCTGCCTGGGACATGCAGGGGGAACGCTCTTGTACTCCCCGGAGAAAGTGTGCCACATGATCCTGGCCTGCTCGGTCCTCCACAACAAAGCACAGGACCAAGGTATTCCATTTGATGGACTGGTGGAGCCGACAATGGATGTGGAACCATGGCCAGCACCGCCTGCACCTCTGCCACCATTATTTGAAAATATTTTATTCATTTAAATTTTCGTTAATTTGGCTAAGTGTATTATTGATTAACAAAAGATTTTTATTCATCTCCACCAGCTGCCTGCAGATCTCCGCCTGTCTGTCCAGGATCGAGGCCCGTCGTAAAGCCGGGGATGTGCGGGACACGGGTTGGGAGGCAGTGGCTTGGGGGATCGGTGTCTGAGGTGCATCTTCAGGCTCTTCGCTGGGCCCAGCCAGTACATTGGCCTGTGCACTACTACTGGGACCTGGAGTTGTTGCTTCTACAATAAAACATATATAAGAAAAATTAGGATGTGTCGGCTTTCATTTTGACAGGTTTAACTAGCATTTAATGACACTTACCTTGAAGCGTCTCCTCGGTCATATCTGTGTCCCCTTCATCCCCCAAGACGCCTTCAAATGAGGCCCCACCAATCAAGGCAGCCACCCGCTCCTCAGTCTGGCGGTCCTCCCCCGGTCTGCCGGTTACTTTTTTTAAGGGCTGCTAAACGCCTTTTTGTTGCCCTTTTCAAATTACTCCTTTTTTTTTTTACGTATAAATAAAAATACACGTTCTTACTATTGGCTCAATAATTCTGTAAACTGTTTGATATAATAAAGCCTATAAATTCAAAAAAGAGGTTGGGCTTCAACAGGAGTCATTGGTGGAGTACGAATCAAAAATCCAGTGATTATATTCAAAGCAAAAAAAAGTTGGCACATTCCAAATCTTCAAAAAAAAAAGGTAGAGGACAGAAGACTCACAAATAGTATTTTGCCCTTTGCCTTTTTGGATTATTTGGAATGTGCAACCTTTTTTGTTTAAAATATACCCTATAATTTTCAACGCATATCAACTTACTTCTTCAGGACTGCATGTCACAGGCCCAACGCTGTTTACAGATGCGGTGATCTCCTTCCATATTTTATTTTTTTGAGCCCCCTTGATCACACTTTTGAGGCTTCCAAACAGAATGAGTTTGTTTTTTTCCACTTCAGTATTATTTCAATTTCCTGAGGTGCCAAGTTCTTCTTTTTCTGAACCCTGGTCGTCTTTTGTTGAGCCATGTCGCAAAAACAAGGCGTGGAAGAGGCGGTTGGTGAATATTTATAGGCGTGACTTTCATAACTACGATCTTTTTCACCCGTGAGATTTATCAACAGCTGCAGGTCTTTACGCACAAATCTGTGCCGATCCGACACCTTCATAAATCCCACGTTGGGTCTTGCGTATTTGGAGTATACACCCAAAATACAAACCGTTTTCTGCGCAAGTTTAATAAATGAGGCCCAAAGAGTCCAGAGATCTAAACCAACCAGGGGATGGTTTGCTTGGGACCACTGAGAATGAATAAGTGATCCTGGGCAAAAGCATCGTTTTTATTGTAAATACTCTTCCCATAAGTGATATGGGTAGGAATTTCCATCTAGCTAGATCATCTTCCACTTTAAAAAAAGAATTTAGCTACAATCAATCTGCCACTCTTGAAGAATCAGATCTATGATGTACGATGGAGCTTGATTTTTAAGGGCTTTATATATAAGGAGGAAGGTCTTAAAATCTATTCTGCAAAGCAGAGTAAAGGCAGAAGCAGCAGGGAAGATCGGGGGGAGGAAAACACACCCTTCCTCCCCAAAAGCCCCCCGAAGTTTATACTGCCATTTTTCTTACGCACAGCTCTCGCGAGATCTCAGCAGCTCATCTCTTTAGCAGCTATCGTTTGAAACAGATTCCAATGAAAGAACCATCTCCGATCTAGACACTGACTGCACCTGGAGCTGACAGAGGCATGAAGCGCAGCTCAGCATCAGTACCACTGGCTATGCATTCTCTGCTCATTTTGGATGAAACATTAATTAAGATGGATGAAAATAAATTCAGTTTGTTGTTAATTAATTTTAATGATTTATTTATTAATTATTATTTCTTTATAATTTTAAGAAATTTGTAAAATAACTGATTGGATATTTTTGACTACAAAAGTACAAATGAGAGACAAAAAATGAAGGCGCGATTTGTGGTGTTATGAGGTTTTCACATAACACTTCTAATTTTAAAAGGGCAAATGGTCAGGTACATTACAGTGTCGTGTTTGTTTTAGCAATTTATAGGTGTGCAACACATCACACAACATGTTATCTATCATGTAGAAGCACATGTCTGCTAAAAGGGGAAAAAATCTCAACTTTATACACTGAAAATAATGACTTTGTGGTATATTAAAATCTATTACATTAATTCATGTAATTTTTACATTGTCAAATCAAGTTTAAATTGGAACTACAATTCCGAAAGGTAAAATTACACAATCCATTCATGTAATAACTTAACTGAGAGGAAAGACTCAATTTTATCAGATATTTTACTGCCAGAATTTTAGTTTATGTATTTTTTGTGCATACTGTTACTTGATTTGGATTTATTGTGAAATTCTCAAGTAGGAACTATTATCTTATAAATTGGTTCTGCTGGTGCAACTGAGAGAGATGCACATATGATGAAGCGTGATAATGTAACGTTAAGGCAAGAAAGACCAGTTTAAGTCAAAAGAAGTTTAAGTAAGTTACCTAAAAATCCTCATTTCTTCCTCTAAGAATGGGTCAGCCAGCGAGGTATGTGTTTATATGGTGTAAATATTTTAATGTCACTATATAAGCCGTATTACTATCTCACTGAATTTATGTTGTGTTTTAGTCCGACGGTGGTGTATTATGAATCAAAGTGATTCTGTAACAACTCCTTGATTTTCAACTTGTTAAAGTGAACTTCATGCCATCAGTAAAACGAATTCTTTATTGACTTAAGAAGAGGCAGAAGTGATAGTCGAACTCGGACCGCCATAATTCCCGGCCCTCTGGTGGTGACAACGTGTCATTGCACCAAGAAATAAGCTGCTGCAAATGTTAATGGACACAGATTCACTGTTGCTTCCTCATAAAGACGTCTAAAGGCCAGATATTAAAGTGCATATTTGGAAAAGTGAAACAAGGAGGGAAAAACAATAAGGAACTGTGTAGAGCCTGACAACATCAGCACCACAAAGTAACAAGAAGGGAATTATTGCAATTAAGTCAATAAGTCATTACACAAGTGAAGTTAGGAGATTTTTAATCAAGTGATAAATGAAAAGCATTCAAGAAAGTCAGAAATATCAGAAACTAATGAAAGAGAAATTAAAGTTTCCAATGCAGAACAAGCTGCAGAATCAGAGCAAGTGGATGAAACTGGTTTAGAGCAAGTAAATCAGCGTCACAGAAAAGGGAAAATAATTCCATAAAGAAAAGCTACAAGGGTTGCAACGGCGCTTTTACAGTGCTTATGACCGATGGAAAGCATTAATTAAAGATGCTGAAAAATCCGTTGTAAAGGGAGATCCAGTTGAGATTCTTGAAGGTCACGTGGATACTGTTCAAAGAGAAGTAGCAGTGCTTAATGACATTTATGATGAATATAGAGCAATGGATGGTCCACCTCATGATATCCGTTCCAAGCTGGAATGCACATCGGTGACTAAACTAGTTTTACAAAACATCAACAGTCATCTTGAAGGAAAAAATCAAGAGGAGATCATATGGCCTGATGGCAGCTCTATATCTACGTCCTCTAGCTCTGTCAGTGTCTCCGTTTGTGGCCTGTTAAAAGAAAATACAGAAATCTCCAATGGTGGCTCCTCCTCTAAAAGACAAGAGGCTGCAGCAGAGTACGAAGCCACGAAGGTTGTGCTTCAGATAATGACTGAACAAGAGAAATACAGAGAAAAAATGCAAATATTTGAAGAAGAAGACAAACGCATAACTGCAGAACAGGAAGCTGCTGCAATATCACAACGCCTCCTTGAAGAGAAGTAGGAAACTGAGCGCAAGTTAAAAAGAGAAAAGGATAAAGCGATTATGATAAGGAGACAGGAAGAAGAAAGTGCTGCAGGGAAAAGGTCAGTTGAGGACTTAAAAAGACAAATTGAAAGATTGGAAAATCTCAAACAACTCAAAGCAGCAAAAGCAAAATTACAAGTTTATGAGGAAGACTATCTATTAAGTAAAGCAAGAAAGCAAACAAGGAAGAAAGTATCACTCAAAACAAAGTAGAAGCAATAAAGTTCAAGACAGATGCCAATGAACCTCCGCACCCAGAAGAAGAGCTAAATAACATTCAGGACTGCACGGGTGAGCTGGTGAAGATTTTGGCAGAAGCTATGTCAGCTAATAGACTACCTAAACCAGAGCCTTCAGTATTTAGTGGGGATCCACTTAAGTTTAAACATTGGAAAGCATCTTTTCAGACTCTAATAGAGAGAAAGAACATCCCCACTGCAGAAGAGATGTTTTTTCTACAGACGTACGTAGGCTGTGTTAAGGAAGCCTTAGATGGCTATTTTCTGATTGGCTCTGAAGATTCATATGAAGCAGCATGGAATATGCTTAATGAACGTTATGGAGAGCCATTTGCAGTGGCTAAAGCTCTTACGGACAAGTTGCATGCCTGGCCAAAGGTCGCAGGAAAGGATTGTGCAGAGTAAGAAAGTTTGTGGATTTTCTACAAAGTTGCCAATCTGCAATGAATAATAATCACAATCTGAACATCCTCAACGACAGTATTGAGAATCAAAGACTTGCTGCTAAACTACCAGACTGGTTAAGTAACAGGTGGAATCGAAAGGCTACAGAGTACCAGCTGGACTACCAAAGCTTCCCAAATTTCAGTTACTTTGTAACGTTCCTGTCAATGGAGTATTGCATGTAATCCCATTACATCATACCAAGCTATAAAACAAAGTGACTTTGATAAACCAAAGACAAAGCTTCAGCCTACACCTGTTCATAAGAGACAAGATACAGCAAGAATCTTCACAACTAACTCTACCGAAAGGAGCATGATCTTTTGTGTGTTCTCTGAAAGAGCAGGTAACAGCTTACTTAAGTGTCGTAAATTCACTGAGAAACCAGTTACTGAGAGAGTACAGTTCATTCAAAATGAAAAACTATGTTTTGGCTGTTTAACTACTGGTCATCTCTCCAAAAACTGCAGGAACAGGATGATATGCAACACGTTCTCAAAACGCCATCCCACATGCCTGCATGAAGAAAGGCAAAAACAAGAAACAAAGAAAGAACAGCCTAAAGAGCAACAAGTTAGTGAACAGGAAAACCATCACCAGGTAACACAGTTACAAGACGCAATCCATGAGAGCACGTCAAATAGAGTAACGCATGACAGTAAAAACACACAGACATCTGCAATAGTACCTGTCTATGTCTCCACAAAAAAATGACCAAAGTAAGGAAGTACTGATGTATGCCCTGTTGGATACACAGAGTGATTCTTCATTTATTCTCAATGAAGTAGCTAGCAACTTGGACACAACCAAAACCCAAGTAAAGCTCAAACTATTTACAATGTCATCCAAGAAAACAATTGTTCCATGTCTAAAGCTTGAAGGTCTGCAAATAAGAAGACTGTTTTCCAAGAAAAAACTCACAGTGCCAATTGTTTACACACTTGACTTTATACCTGCTAATCGTAGTCATATCCCCAATCCACATTTACAGCATCTCATTGAACACATTGCCCCCCCGCGGGATTGTGAAATAGGACCCCTATTAGGGTACAACAGACCCAATTGTCCCCACAGCATCTCAAGTGCAATGCATCGTTTAAACAATCTTGAACGCAGATTCAAAAGAGACAAAAATTACTACAAAGACTATTCAAATTTTATGGAGGATATTATTAAACGTGGTGATGCAGAGAAAGTACCAGAGAATGAACTCTTTAATATCCCTGCCTGGTATATTCCCCACCATGGGGTATACCACCCTCACAAGCCCGACAAGATACGTGTAGTGTTTGACTGCTCTGCACAATATCAAGATACCTCACTTAACGAACACCTGCTTACAGGGCCTGACCTCACAAACACCTTGGTGGGAGTGCTCTGTTGGTTCAGGAAGGGCTTAATCACTGTAATGTGCGACGTGGAACGTATATTCCATCAGTTCCATGTAACACCTCAAGACCAGGACTTCTTGCGCTTCCTATGGTGGGAGCATGGTGATCTAAGCGCCCCGCCTTCAGTCTTTCGGATGAAGGTTCATCTTTTTGGTGCAGCTTCTTCACCTGGCTGCGCCAACTTTGGTTTAAAACATCTAGCCACACAAGGTGAGGGAAAGTTCACATCAAATACAGTGTGGTTCATTCGAAGGAACTTTTATTTATATGATGGACTTGTAAGCATTAGGTCAAAAGTAGAAGCAATACAGCTAGTCAAAGAAGCAAGAGAGCTGTGTAGTACAGGGAAACTAAGATTACACAAGTTCATCTCAAACTGTGAAAATGTGATGAAGTCGCTGTCAAGAGGAGAGTGTGCTGAATGTATTAAGGAGTTGGATCTGTTACTTGTAGAACCGCTGATGGAAAGAGCTCTTGGTGTTCAGTGGTGCATTTCTTCTGATGAATTTCAGTTCAGAATAACAGTCAAAGAGCACCCAATGACAAGTAGAGGAATCTTGCGCACAGTAGCATCAGTGTACGACCCACTGGGATTTGTAGCACCCTTCATTCTAAGAGGAAAACAAATCCTGCGACAATTATGTCAAGAAAAGGTTAGATGGGATGAGCCACTCTCTGATCAACTCCATACACGGTGGGAATCCTGGCTCCTAGATCTCCAAAACTTGTCAAAGGTGAAAATTCAAATATGCATCTTACCTTTTGACACAGACATTGCACAGTGTGAATTACACAATTTTTCAGACGCTAGTGTGACAGGCTGTGGACATTGTAGTTATTTAAGAACAGTCACATCGAAAGGGGATGTTCATTGTGTCCAAGTCATGGGAAAAGCACGCGTAGCACCAAGGTCACTACAGTCCCTAGACTTGAGTTAACAGCTGCAGTAGTTGCAGCGAGAACAAGTGTGATGTTAAGAAATAAACTGGAGATAAGTGATCTTAAAGAAAATTTCTGGACAGATTCCAAAGTTGTGTTGGGATATGTGAATAATGATGCTAAGAGATTTCACGTGTTTGTGGCAAATAGGATCCAAAGGATAAAGTCACTCACAGGCCCACATCAGTGGCATCATTTACCATCTGAAAGTAACCCCGCAGACCACGCATCAAGAGGACTAAGTGTTCAACAGCTACTCAACTCTAACTGGTTTAAAGGTCCAGAATTTTTTTGGCAAAGTGAGCTACCTGTTGAAAAGGAATAGGTCACTGAAGTCAAGCCTAATGACCCGGAAATTAAAATGGTGCATGTGTTCTACACCAAAGTATAAAGGAAAGAGAACAATACTAGACCAGACGGACGGATTGTGAGTATTGCGACTTCCTGTTGTCACTGCTGACCTCCGCGGATCTGCTTGGTGCTCAGATTCTCTTCGATTGAGCTGTTTTTGTCTGTGTTGAGGTCTTTCTAAGTTATTTTTAACACACAAGCACACTACTACAATTATTTCCAGTTGGTGTACTTTACGTTTTGGAAACCATTTGTGTTTCACGCGGTTGTTCTCACTAGTTTGTTAGCTCAGCTTCGTAGCAGCTATGGCTTCCATCTCTCATTCCCCCTCTGCGGCTCCTCTCTCATGTTCTCTGTGTCAGATGTTTAGTTACACTCCCGCCTCCTTTAGTGATAATGGTAAGTGTAATAAATGTAGCATTTTCATAGCTTTGGAGGCGTGGGTTTCAGAGTTAGAGGCCCGGCTCCGCGCTGTTGAGAATCCAGTAAATAGCTGAGGCCCGTTAGCCAACACGGAACAAACAGAACACACGCAGCTGGGATCTCAGGCCGGCTGGGTGACGGTACGTAGAAAGCATAGTTCTCTGCCCAAAGGGAACCTCCAACCTGTTTCTAACAGATTTTCGCCAATCAGTGACACACCTACTGAGAAACAGACTCTGGTAATTGGCAGCTACATGGTCCGAAACGTGGCTTTAGAGACACCATCAACCTTAGTCAAATATTTTCCAGGGGCCAGAACAGGCGACATAAAATCCCACCCGAAACTGCTGGCTAAGGATAAGCGTAAATAAAGTAAGATTGTTATTCATGCTGGTGGAAATGACACCCGGTTACGCCAATCGGAGGTCACTAAAATTATTGTTAATTCGGTGTGTGAGTTTGCTAAAAAAATGTCGTACTGTGTAATCTTTTCTGGACCCCTGCCCGATCGGACAAGTGACGACATGTTTAGCCGGATTCTGTCATTTCATCGATGGTTGTCTGAGTGGTGTCCAGCGAACAACGTGGGCTACATTGATAATCTGAAAACTGTTTGGGGAAAACCTGGTCTGATCCGGAGAGATGGCATCCATCCCACTTGGGATGAAGAAGCTCTTCTTTCTAGGAATCTGGATAAATTTATTAGTCCTTCAAAACACTGACAAACCAGGGTCCAGACCAGGAAGCAGAGTCGTAGTTTAACCCACCTCTCTCCATCTTCTGTCCTGTCACCCACTCAGTACCCTATTGAGACAGTGTCTTGCCCACGGACAAAATCAAATAGACTAAAATTTAACCTGACAAAAGCAAACTGTAAAAATATATTTAAAATAAATATGACCCGGACCAAACAAGGAAATAGGGCAATTAGATGTGGTTTACTAAACACAAGATCCCTCTCCTCAAAGACGTTATTAGTAAATGACTTGATATGTAATAAAATTGATCTGTTTTGCCTATCAGAAACCTGGCTGCAGCAGGAGGATTTTGTAATTATAAATGAGTCAACTCCTACCAATTATCAAAATTTTCACATTCCTAGAAGTACTGGACGAGGAGGAGGAGTTGCAACCATCTTTCATTCAGATTTGCAAATTTGCCCTAGACCAGTTATTAACTACAGCTCTGTTGAACATCCTTAGTTTTCCTCATCCAAGCTGCAAAACATTAAGACCACTTTTGTTTGTGGTTTTGTATCGTCCACCAGGCCCTTACTCTCAATTCTTGGACCAGATCTCAGATTTTTTATCTGATTTATTTTTAAACACTGATCAAGTAGTTATAATAGGGGATTTCAATATTCACATGGACATTGAAAGTGATAGCTTAACTGCAGCCTTTAATATTATCTTAGACTCAATTGGCTTTACTCAGAAAGTGAAGGGACCCACACGCTCTGGTCGGCACACTTTAGACATTGTACTGACATTACCCAGTCCTATCTGACCATTTTTTGATAACCTTTGAATTTACTTTACTCAACGTTCCAAGAAAAAAAAGAAAATGTCATTACAGTATAACTTTATCAGACAATGCTGTAACAAGTTTTAAAGAATCTGTTCCATTCTTGTTTCCGTATGTGTCTCAGAATACCACAGTGGATGGCTGTAACCCTGCAGAAATTGATGGTCTGGTTCAAAGTATTACTTCCTCCCTGCGTTTGGCACTAGACAGTGTAGCCCCCTTAAAAAAGAAGGTAATTAGCCATAGGAGGCTGGCTCCCTGGTTTAGTGCAGAGTTGCGTACTTTAAAGCAGAATACTAGGAAATTGGAGAGAAAATGGTGATCTACACACTTAAAAGATTTCTTTCTAATTTGGAAAAATAGTTTACTACTTTATAAAAACACCCTTCGAAAAGCTAGAACAGCATATTTCTCATCATTAATAGGAGGTAAATAAAAACAATCCTAGGTTTCTTTTTAGTACAGTTGCCAAACTTACACAGAGGCATAGCTCTGTTGAGCCAACTATTCCCCCTTCTCTCAGTAGTGATGACGTTATGGGCTTCTTCATAAGTAAAATAAATTCTATAAAGAATAAAATCATTGGCATTCTTCCAAACATGACTAACTCTCTCTCAGTAATTGAGGCAGTATTAGAGAGAACTGTAGAACCATGTTTATGTCTGTACCATTTTTATTCTGTTGAACTTTCGGAATTATCACAAATATTAGATTCATCTAAACCCTCAACTTGTATGTTAGACCCAATACCAACCAAATTATTTAAGGAAGTGTTCCCTCTGGTTACTGGCCCTATCCTAGACATGATGAATCTATCTTTAATAAATGGATATGTGCCACAGGAATTTAAGGTTGCTGTAATTAAACCTTTACTTAAGAAACCCTCCCTGGATCAAGATGATTTAGCTAACTACAGACCTATATCTAACCTTCCTTTCTTATCCAAAATTCTTGAGAAAATAGTTGCTAATCAAGTATGTGAGCATCTAAACAGCAACAACCTGTTTGAGGAATTTCAGTCAGGTTTTAGAGCTCATCATAGCACTGAAACAGCACTGGTAAAAGTTACTAATGATATTCTAATGGCCTCAGATAATGGATTTGTGACTGTTCTGGTCTTGCTAGATCTCAGTGCTGCTTTTGACACAGTCGATCATAATATTCTCTTAGAAAGGCTCGAACATGTAGGGATAAAGGGAACAGCACTAGGTTGGTTTAAATCATATCTGTCCAACAGATTCCAGTTTGTTCATGTCAATGATGAATCTTCTTCACACTCAAGGGTTACTTGTGGAGTACCACAGGGTTCTGTGCTTGGACCGATTCTCTTTACTATATATATGCTTCCAATTGGTAAAATAATTAGACAACATGGTATGAATTTCCACAGTTATGCTGATGATACACAATTATATTTATCCATAAAACCTGATGAAACCAATCAGTTAGGTAGATTACAAGCATGTCTGGAAGACATAAAAACTTGGATGACTCTGAATTTTCTGCTCCTAAATTCAGACAAGACAGAGGTTGTTGTCTTTGGACCAGAACCTTTAAAAAGGAAACTGCTAGGTCAATCACTTCATCTGGATGGCATTAATTTGGCCTCTGGTAATAATGTAAAGAACCTCGGTGTAATTTTTGACCAAGACATGACATTTAAATCTCATATTAAACAGGTTTCTAGGATTTCTTCTTTCACCTTCGGAATATTGCTAAAATTAGAAACATCCTGTCCAGGAGTGATGCAGAGAAACTAGTCCATGCATTTGTGACTTCGAGGCTGGACTACTGTAATTCCTTATTATCAGGAAGTCCACAAAATGCAATCAAAAGCCTTCAGTTGATCCAAAATGCTGCAGCAAGAGTTCTGATGAATATTAAAAAGAGAGATCACATTTCTCCTGTTTTGTACAAAGCCCTTAATAATCAAGCTCCATCGTACATCAGAGATCTGATGTTCCTAACAGAGCACTTTGTTCTCAGAATGCAGGTCTACTGGCAGTTCCTAGGATTTCAAAAAGTAGAATAGGAGGCAGATCTTTTAGTTATCAGGCTCCTCTCCTGTGGAACCAGCTCCCAGTTTTAGTTCGTGAGGCAGATACTCTGTCTGTTTTTAAGACTAGGCTTAAAACCTTCCTTTTTGATAAAGCTTATAGTTACTTATATAGACACTAGACCTTATAATCCCTCTCCGATTTCTAACAGTAATGTATTAATTTACCAGAATAAAATGATTAGAGAATTGAACAAAGGTTGAATCATGAATCAGGACAGAAAAAGATTTACACCAGGTTTTAAGGCTAGAAAGTGATGGACAAAGATAATGCCAGAGTCTTCGGAAGAGCGGGCCTTTATCTACTCCAGTTATATCACTTACCAATAATATTATCTCTCTAATACATAGATTCTGGAGAGGGCGCAGTCCTATGAGCAAGGAGAGATGCATAAGCACTACAATACTTACCCACTTACCTCCTTCTTTCCTCCTGGATTTCCAGGCAGGGAGTAGAGGGAGATGGAGTGTTCAGCCCGATCCGGCGAGGGGAGGATGCAGCCCGGTCCGGCAGCCCTCCTCAACTCCATCTCCCTCACACCGTACATTGCTAATAGACTTAAGAATTAGGAAAAAAAATTATCCTTTTTCAGACTCAACTGACCCTAACACACCTTCTACTTTTCTTTTCTACTACTCTCCAGATATATTTTTCCTAATGTTAATGCAATTGTTAACCCAGTTTTCTCTCAGTGTTTTTCTCCCCATAGAAGCTCTACCCGGTCTGGTACCCTGCTCAGCTATAATGCCCCCTGCTGGATGGGGAGCGTTGGTCCAGATGATGCTCAAAGTCACAGAGCATCCTCCATGCTGTCTCTTCTCTGTCTTTTCAGACCCCCAGACGGTCGTGGCAGATGACCGCTTGTACTGAGCCAGGGTTCTGCCAGAGGTTTCTTCCTGTTAAAAGGGCGTTTTTCCTCTCCACTGTCGCTACATGCTTGCTCAGAATGAGGGTTTCCTGAGGAATTGCTGTGGTTGGAGTCTGCATGATCCGGGCACAACCTCATGCCGATGATTCAACGCAATCTGCTGGGATTCCTTACATAGAAAACTTAACTGATTGGAATGTTTGTATAATTGTATTGAGACGGCTTTTGTTGGTAAGGGCCTTGAGATGACATTTGTTGTGAACTGGCGCAATATAAATAAAAGTGAATTGAATAGACCGTCTCACCAAATTCTCAGACTGTAGAAGAGCTGTTAAAGCAGTTGCTCGTCTGAAAAAAATTGAGAAAGATTTTAAAGGAGAAACACAAACAAAAGGTGAAAACACAAGTGTTGAAGACAGACAACAAGCAGAGCTGTTCATAATAAAACTTGCGCAGGAAAACACATTCAACAAGGAAATAAACGATTTAACCCAGGGAAGGGACATTCACCTCAAGGATAAGACACACAAGCTGCACTGCTTAAGTCCATTTGTTGATGAACTAGGAGTAGTTAGGGTGGGAGGACGTTTAACAAGAGCAAGTCTTCACCCACATATCAAACATCCTGCTATTATTCCCGAATCAAGTCATGTATCATTTTTGCTGATTAAACTTCCATGAGAAGGTGCAGCATCAAGGAAGAGGAATGACTGTCAATGAGCTGCGCTCCAATGGACTGTGGATCACAGGATGCAGCAGCACAGTTGCTTATCAAATGTACAAGTGCATGACCTGCAGAAAGTACAGAAGAAATACTCAGGATCAACAGATGTCAGACTTACCAGAGGATAGGATAGAAACAACACCCCCATTCTCTTACTGTGGTATTGACTGTTTTGGCCCTTTTTATGTAATTATGATAGAAAAGAACTCAAAAGGTATGGTCTTCTTTTTACATGTATGTGTTCTAGGGCAATACATATTGAAATGTGGGATGACCTTACAAGTGATGCGTTTTATTAATGCATTGTGTTTAATTTCTATTCGTGAACATGTAAGGCAAATTAGGTGTGACCAAGGTACTAATTTTATTGTGCTATTGGAGAGTTCTTGAATGCAATGAAGGATTTTGATAAAGAACTGTTGAAAGAGTATGGATGTGAGTTTGTTCTGAACATCCCCTCTTCCAGCCACATGGTAGGAGTTTGGGAGAGACAAATTAGGACTATTAGAAGTGTTTTAAATGCCATTTTAGATCGAACTTCTAAGAGACTTGACAGTTCCTCTCTCAGAACCTTTCTGTATGAAGTTATGGCTATTGTGAATAGCAGGCCATTAACAGTAGAAAACCTAAATGATCCAAGTATAGAGCCTCTTACACCCAATCATATTCTTATGAAGTCCAATGTTATTCTGCCTCCTCCTTGCCAGTTTGTCAGTCAAGACCTGTACCTAAAAAGAAGATGGCGTCAAGTTCAGTTTCTAGTCAATGTGTTCTGGGCAAGGTGGAAGAAAGAATATCTTCTCAGTCTTCAACAGAGACACATCTGGCAAAAGGAAAAAAGAAATGCCAAGGTTAACGACATTGTTATTCTTCAAGAGGACAATTCTCCAAGGAACAAGTGGAAACTGGCAAGAGTAACAGAAGTTTACCCAAGCACTGATGGAAGAATTCGAAAAGTGAAGCTGTTACTCAGTGATTCTACATTTTCCAAGGATGGAAAAAGGACAGTCAAACCAGTGTATCTCGATAGACCGGTACAGAAAACTGTTATTGTTGGAAGCAGAGTAAATATCAAATGTAAATAGGTTCTATTGTAATGTGATAAGTTTAAAGGGAAATCACAATAAGCTTGTGATTTGGTGGGAGTTTTACTGCCAGAATTTTAGTTTATGTATTTTTGTGCATATTATATTATTTTATTTGGATTTATTGTGAAATTCTCAAGTAGGAACTATTATGTTGTAAATTGGTTCTGCTGGTGCAACTGAGAGAGATGCACACATGATGAAGCGTGATAATGTAACGTTACAGCAAGAAAGACCAGTTTAAGTAAAAAGAAGTTTCATTAAGTTACCTAGAAATCCTCATTTCTTCCTCTAATGGTTCAGCCAGCGAGGTATGTGTTTATATGGTGTAAATCCTTTAATGTCACTATATAAGCCGTATTACCATCTCACTGAATTTATGTTGTGTTTTAGTTCGACGGTGGCGTATTACGAATCAAAGTGATTCTGTAACAACTCCAAGATTTTCAACTTATTAAAGTGAACTTCATGCCATCAGTAAAATGAACTCTTTATTGACTTAAGAAGAGGCAGAAGTGATAAGATATTTACAAAGACTATTTAATGTTTTATAGTCACAGCAAATTTACCTAAAAATACTAAGTAAATTTTAATCTGGAAAGCAAAGTGCATTTTAATCCGTGAATTATTTTTTTATTTTTTTACAAGAGCTTGTTCAGTGGTTTGGGATGTATTTTGCTGGTAAAACATTTAAAAGCAGACCACTGTGAAATCGGCTTCTCAGCTTGTTCCATGGCCAGGTGTGTGTTATTCCCTCATTATCCCAATTACAATGAGCAGATAAAAGGTCCAGAGTTCATTTCAAGTGTGCTATTTGCATTTGGAATCTGTTGCTGTCAACTGTCAAGATGAGATCCAAAGAGCTGTCACTATCAGTGAAGCAAGCCATCATTAGGCTGAAAAAACAAAAGAAACCTATCAGAGAGATAGCAAAAACATTAGGCGTGGCCAAAACAACAGTTTGGAACATTCTCAAAAAGAAGGAACGCACCGGTGAGCTCAGCAACACCAAAAGACCCGGAAGACCACGGAAAACAACTGTGGTGGATGACCGAAGAATCCTTTCCCTGGTGAAGAAAACACCCTTCACAACAGTTGGCCAGATCAAGAACACTCTCCAGGAGGTAGGTGTATCTGTGTCAAAGTCAACAATCAAGAGAAGACTCCACCAGTGTGAATACAGAGGGTTCACCACAAGATGTAAACCATTGGTGAGCCCCAAAAACAGGAAGGCCAGATTAGAGTTTGCCAAACAACATCTAAAAAAGCCTTCACAGTTCTGGAACAACATCCTATGGACAGATGAGACCAAGATCAACTTGTACCAGAGTGATGGGAAGAGAAGAGTATGGAGACGGAAAGGAACTGCTCATGATCCTAAGCATACCACCTCATCAGTGAAGCATGGTGCTGGAAGTGTCATGGCGTGGGCATGTATGGCTGCCAGTGGAACTGGTTCTCTTGTATTTATTGATGATGTGACTGCTGACAAAAGCAGCAAGATGAATTCTGAAGTGTTTCGGGCAATATTATCTGCTCATATTCAGCCAAATGCCTCAGAACTCATTGGACGGCGCTTCACAGTGCAGATGGACAATGACCCAAAGCATACTGCAAAAGCAACCAAAGAGTTTTTGAAGGGAAATAAGTGGACTGTTTTGCAATGGCCAAGTCAATCACCTGACCTGAATCCGATTGAGCATGCATTTAACTTGCTGAAGACAAAACTGAAGAAAATGCCCCAGGAACAAGCAGGAACTGAAGACTGTTAGAGTAGAGGCCTGGCAGAGCATCACCAGGTATGAAACCCAACGTCTGGTGATGTCTATGTGTTCCAGACTTCAGACTGTAATTGAGTGCAAAGGATTTGCAACCAAGTATTGAAATGTATAAGTTTGATTTATGGTTCTTATTCTGTCCCATTACTTTTGGTCCCTTAACAAGTGGGAGGTATATATGCAAACTGTTGTAATTCCTACACCGTTCACCTGTTTTGGATGTAAATACCCTAAAATAAAAGCTGACAGTTTGCAGTTAAAGCACATCTTGCTCGTTTCATTTGATATCCATTGTGGTGGTGTATAGAGCCAAAAATTTTAGCATTGTGTCAATGTCCCAATATTTATGGACCTCACTGTACATCTCAAAGATTCACAAATAACATCCTCTTCCTACAACCATTTAGGATTAGAAAAGAGTCAGATTCTTTTCTACCCAAACCTCAGTCCAAGTTTAAAACAAGTAGTTTAGGGAAGCAAAGTAACTAACAAACAAAAACAAAAAGTATCTTTCTATCTTTGGCTACATTATAAGCAAATTATCACCTATAGGCTACTCTGACTCTGCATAGATTATTATTGGCTACATTATAAGCAAATTATCAACTATAGGCTACTCTGACTCTGTGTAGATTATTATAGGCTAAATTTGCAAATGCATCCAATTTATTTAAATTTGCAATTAAATCATTGATCAAATCACATTACTGGCTATTACCAGCATAAATGTTTATGTTACTGTTAATGTGAACAACTATCATACCTCCCTTGTCCTTCTCATCTCTCTTGTCTGTTCCTCTCCCTCTGCTTCTGTTCAGGAAGAATTTTGTGATGTCCATCTCTGAATAGTTTATCAGAAGGCTATGTTTAGTTTTACAGTAGGAAAGCTTCACAAACAGTATAGGCTACTTTTACAGGGCTCTCTCTACAGTATACGTATAAATCATTATTAATTGTCCGCATGTGTGCATGCAGCCTATGCATGGTCTGAGTGTGTGTGTGAGTGAGACAGCACAGACTGATAAACTTAAATAAACTGCTAAATTTGAGCCATAATGACGCTAAACAGTGAAAAACATATGCTAATTATGTGGGCAACATTCTCTAACAGTGATCAAGTTGTCCTTTTTTCTGTCAAACAAGTTGTGAATTTGTTGTAACGTTAAAACAGGGGAGACTTACTCTGTTCTCAAAGTGATATGATGAGCTCCAGCGGGGTTTCCACCGTGTACTGTGTGGTAAAATGAAACTTTTGCATCATGTGAATGATTTTCATTGGTTGTTGCGTTCAATCTTACCCAACTACAGAGGTGCTATTTCCTGATTGGCTATTGTGACCCCTTTCTTTTTTCCTTTTTGGCTGATAAGTGACAGGCTTGAGTTATGCAGGCACGGAGATGCGCTCATGAATGCCGTTTCAAGTACGAGCTGCGCTATAATTTTACTGGGGCACTGGAGACTTTTACTAAGGCACGTGCCCCAGTAAATAAGGTCTAGTAACCCCCATGTGAAGGAACTACTCTGGTCATTTTTTTCCTCCTTTGTTTTAAGTCAAAATGTCCGTTGTTTTTATCTGTAGGCTGTAGACAAGGCAAGGCAATTTTATTTATATAGCACACTTTCAACACAAGGCAGTTGAAGGTGCTTTACATGATTCAGTTGTAGGGAAACCAAATACAAGACAAAGCGTGCAAATTAAAACAGAATCACTAAACGAAAGCATTTGCATACATTAAATGTATTTAAGAAAATGTCAATAAAGTTATGAAAATTAAAAACTTCTGAAACACAAGAATCAATTGAAATATTGATTATAAAGAAAAGAAAACAAATAATAAAAAACATTTAGTGATTGACAAAAGCAATACAGTAATGAAAAAGAATAAAAGCAATAGTCATGTCAGTTTTTATTTTTGATTTAAAAGAGTTCAGTGACTCTGCACCGTTGTATTTGTCCAGCAGTTTGTTCCAGATGTGGGGAGTATATACACTGAAAGCTGCTTCTCCATATTTGGTTTTGGTTCTAGGGACGATCAGTAGACTAGACCTGGAGGACCTGAGTGGTCTGGGTGGTTTTTACAGCAATAGCAGATTTCTAATGTACCAATTCAATGATTTATAGATTAATAAACTTTGGAATCTATTTTCTGAACTACAGGGAGCCACTTTAAGACTTTAGAACTGGGGTGATGTGTTCTACTTTCCTGGTTGTAGTGAGAACACGAGCAGCAGCGTTCTGGATTATTTACATACCTGTGAAGACCTGTTACAGTAATCAAGGCGGCTAGAGATAAATGCATTGTAGTCAGAAGAAACATTTTAAATAAAGAGGTGGGAAAGATTCCTTCTGGTCTAATAGGACATGTTTGTATAAACGAGGAACAGCATCTCACAGTATTGCCGGCATCTGTTTAACAGCTGACCTGCTCCCAACAACTAACAAAGCCTTTTTATAGATTTCGTCAATCTTAGAACTATCGCTATCATATCTGTAGACATTTCTTCTCTTCTACTGCCAAACACAGTGAGGAAGTAATACTTTGAACCAGACCATCAATTTCTGAAGTGTTAGTGTTGGAATTACTGCCATCCACTGTGGTATTCTGTGACGGATAGGGAAGCAAAAATGGAATAGATTCTTTAAAACTTGTTATAGCACTGTCTGATAAAGTTCTACTGTAATTAAATTTTCTTTCAGATTTGGGAACGTTGACTAAAGTAAATTCAAAGGTTATCAAAAAATGGTCAGATAGGACTGGGTTATGCGGGAGGACTGTTAGTTCATCACACTCAATGCCATATGTCAGTACAATGTCTAAAGTGTGTTGAGCAGAGTGTGTGGGTCCCTACACTTTCTGAGTAAAGCCAATTGAGTCTAAAATTGTATTAAATGCTGCAGTTAGGCTATCACTTTCAATGTCCATGTGAATATGGAAATCCTCTATTACAATTACCTGATCAGTGTTTAAAACTAAATCAGATAAAAAAAATCTGAGATCTCAGTCCAAGAATAGAGAGTAAGGCCCTGGTGGACGATACAAAACCACAAACATAAGTGGCTTTAATGTTTTGCAGCTTGTATGAGGAAAACTAAGGATTAGATGTTCAAAAGAGCTGTAGTTAATAACTGGTCTAGGGCAAATTAGTAAATCTGAATGAAAGATGGTTGCAACTCCTCCTCCTCACCCAGTACTTCTAGGAATGTGAAAATTTTGATAATTGGTAGGAGTTGACTCACATATAATTACAAAATCCTCCTGCTGCAACCAGGTTTGTGATAGGCAAAATAGATCAATTTTATTACATATCAAGTCATTTACTAATAAAGTCTTTGAGGAGAGGGATCTTGTGTTTAGTAAACCACATCTAATTGCCCTATTTCCTTGTTTGGTCCGAGTCATATTTATTTTAAATATATTTTTACAGTTTGCTTTTGTCAGGTTAAATTTTAGTCTATTTGATTTTGGCTGTGGGTAAGACACTGTCTCAATGGGGTATTGAGTGTGTGACAGTACAGAAGCTGCAGAGAGGTGGGTTAAACTACGACTCTGCTTCCTGGTCTGGACCCTGGTTTGTCACTGTTTTGAAGGACTAATAAATCTGTCCAGATTCCTAGAAAGAAGAGCTGCTCCATCCAAAGTGGGATGGATGCTGTCTCTTCTGGTCAGATCAGGTTTTCCCCAATACGGCTAAACATGTTATCACTGGTCAGATTGGGCAGGGGACCAGAAAAGATTACACAGTCCGACATCTTTTTAGCAAACTTACACACCGAAGCAACACTGATTTTAGTGACCTCCGATTGGCATAGGCGGGTGTCATTACCGCTAGCGTGAATAACAAACTTAATGTATTTAAGCTTATCCCTAGCCGGCAGTTTTAGGTGGGATTTTATGTCCCCTGTTCTGGCCCCTGGAAAAAATTTGACTATGGTCGATGGGGTCTCTAAAGCCACGTTACGGACTATGGAGCTGCCAATTACCAGAGTCTGTTTCTCAGTGGGTGCATCACTGAGTGGGGAAAATCTGTTAGAAACGCGGACAGGTTGGTGATGCCCTTTGGGCTGGGAACTATGCTTTCTACGTATCGTCACTCAGTTGGCCTGAGATCCCAGCTGCGTGGGTTCTGTGGACTGCTAGGTGATTCTATCCTTGTTGGCTCCACACTGGCTAATGGGCCTCGACTATTTACTGAATTCTCAACAGCACAGAGCTGGGCCTCTAACTCTGAAACCCTTAGCTCCAAAGCTATGAAAATGCTACATTTATTACATTTTTCGATGGAGGCCCAGATCTACCACACCAGACAAGACCTAAGGTGTAGGCTGTGCAAAGAGTCATCGGAGACAATCCAGCACATAACAGCACATGACAGCAGGATGTAAAATGCTGCCAGGGAAAGCATACATGGAACGTCATAACCAAGTGGCTGGCATAGTATACAAAAACATCTGTGCGGAATATGGGCTGGAAACCCCAAGGTCAAAGTGGGAAACAGCTCCAAAGGTGGTGGAGAATGATCAAGCAAAGATCCTGAGGGACTTGCAGGTCCAGACAGACAGGATGGTAATGGCAAACCAACCAGACATTGTGGTGGTTGATAAAGAGCAGAGGAAAGCCATTGTGGTGGATGTGGCAATACCAAGTGATGTTAACATCAAAAAGAAGGAACATAAGAAACTTGAGAAATACCAAGGTCTCAGAGAGGAGCTAGAGAAGGCTTGGAAGATAAAGGTAACAGTGGTACCTGTGGTAATGGGAATACTTGGGCAGTGACCCCAAACTGGAGTAATGGCTCCACCAGATCCCTGGAACAACCTCGGACATCTCAGTCCAGAAAAGTGCAGTACTTGGAACAGCAAAGATACTGCGCAGGACCGTCAAGCTCCCAGGCCTCTGGTAGAGGACCTGAGTTTGGAACGGGAAAAACACCGTCCATGGTGGGCGAGAGGGGAATTTGTTTTTTTTATATAGAAGAGGATTACTATAGCAAAAGCTGTAATGCTTCACTTGAGAAAGTAAACCTTTTGGGCTTCTACTTAGTACTTACATTCAGAGTGCCATACTGTCAGACAGGATATATTAAAAAAAGGAATGTTTTTATTTCTGTAGTTTCTAATTAAAACAAACATCACAGTTTAATGAATAGCAATTTTGCCTTTTATTAAAGAACCAAACCTAAGACTGTATCCATGGCTTTGATCTCCAGGCAGATGGTTTCCTTATCACATGAACATATTAGAACCAAGCAGTGGTTGCTGTATGCTGCAAATAAAACAATTAATGAGCTGTAAACTACTCGGAATGCTAGAACTGTTTGCCAAGGGATATATGGGTATATGGACAAAATCGGCATTATAAATTATTCGGATCCATATAAAATACCCAATAAAGACTGAAGCTCTGATGACAACTTGTTTCCACAGTTGTGCATCTTACACTTCATAGCTACAAGTTGTTGAAGTTGTTAGATTGGGTTTAGGAGCAAAACAAGATAAACTGAGCACAGCTGTGCTCCGATTGTAACCTGTAGCAGTAACCAATTTCACTCATGGGATTTTAAGAATGTGTTTCAAAAGTGTTTAGATGTTATATGCTACTGTTGTATCTATAAATGTTATTTATATTCCAACTTGTTGCAGGTGCAGTACAAGAACCAGACTGACAACAGATGGGTTTTTTATGAAAAAAATATGGTATAATTTATTTATTGTTGGATGGTTGTTGCAGGAAGGAACCAGGAAGGAACGACTGGAACGGACTGTGGTGAGAAATAAGACTGGGTTAGTGGAGGAAGTGAGGAGCTGGGAGATATGATGGATGTACTGGGCTTACTTGGAGATCGGGAGGAGCGAGTGTCGGAGGAGGTAGGTGTGATACTGATTCCTATGGTTGGCTGGTGATGGTGCTGATCTGGGTCCTTGTGTTTGGCAAGTGTAGAGAATGGATGGGCAGACGAGCAGACAAACCAGATGGGGAGCGGTGCAGAGGCTGACCAAGAGGGAGTTCAAGGAGCATGAGACAAAGACAGAGGATCCAGGTTGGTTCGGGAGTGGGACCGGGAGGGTAAAACAACCATTGGAGGATCGAGGAGGATCTTCGAACAGGATCTCAGAGGAACATGTAAGTGAATCACAAAATGTTGCACTAAAATGGCAGACTGTGGCTCAGTGGTAGAGTAGTTACTTTGGAATCGGAGGGTTGTAGGTTTGATTCCAGCTTCCTCCAGTCACATGTCGATGTGCCCCTGGCCAAGGCACTTAACCCCAAAAATTCTACATTGTCCTACCGAGCTATGTTGGCTATCGGTGTATGAATGTGAGTGTGAATGGGTTAATTAGGCTTCAATGTAAAGCGCTTTGAGTGGTCAGTATGACTTGAAAAGCGCTATATAGCTTCAGTCCATTTACCATTTAAAATTTTCTTCACAAAAGTACAAATGAGCGTGAGGTTAAGGTTGGTACCACAAAACAACCAATCTCCAGCACATAGGAACAAAATCCGTAATGATCAAAACTGTCATCCCATTGAAGAAGTGTGTCAGACGTTGTGTTGTGTGTTTTAGTGAGCCTGCATTAGCCTGCAATTGGTAGCGTATTTATGTTTTGGTTTGATATGTTACGGTTGAAGGAAAGAAACGATATATAAAAAAACATATACAATCAGTAACTTACCAGAATGAAAATACCCAGAACACACTCTCATTGGCACTCTGGACGGTTTACAGTTTGGCCTTAGCCTACATCCAAGCGAGCCGACAACCATGGTAATGCCTCCAAGCAAGAAAACAGTGAAAAGTTAGCCAGTTCTCCACCATTTTCCCTGGCAATCATGAGTTGCGCTGTTACATCCCAACAACACAGCTACTATTTACCATAGTTAAGTAATAATAATAGTAGATCCGATGAACAATAGATTAAATTAAGACAGAGAGCGATGTTGTTGTAAGGACGCTACCGAAATAGTGGCCGCGTCAGGTGATGACGACAGAATCCCAAGCCCTATACAAAAAAGAAAAGATCATGTAGGGGGTTTAGTTCAGTTAATATAAACACATTTCTTTAAGATCAATTTAATTTTTATTTATGCAACAAATTATGGTTGTGATATGTCTACATTTAGGCTAATGGCATGTTTTTTACCCAACAGTTTTTTTTATTCACATTAAAAGTGTGAATTAAAAGGTGTGAATTTTAATCAAATTAAATAACATAATTTTATGTAATTAAAAAACATAAAAACAAAAACCTTACAACACACGGGCATCACGTCCAGTGTTGGGAGCAGGCCCAGAGTAGCTAATCTAAGGCACCGTGACATTTCCCATTGCTAGTAACAGTGTTTCTGAATTAGTTTGGAAAAAGTTCAAAATTGTTAGGAAAAAATGTCTAAGTAGTCCCATGTAGTCAGAATATACATTTGGAATTTTTGGAATATACAATAGTAGAAATCAATGATATAAAGATATTACCAAAAGGGCTTGCCATACTGGGCTGTATGTGTGACCAGCTGGCAGCTTGTTTTATTTATTTATTTATTCTTTCCAGCATACCTTGATGTTACACATCACATCAGAGCACCCACTCAGCGGTTTTGAAAAGTGAAAGCAAGTTTGCAGCAGAAAAGACTGGATTACAAAGAGGATACTCAAATAGATGGCCATTTTGCTCATACGCAAAACCATATCATAAATTTGTCTTTTATTTATTTATTTTTTTATCCCACAGTTTTTTCCCATTATCACCCAGTGTCCGTCCCTAAGTCCAGTCCTGGGCATTGCTCTCCCTCCGCCAACCCCAGGAGGGCTCAAGCCTCCTTCATGCTTTGAGAAGTGATGAACCCTTCTTTTCACCTGAGGGGGTGGGGATTCCCCATCTGGATGTAGCGCATGGAAGGATCCTGTTATTCCAGCCATATACTCAATCCCTCAGGTGCCCCAGTCAGCCAGGAGGGGGCAGTGTACAGCCCAGAGCTAGTGCATGTTTTTAGCTCACATTAGCTACTCAAGGGAACATGGGGAGAACATGCCAACTCCACACAGAAAGGCCCTTTCGTCAACCCCATCCAGGGTGTGGGTGCCGATGATATGGAGGAACAAACACACCCTCAGCACCCACGGCATCCCCGGCGGGAAACGAACTCAGGACCTTCTAGCTGTGAGGGGCTCTCGCTTCCAGTGTGGTACATGGCCAACCCTACTTATCCTCCCAGTCTCACCTGCTCCTCTGTCATCCCCTGTTCAACGACTACAATCTCCTCAGTAAGTCAGCATACACTCTGGTACTTTCCCTGAACTTATCATTTGCTGTTAACTCACCTCCGAGCTGGAACTCCTTCAGATCCTCCAACACCAAACAGCCCCAGAAAGCCTGGAACTCCTTCAGTCTGCCACCTGCAAAAACAGGAATCAGGAATCACTCACCCACTCCCAGTCAATCTCAGTCACCCAAACCCAACTCACCTTCCTCCAGCCCAACTCCTCTACAGCAAACAGTAAGGTTCAAAAATCACATAATCACTCTTCCCGTTAACTTAATTAGTTAACCAAATAGTTACCTCCCAACTTACCTTCCATTTGTTCACCTACGGTCACATCGATCCTCCTGGTGTTACGAGAGACAACCTACTTACACTTTCTGTTTATAAATAAACTAAAAACTGTCTCAGAGTGTGGTGTGGAGTTTCAATCTTGGGTCCCCAAAGAACCAAACATGTCAAACTGAGTAATCTAATGAATTACTTTTCCTATTATTGCAACGCTGTACCCTTATCGGGGATTTATATTGGCGCGTTACAATGTGGTTGAATGAAGCGTAGCGGTGTCAGGCTTTCTGACAGCCACACTTCAGCTGCAGGGAGGGAGCAGGTGTCAGTGATGACGCCATTGCAAATACGATGATGCAAGGGTGAGTGCTTTTCCATCTCACCATGCTGATCTTAGTTTTAATTTGAATATTCAAAGAACATTTGTTTCATTAAGCAAAGACCCCCTTAAACGTCTCACCCCTTCCACCACATGCGCCCCACTGCGCACTCCGCAGCCGTTCACTCCAGAATTGTGATGATAGAGTGGATACATCGCCACCGAAGGCTTCCTCCTGCAGGCAGTTGTTTTGGTTAGAGTTTGGTTTTTGATTAATCTCCACGCATCCAAGAAAAGAGCTGAGATCTACTGACAACGTAACCCCAAAATATCTTGTTGCTCAACACCCAAGTAACACGACACACATTTTTTTTTTTTTTTTTATCAACATGTTGTATATTTCTTAATAATACGTTACAATGAACTGTGACTTTTCTTCAATAACTTCAAGGTCATTTAACCAGGTTACGCCAAATCAGTTTTGAAATGTCTGACTACAACCAATTGGATAGTGCTCTGTTTACTGTGCAATATTACAGATGCATAGATTTGCACAACTTACTGGACAGATTTTCCTTTGTTTCTTTTTATCTTTTTATGACCAATATTTACTTGATTTTTTTATTTTTCTACATACAGCTTCAAGGTCAAATACCAAATGTTCTAAAATATTGTATATAGACCTTTGGTGTTTTTATTCCTCATTCAGTTATAACAAATATTTGAAGTTAGGCTACAGATAAAAAATATAAAAAAACATAAAGATAACGCGACAGTTACTTTGCTGAGTAACTTATCACTTTTACAGTGTAGTGCCTCAGTTACTAACTCAATCACTTTTTGGAAAAAGTAATGTGTAACTATAACTAATTAATGTAGGCTGCCCAACACTGGTCACGTCTATGAAAATGGGTAACAGGAACAGCTTTTACTTTGAAAGTACCGATAGGATGTTACGTAGGTACAACCTCTACCTTGACGCTAGTCCGGGAGAAGTAATTCGATGACTGCGGCTACCGCGATTCTAGGAAGATGGAGGGCTGTTTGTTTTGTTGCTGAGGAATTTTAGGAGCGAGCGTCGGGAAAATGGCAGATAGGTGAGTGTATCCAGGCGCGTGCAGATCAGCGGGAGACTCGCTATGCTGGGCGGCACAGCGCCGCAGCTCGAGGCAGACTCCAGCACTCTGACTAGATCTTCTGAATTGCTCCTAAAAGCTGACGCTCTCCGTCGTGAATGAAGACAAACGGATGTATTTATTAGATCGGACTGCAGGCAGCGAGGCTGGTGTCTGTTTGGTTTTATCCAGCGGGTTGGCTGCCTGCGGAGGAGGATGCAGTGGCACCTGTCAGTAGCAGCTCTGCCTGCTTGTCTAACCTGATTCTAGCAGCATCTGAGCCGAGCCTCCAGCTCATCTATGGCTGAGTCTGGGCTGGACTCATTATCCTGGTCCTCCTCCCAGCATCCCTCGTCCTCATGATGGAGGGAGGCGCCTCCCATGGTGGAGCGCAGGGAATGAAGCAGCTGCCTGAAGCTGCTCTGTAGGGGTCAGGTTACTCTTGTCTGTCGCTTGCTGGATACTGAAGCGGGTCGGTTTGATTTAACGTCATCATAATGTGGGAAACATCAGGATAATTTTTTTCTGGATTTATATCGCATCATCAAATCAAACTTTATGTATAACGCGCTTTTCATACAAAATAGCATCTCAACGTGCTTTACAGATTAAAATGACCCCACATACCCCCCCCCCCCCCCCCCCCCCCCCCGATAAAAACAGGAACACAGCTATGCCCCCCATCATGAAGGAATGTTGTAAAGCTAACCATAATGCTACGGGGCAGCAGAGCGATGATGAACGGATATGTCATGTGCTTGTTAACATGTTGAACATCAGAGTCATGGCTCAGATCTCAGTCTCATCAGACAATGGCTGTTTCCTCAGTAGCAATCAAGCTCACAGTTCTCAGTGAATAATTGATGGGTACTAAATGAATGCTGCCTTATGGAAATCACTGCTTGCAGGTGTGCATTGGCTGTGGACTATTATTCAAGTGTAAGCATGTTGGTCATATTGCTGAGCAGCAAGTCCCACGTTTTACTCATTCTTGTCTCCCTGTGCAGTACCACTATCAAGTGCAGTACAACATTTGCTCAAGCACTAGTGGATGAAGGATTATATTTGATGTAACTTTTTTTGGAAAACCAGAAGTAATGTCACTTTACTGATGCACATTCTATCTTACATCTCTTACAAGTTGACATGAAGTTTGCTGATTTGATCAAAAATTATTCTGTTGATGAAGAATCACTGTAAAAAAAACCTGTAAAACTGTGCATTTACCCATACAGTAAAAAAATCAACAATAGCTGTTAGTAGTGATTGTTCTTTTGAGCTTTTCTGCATGCAGCTCCATTTTTCTTCAGGGAATCTCTAGTATATCATAATTCTTGTTTTTTCTCAAATAGCTCAGTAAATACAAATCCTGGCTCATAATAAGACGCTGATGCAGAGATCCAAAGCTCAAATTGAGGCAGAGGTGGTATCATCCTGACCATGCACCAACACATGCATGCATTCTGTGCATTCAACTGACTCACTTTTTTTAAAGGCAACATATTTTTTAGTTAAGCATTCTAATAATAATATGTCAATTATCATGTTAAAAGCATACTTTTATCAAAACAATATACATACAAAAATAAGGAGCCCACTTTAAACTGAAAGTGCATTAAATTGTAGGGATTTATCCACACATCTGGCAGCCAGACATTAACTATTATTATTAACTTTATTTAATTATTAACTATTCATAGGCTATTATTATTCTGTTCAACATTTCATCACAATAAGCACTGAAGGTATAAACAGGTGTTGAAAAATGCATCTTTACTCAATTAATAACAGTTGAAAGCCAAAGGATTATGTGTTGCTTCTCAAATGGCAGACATTAAAAATCCACATAAAGCACAAATATGGCAAATTTATCCGTATCCACCCCAGAAGAATATGCGCAACAATAAAATGCGTTACCTTTGCAACCTTTCCTGTTTTTGCCGTTTTGTGCAGAGAAACTTCAACCTAATTTACAGATCAGAGTCGTTCAATAGAACAGATACATGTGGCTAATCGGCTGTTTCAGGTGGACAAATCAAATCTCTCTCTGGGAACGCTGGATGCTGAGATAGTGAGAATAATCGGCATTCAGCGCAAAGATGGAGACATTTTCAGACATGCTCTCTCCACACACTGGAAAGTGGGAGTCAACCAAAAATATTATATTAATATTTTTCACTCATCCACAGCTAAAAAAAAGAAAAAAACTTCCGCAGGACCAATGACATTTAGATTATGTATTTTTTCCATCTTGAAATGGTACCTGCAACAATGTCTGTAAAAATCTTGGAAGTAGCATCTGAGCAGAAAGAACACATGACAGTCTGCGTGGTAGTAGAGAGGAGTGTTTACTGTTGAAATACACATATTTGTTTATCTACTCTTCACATTTAGCCTGTAATGGACTGGCGACCTGTCCAGTGTGTACCCCGCCTCTCGCCCGTTGACAGCTGGAGATAGGCACCAGCCCCCCCACCACCCCTTGAGGAATAAGTGGTTCAGAAAATGGATGGATGGATGGATACTCTTCACATTTAATAAATGTATTTTCTCTTTCTGTTTCCCAGTGAATTAGACAGGAGGAAATCTCTCTATATTATCTCTATAATCTGTTTAGATCCATAAATATGATAGCATTTGTAATCTGCAGTACTTTATTTAGAAAAATAGCCTAGTTTTGCAAATTACTAGATCGATCGCAGCTCGCACAAACAGTAGGTCAGACACCGAAAGGATCTCTTCACGGTGCTGTTTGGTGGAGAAAAACTCGTCATAAAAAGTGTCCTGTCCTGCATTCTGACCATGATTCTGACCCTCGCCAGTCTCTGCCTGCAATTTTCACATCTTGTCACAACCATGACTAAATTTTAACTGCTTTTTACGATAATTTGTCTGCAGTTTCACCTGGATTCCTGACTCTCCTCGCGAGGTTGTTTTTTAAAGTAGTTGCGGATTTTCCCAGGTCAAATATGTAACGCTAAAATACATTAAGGTTACTCTGAGACCGAAGATGTTTTAAAAAAATAAACATGACATGCTTGGATGCAAACAACAAAACATTTACCTGATTGAAGAGCCGGGGGGAAATCAGGAGACCGATAGCACCAACTAGTGGGAAAACCCAATTTTATCTTCTGTTTCTGCGCTTCCCTTGCACAACGCTGCTGATACAGCGCCACATAGTGGCGCAATGCTGCAACTGCAGTTAAAATAACATCCATACAGCTGGCGGCAGAGCGATATCAGGCTGGGGCAGCAAGCAAATTAGCTGGAGGCGGCCGCCACGAAAATTTGAACGGAGGAAAAACCCTGCTTACAGCCTGCTTCTTGCACAGTCTATCATATATTTCATGGATTTACCTTACCTTACCTTATTGACTCCAGAGTAAGTGAAATAAGCAATCATAAGCATGACATTTCTTATGACTGTTGCTTAACTGATATGTTGCTTGGAGCTCAATAGGAGGATTAGTTTGTTCTGTCAAGGTTGGATTGGGGCTGGGCGATATGAATTAAAAAACAAAATTCTTTTATTTCATGCCAAATTCAATTTTGATGTGAGTTAAGTTTTTTTCCTTCCTTTCTATTCTTAAAAATAAATTACAAATCACAAGAAATATTTTTAAACGCTTTTATTTCAGTCTTCCCTTCTAGAAGATAACCCGAATTCACTTACCTACCTCGTGCTCGTGTTCTCACTAGAACCAGGAAAGCAGGACACATCACCCCAGTTCTAAAGTCCTTACACTGGCTCCCTGTAACTCAGAGGATAGACTTTAAAATACTCCTACTTGTTTATAAATCATTGAACAGTTTAGCACCAAAGTACATTGAAGATATGCTGTCACTATATCAACCCAGCAGACCACTCAGGTCCTCCAACTCTAGCCTTCTAAGCGTCCCTAGAATCAGAACTTAACAGGGAGAGGCAGCTTTCAGCTTCTATGCTCCACAAAGGTGGAATAAACTTCAAGCCGAATGCAAAAACGCTGAATCGCTAGGCTCTTATAAATCAAAGATAAAAACTCTACTATTCAGAGCTGCATTTGAATCTTAAATTGCGCTTTCTGATCACTTTTTGTTTTGTTTCGTTTACCCAATAGTGTTTTATCTGTTTTAATTGCATATATTTGTTCCTTAAATTATTTTTTATTGTTGTGGTTTAATTTCTGGTCTTACTTTTTTATTTCTTTTAAAGTGATTGTGTATTAATTACATAAATTTGTTCCTTACATTCTGATTGATTACTGTTAAACTTGTATGTTTTGTTTGTAATCATGTGGTTTCATTATCACTGAATCATGTAAAGCACCTTGAATTGCCTTGTGGTGAAAGTGTGCTATACAAATAAAATTGCCTTTCCTACTTAACTACCTAGCTACCTACAGTGGCAAAAATATATTTAGTCAGCCAATAATTCTGCAAGTTCTCTCACTTAAAAAGCTGAGAGAGGCCTGTAATTTTCATAGGTTATACCTAGGGCTGGGCGATTATGAAAATAAAATAATCACAATTATTTTCACTATTTTACACAATCTTGATTTTTGATTTGATTTAGTCTAATCAAAACAACAATAATAAAAGCAATTATATATAGCCTTCGCTATTAATGTTGCATAAAGTGTTTGCGTCCTGCTACTGTTGTATTGCTAATAACATATCATCACTTCCAAACTGCGTGTGTCTCTTTGTCCTCAGAGGGATGATAGAACTTCAGGAGATTAAAGGGTAACTCACCCCCCTACCAGAGTATAACCCCGCCCACGTTTATTTTTGAAAAATGACTCAAAAGGAAGCATTGCCTGGCGGACCAGGAAAAACGTGGGGGGATGAAGGGCTGGGCGTGGTCTGGGCTGTGACTGACATGTTGCAGGCAGCAGCGCAGTCACAGATGGCCAGCAAGGTAGAGAGAGCTGTAGTAACGTGAGCTCCTTTGCCCGGAAATAATCTGGAGGTTGAGATTTTTTCTTATCTTCCTTCTCCAAAGGGAACAGATTACAGGTTCTGTGGAGGAGGGGACCAGCGCCATATCGTTACGAGCCGTCGTTTCGTTCTCTGCCTGGGGCAGCAGCAGATGCTCTGAGCCTGTAGCAGCATCGCAGCATAGAATGAGCCCTGACTCTGAGTTGTCCATTGTTGTAGGCCAAATCTAATGCTAAATATAGATTATCTTGAGTAATTTCATGTGACCCTGCCTCGACAGGTGCACTGCGGCCACTGTATGTCATTGTCCGCAACAGAAAATGTGTGTTACAGAGATATGCCTAAGGTATAAAGTATCCAAGCATGACGAGAAAATCATTCAGCAATGTAAATGGTAAATGGACTGCATTTGTATAGCGCTTTTTGAGTCAGAGGGCCACACAGCGCTTTACACTACATTCTAGGGCTGCAGCGATTCATCGAGTAACTCGATTCCAAATATTGCTCGACACAAAAACTCTGCCTCGAAGCCTCGTTAAATTCCGAGCAGGGATCAGATTGTTCCACATGGACAGTTGTTTTCTTCCTGTGCGAAACACAACAGTAGCGCTATACATTTTGAATTTAGTTGGCACATTGGCAGAGAGTAAAGATGCCCACAAACGGCAGAAAATGTGTAAAGTTTGGGATCGTTACATTCTAAAAAAGGAGGGAAGAAAGTGCGGTGTATACAGCAAAGTAGGCCTGTCGAACCACAGCAGTACAAGCTCAATGATCCAGCATAAAAAAAAATCCACATCATGTTTTTTCACCAAGCACCGCTGAAACAAGGTAATGTAACCTAAGCCTGTAAATATTTATGTTTACTAATTTTAATACTGTATTTGTAGTGATATCATTATGCTGTTTGACTAGATATGATGTTTAGCTTTGATGTTTTTTAGCAGTAAACTTATTCACGTTCAATTGCAAGAGAGCCTTGTCCACACGTAGCCGGGTATCTCACAAAACTGAGATATTTTTCTAATGTTTGGCCTGTAATCCACACGTAAACTCAGATTTTTGGCCCAAAAAAAATAATCTTTTAAAAAACTCTGGCCAAAGTGGAGATCTGCATTTTCTCTGTTTTCAGTATCTGCGTGTGAACGGATGAAAACAGAGTTTTAAGTGCTGTAACGTCTCTATCTGTGACACGAAATGCTCCAAAATCACAGTTACAGCGTCAAAAATCAACACGTAATGCTGCGCTGCAACCAAAGTAAGAAAAAAAAACTTTCTCACTCTCTGACACAGAGAGTCCTGTGAGTGTTCAGAATTATTAATAGCTAATTATTCCTAAATATTCAGTGCTGCTAAACAGGGGCGTATCCGGGAGGTGAATAAAGAAGGACTAAAAGGGGCCCAGGATGGGTTTGGGACTCTAGCACCAAAATAAAAGCAAAGAGTGGGGACCCAGTCTGAGCTGGTCACATTTTAGAGTTTTCAACTGTTAAAAGGACATTTAAAGTCTTTTTGTTTTACTAAGGTTTATGTGACAACGTTGTCTCTGCTTGCTTTTCAGACATTTGAAATGGGCTATATCATTCAAAATGAGGTTTTGGGAGTTTTCAGCCATCTGGTAATGCAATTTTCTCATTAAAAACCCCACCAGAGTGGTTTTTGGCTCAATTCACGCATGTCTGAGTAATCCTCCAGAATTCTGCTTTCTGAAGAGCTGCTCTCCTCCTAGAAAATGACGAGTGTTCAACTATTGACATCACTGGTTGAAAGTTGAGTACTAGAGGTGTCTGCACTGCCGCTGCAGGCAGAGCGGCTTACCCCTGGTAGATTTTCCCTCCTCCTTCTCACAGTTCATGGCAGCTTTGGTTTTTGGTAGCTTAAAACACGTTTTTTGTTAGATTCTTTTACTTTCTTTGTGAAGCACCCAGGTTTTTGAGCTGAGTGGGCTGCAGGTAGTTCATGGCACCTTGCTACGGAGGTGTGGCCGAGTTTGCACTGTTACATACCCCATCACGGCCAAACTGCTGTCATCACTATTCCAAGCCTACGTCAATAACCCCAGATTAGCCGTTAGCAAGGCAGAATTTTTTGCAGTGCAATGTAATTGTTTAACCACTTTGGGCACTACAAACGGTTTTTGTTACAAAATTAATTTCTTCACTAAAATGTACTCAAGTACATAAAATAATTACTTTAAATGTAGATAGTGTAATTATAGACCCAATTATACAGTTTATCAACAAAAAGTGGCTTTTGGGGTGAGGTACTCTTTAAATAGATTGGTTATCTTACCTGAGAGTAGAGTGCTTTTTGCCATGAATAACAGAACATGCCTTTAGTTTGTTTTTAAAAGGCCTGGGGACAATAGCTATAAACTATAGTGTGGTTTGAAGATTGTTGGGGACAATTATTATTAACTATTCATAGCCTATTATTACTGTTTCATGTTTCATTACAATAAGCAGTGGAGGGTTAGTTGAAAATCGCATCCATATTTAAGCAATGACAGTTGAAAGCCAAAGGATTAGGGTAAGCGTACCCATTAAGCCCATGTACCATTTAAGCCCATTTGGAGCTTTGAAGTGAAATTGAAAAAAAATCTGGGTGTTGTGATAAGCTACTCACTGTTTTCACAAATCAAGTAACTTCTCACAGGTATGTGAGTTTTCGGTGAACACCAATCGCATTTTCCATTTTAACCCCGCCCAACATCCAGCACTCTCAAGCAGCTCAGATGAAGTCATCTCAAAACTTCAGTGTTTTGGGACACCTTATGAAAAACCAATTAACCAATTTCAGCAATGACCGAAATAAAATAATACTATGAAAATTGAGAGATTAGTGAATTGATTTTTGTGTATTATATAGTAGGTTTTAGGAAATTTGTACCTTTTGTACTAATCTCAAAAGATGTGTTTTGCTAGTTAGCATAGCAAGCTAATCGTGAATTCTAATCAGTAGCCATGCTATTTACAATACAACCTGGGGATAATAAATGATTTGTGGATAAAGTAAATATTTGGTGGTGCATCATATAACAATATACAAATTGACCCACAATAAATGGTTTTAGTGAGCTGAATGTTTTTTTAATGTGTTTTTTTCCAAGGTGGGCTTAAATGGTGCACTGGCCCAAATCGGAGGTAGTTCATGCTAACTTTTTTATTGATATAGCATCAATAATGCTAATATAAGGGAGAAATAAAATACATACATTTTAAGCTTTTTAGAGTGACCAAATCCCCTTTTTCTCCATTGAACCGTTTAAGCCCAGCATGTTTAATTAAAGGCCATCTTGTGATTTACAATAGAAATTCCACCAGTATTGAGATCTGATACATCCCCTCCCCTATAATGTTTGGATCACATACTGACAACAAAATCCTGACATTAAACTAGGTGTTGTATTCCATATAATCAAGTATTATATCACCTAATTTGTATGTTTGATTCAATGTCAAATTTAATTGTATTGAGAAATGCAGAAAAGAACGACCTACAGCGACTGTCCATGAATGATTGAGGCACGTCGTCTTTACCATGAGGGCACAATTAAAAACTTGTGCCAACCAACAAAACAAACAACACAAAAAAACACCACAACCATTATTTGGAACACACTGGCTTAAAAGGTACCGAGGAACTAATTAAGCCAATGCCAGACTTTTGACTTTATTTAGAAAATGTCTTGTATTAAGAGACATAAAATTCAAGAGGGGAAAACAAATATTTTTAAATGAGAGATTGATCATTCATTTTAACAAAGGATCATGTCCATAAACCATCTTCGTTTGTTTGAAAAATAGGCAAACTTAAATTTCGGTGGGCTTAATGGGTACCTTTACCCTACGTGTTTTGTTTCTCAAATGGCAGACATTAAAATCCACATATAGCACAATGATGGCAAATTTATACGTATTCGTCCCAAATCTCTCTGTGGGAGCGCTGGATGCCGAGATAGCGAGAATATTCTGCATTCAGCGCATGTCATGGTTATCGGTTTTTGGACTCTGAGGCAGCCACAAAAACAGAACGGATAAGGTAGGTGTTTGTTTTTCATAAAAGATTTTTATTTACAGACGGTTGTTTGTTTTCAGTCCTAAATGGAACTCCAGGAAACGGGGCCGGGACAAGGAGGAACACTGGAGCAGAAGGAGAAAGGTTAGCTGAGGCAAAATGGAGATGAGTCGATAGTGAAACCAAGTAGTACTCACTGGGTGAAGAAGGTTCAGGGACTGTTGGGAGGAAGTAGTCAGGATGCTGTCTGGACGGTTGGTTGGGCTTGAAGGAGATACTGACTGTGTGTGAGTACAGGTGGAGCGGGCAGGCGGACAAGGACAGACAGACCAGCGGAGGTGACGGTGCAGAGGCTGACCAGGAGGAGATCCAAGGTAGAGAACTTGAGGTGACAGGTTTGACTTGAGAAACGTGGAAGACAGGGTGAATACGGAGATAGGATGGAACCTTACGTTTGATGACTGTTGGACTGATGAACTTTCTAATTGGTCAGGGACCGAGGAACCGGGGAGCAGGTTTTCTCGGGTGATGTTTGAGAGGAAAGTCCTTTGAGGAGAGCCATACCTGTTGTCCTGGTGAGTAGATGGGTACTGGTTGCCTCTGCTTATCTGCCAGACGTTTATTTTGGGCGGAAGTGCGGTGGAGAGCGGCACGGGCTTGCTTCCAGACATGTCTGGAGCGTGGACCGACGGCACCACTGAGTCTGGGAAAGTAGTCAGGAGTAGAGGAGGTTGGTAGCCGAGGGAGATCTCAAAGGGTGAAAAACCAGTAGCAGAGGACACATGGGAGTTGTGTGAATATTCGACCCAGGGAAGATGGATGGACCAGTTGAGAGGGTTATTGCTGCATAGATATCTGAGAGTGTTTTCGATCTCTTGGTTCAACCTTTCGCACTGACCGTTTGATTGAGGATGATAACCGGAGGTGTGGTTGGAGGTGGCACCAAGGGCTGAACAAAACTGCTTTCAGACAGTAGATGTGAATTGTGGACCTCTGTCGGAGACTATTTCTGAGGGAATTCCGTGGAGTTTGAAGACGTGAAGAATGAGTTGACGGACGGTTTCAGTGGATGATGGAAGCTTGGAGAGAGCAATTAAGTGACAGGCTTTAGAGAAATGATCAATGACAGACATGATAATTGTTTTACCTTTTGAAGGTGGAAGGCCAGTGATAAAATCCAAAGCTATATGGGACCAGGGTCGAGTGGGAGAAGAGAGTGGTTTAAGAAGATCAGCAGGAGGTTTATGGGATGGCTGGTTTTGAGAGCAGACATGGCAGGCGGAAACAGCTTTGGTGAAATCTTTGTTGAGAGATGGCCACCAGAAGTACCATCTAAGAAGGGCGATGGTGCGGCTAGTTCCAAGGTGACATGAGCCATTTTAATAGCCAGGAGTTTCTGTTTCCCGACGTCATAGTTTCTTTCCGTAGGGGAGAATCTCCTACAGAAAAAGGCACAGGGGGGAATTTTGTGATCTGAAGGGGACCTCTGGAAAAGGATGGCGCCCACGGCTGTGTCTGATGCGTCGACCTCTAGGATGAATTGCTGTTTCGGGTTGTTGGTTCTCAGAGTATCATCAAGTATTAAAAAACACAGACACAGCTTTTTATTCTGGATATGCAGCCTTGGACCAGGTTTTAATCAAATGCTACAAAATTATGACAAAAGATCATACCTTAATACAGCATCAAACGTTCGTACCAGGGACTCTCTCTAAAATGGGGTGTACAGCTTCTTAAATACCTCTCTGCGCACAGGGAAGCGTTCACGTCTTGCATACACACAAGTGCGGTGCCTAAGTGATGGATTCCAGCTGTGCTTTCCAGGCTGGGGCCAGGTCATGTCGCTGAATGACCCTATCAGATTTAGATAGGGTTTCTTGGAAATCCTCAGTGAGTCGATGTTCGGCCAAGTTCTTTTGTACAAACAATCCTTTGGCCGTATCAAAGATTCCCTGCTAATGGGGGATATTTTGCAATGTGGAAACTAGTTATAAACATTCATCCTAACAGTATGATATAATATGAATCTGCCTTCTACATTTCCCCCCTCTGGCGATTTCTAAGGATTGCCACACTCTAGCTAAACTAACTGATGACTAGTACATGCGAGTAACAAACATATAACTGAGAGTGATAAATGAAAGTATACAAAAGTTAAAGGAGACATATCATGGAAAATCCACCTTTTTAGCCCTTAAATGCATGTAAATGTCTATTTTGGGTGTTTAGGAGTGCAGACAACTTACATGTATTCTCTTCTGGGTCTGTGTTTATATCTTTATATTCTTTTTTGGTCATATTTTTCAGTCTGTTTAGTTTTCTCTATTCGCTGTTACGTTTTCTCGTCTATTACATCACAGCATTTGTTGTTGAACTGCCAAATAAGGTAATGGATTTTTTCTACCCCACAGCGATTTTGTAGTCCAAGGTCAGTCGAGAAAGCAAGTCAAAATGTTGAGTTATTGGGTGTATTAACCCACACAAATCCCTACATCGACCCCCAGCATCAGAGCCTCTGAGAAGTGCCTGGTTAAATTTTATTTTTAGTGGAAATATACCGACATCCTTGGGGAAAGTTCTCCCCGTTTGCGCGAAGCACTTTGAGGACGAGTGCTTCAGCAACCTCGGTCTGTATCAGTAGGGATTTGCCAAAAAGACTTCGTCTGATTGAGGGGTTAGTTCCTTTTCTCCACGGAAACGACGGACAAAGCAAAGCGGTAAGCTTCAAATAACACTAAAATGACAGTAAACTTTATTTTAGACATTGATATGTTGTATGGGCGATTGTTTTGATAGTTGTAGCATTGTACATTCTGCTTCTGTTAGCTATGTGTGCTAGCTTTTAGCTGAGGATATAACTGTACTGCATGCTTTGAATAAAATGATTGGGCTTTTTTTTGCCGGTTTTTGTCGTGGGGTACACATGATGTACAGGAATTTAGCGACGACATCTTCGCAATAAAAAGTTTATCTGCAGTTAGTAATTGTATCGCTGCTATCAGACTACAAAAATGTCCGAACGGGGTGGAGCGCAACGCTCTGTAACCTGGAGGGGGCGGGGCATGAAATGTTTCGCTTACAATTAAAGGGACCGCACCCAAATGAGTTGCTCTAAAGATGCAGCTCAGGCATAAGGAGGGTCTGTGGGGCTATAATAACATGGAATTCAGACCAAACCACTGTGGTTCTACTTTACATAGACCACAAGTGAATTATTTACATGTGAAAAGGAAGGATTTAAAAGCATGATATATCTCCTTTAAGATAGAGGGACACTAGTATGGGAGTACATGCATCTTGAGTAACACATAATCTGCCTTCTGCAGGGTCCTGCTGGGTAAGGATGGAAGCTTTGACGAAAGCCTCTTTCAGATGCTGGAAAGCGTGATCAGCCTCTGTGGTCCGGAGAAAGGTCTTTTCTGAGGAAGTGAGAGCGTTTAATGGTTTGGCGAGTTTACTATACTTATTGATGAAGCGTCTGTAGCAGTTAACAAAGCCAAGAAAAGCGTTGTAGCTGTTTTCGGGATTCTGGAATGGGCAAGTCCTGAATGGTCTTGATTTTTGCTGGGTCTTCCCTCACCTGCCCGTCTCCCAAGATGAAACTGAGGAAGGTTATGATGGGAACGTGGAATTCACATTTCTGTGCTTTGATGTACAGTTGATTTTGAAGGAGCCTGGTGGATAGACTGAGGGAAAATGAGAATATCATCCAAATAAACAAGAAAATCACGGAGAATGTCATTTACCAAGTGAGGGCGTTGGATAAACCGAATGGCATAACTAGGTACTCAAAATGACCTATTGGAGTTTGGGATGCTGTTTTTCCATTCGTCCCCCTCGGATCCGGACTAGGTGGTAGACTTTTCACAGGTCTAGTTTGGAGAAAACAGTGGCTTGACTGACGGGTTCCAAGGCAGATGAGAGTAGGGGAAGTGAGTATTTGTTTTTGATGGTTATTTGATTTAAACCTCTATAGTCAATACAGGGATGGAGTGAACCATCTTTTTTGGAGACAAAGAAGAATCCGGCTCCGAGAGGGGAAGACGAAGGACGGATGATACCTGAATTCAGCGAGTCCTGAATATATTTATCAATGGCCTCTCTTTCCTTATTGGAGAGGTTGTACAGGCGGCCTGAGGGGATTGGAGCACCAGGTAATAGGTTTATTGCACAGTCGTACGGTCGGTGAGCAGGTATAGAAAGGGCTAGATCTTTGCTAAAAACCAGGCTGACGTCGTGGTATTCGGGAGGAACATTGGATAAATCCGGACTGGATTCAGGAGTTGGTTCAGCCTTAACTTTAGTTGGAACGGCTGATTTAAGACAGGTCTTAAGGCAGGTGAGACTCAAGGAGTCAATGCGACGGTGGGTCCAGTTGATGTGAGGATTGTGGGAGACTAACCATGGGAAACCGAGAACTATTGAGTTTTCGTTACTTAGGTAGACGTGAAACTGGATCTCTTCTTGATGATTAAAGGAGACTATAAGTGAAACAGGTTGGGTTTGGTGAGTTTTGGAAGAAATTTCACTGCCATCTAAAGCTGTGACAGTAAGTGGGCTAGAGAGCTCTGTAGTAGGGATATTGTTTTGTGATACTAGATCTGGGTTGATGAGATTTTGTTCTGAATCGGAATCTATGAGCGCTATGAGGGTTTTTGTTTTCTTTAATGAAAAGAGTGGTGGGAATAGAAAATCTGTTGGAAAGATATCGTTCCGTCAGGACCCCTACTTTCACTGACGGATAGACTCTTTTGGGCGAACGGGGCAGTTTGAGATAATATGTTGTGGAGAGCCACAATAGAGACAGCAGTCATTGTTTTTGCGCTGTTGTCTTTCTTGGAGGCTGAGACGAGCTCGACCAATTTGCATCGGCTCTGGGGAAACCTCTCTAGGGGTGGAAGATTGCAACGGGGTTGGAGGATCCAGACCAGATCTTTTATGTGCTGGATTTGAGAACTTTGGCTTAGATCGTTCTCTGGAACGTCGGTCTATCTTTATTGCTAGGGCTATGAGGTCATCCAGGGTTTCAGGTTCGTCACGAGTTACAAATTCATCTTTAATTTTGTCATTAAGAGCGTGATAAAACGCTCCCCTAAGAGCGGGATTGTTCCACCAAGAGTCTTCAGCCAGAGTCCGGAAGTCAACAGCAAATTCAGCTACAGGCCGGCTGCCTTGCCGGATGGTCAACAGTAAACAGCAGATTCTTCTTCGTTTTTAATGGGAGAGAAGGTGAGATTGAATAGGTTGAGGAAATTGTTAAAAGTTGTATTTTCTACTGTATCTGGCGTCGCGGCGTGTTAAAATGATGCCTATGCCTGAGCCGGGTATGATTTACTGCTTTTTAAATCTCACTGGCTCTGTGTTTTTGAAGAGAGATGAATAAAAAAATTATGTTTAAAAACTATTTAAAAACTTTAAATCACGGGACTAATGTACCCTCGCCTCGCTGCCTCGTCCTGTCCTGCATTCTGACCATGATTCTGACCCTGGCCAGTCCCTGCCTGCAACGCTGAAACTGCAGTTAAAATAGTTTGTTTTTATGTCTTATATTTGAACTTCAATAAATATTTAATTTCAACTTCAGTTAAATTCAATTTACTTTTTTATATAGCACAAATTAACAACAACTGTAATCTCAGGGCACTTTATATAAAAAGTCATTTCAATACAATGATACAAACATTCCAATCAGTTAAAAGTTTTCTATGTAAGGAATCCCACCAGCCTGCGTTGAGTCATTGACGTGAGGTTGTGCCCAGATCATGCAGACTCCAACCACAGCAATTCCTCAGCAATCCCTCATCCTGAACAAGCATCTAGTAACAGTGGAGAGTAGGGCTGGGTATCGATTAAAATTTCAAGGATTGATTCGCTTCCAATTCTCAAGAGTTGGAATCGATCCGATTAAATTCAATCTGATCCAGTTTGATATTGGTCAGTGCTATTAAAAGCATTGTTTTTTTGTTTTTTTTGCTGTTATCTTAATTATACGCCTGGAATTCAATGACTTAAGACCGGGTAAGTAACAGTTCACCATGAGAAACTGTATTAACCCTTTCAGACACAAAACTTAAAATGGACGTCTGGACTTTCCCTTCCTATTTCAGCTTTAAAAAGGGCAAACTATTCTAAAAAATAACATCGATTTTTGAACTTGTGAATCGATTCGATTTCTACAAGAATCGAGTCAGAATCGATTTTTAGATTATTTAAACACAGCTCTAGTGGAGAGGAAAAACTCTCCTTTAACAGGAAGAAACCTCCAGCAGAATCTGGCTCAGTACAAGCGGTCATCTGCCACAACCATCTGGGAGTCCGAGAAGACAGAGAAGAGACAGCATGGAAGATGCTCGGTCACTTAGAGCATCATCTGGACTGAAGTTCCCCATCCAGCTGGGGACTTTATAGTTGAGCAGGGAACCAGACCGGGTGGAGCTTCTACAGGGAGAAAAACACTGAGAGAAAACAGGGTTAACAATCTCAATAACAGGAAAAAATATATATATATATGGGGAGTAGAAGAATAGAAAATTAGTAGAGTGAAGGAAAGTGGTCAGTCTGTCCTCCAACAGTCTAAGCATATAGCAGATTAACTACAAAAATAGCTCAGGATAACCTAAGCCATTCTAACTATGAGTAGGGATGGGTATCGTTAAGGATTTATCAATACTCCTACTCTTAACCATACTCCTTATCGATCTGGTACTTTATCAGTATCTTTATCGGTACTTATCGGAAAAACACGAATAATGAACTATAATTGTTTTCTTTTTTAACAAGTGGAACAGCAAAGCACAGAAAATTAATAACTGCAAAATAAAAATTACAAAATGAATAACTTGATAAAAACTGTATAAACAACTCCTTTTAGAGTGGGGCAAAGAAGTATTTAGTCAGCCACCGATTGTGCAAGTTCTCCTACTTAAAATGATGACAGAGGTCAGTAATTTTCATCATAGGTACACTTCAACTGTGAGAGAGAGAATGTGAAAAAAAATCCAGGAATTCAAATTGTAGGATTTTTAAAGATTTTCTTTGTAAATTATGTTGGAAAATAAGTATTTGGTCAATAACAAAAATTCAACTCAATACTTTGTAATATAACCTTTGTTGGCAATAACAGAGGTCAAACGATTACTATAGGTCTTTACCAGGTTTGCAAACACAGTAGCTGATATTTTGGCCCATTCCTCCATGCAGATCTTCTTGAGAGCAGTGATGTTTCGGGGCTGTCGCCGAGCAACACGGACTTTCAACTCCCTCCACAGATTATCTATAGGGTTGAGGTCTGGAGACTGGCTAGGCCACTCCAGGACTTTCAAATGCTTCTTACGGAGCCACTCCTTCGTTGCCTGGGCGGTGTGTTTGGGATCATTGTCATGTTGGAAGACCCAGCCACGTTTCATCTTCAAAGCTCTCACTGATGGAAGGAGGTTTTGGCTCAAAATCTCACGATACATGGCCCCATTCATTCTTTCCTTAACACGGATCAGTCGTTATGTCCCCTTAGCAGAAAAACAGCCCCAAAGCAATGATGTTTCCACCCCCATGCTTCACAGTAGGTATGGTGTTCTTGGGATGCAGCTCAGTGTTCTTCTTCCTCCAAACGCGACGAGTTGAGTTTATACCAAAAAGTTCTTCTTTGGTTTCACCTGACCACATGACATTCTCCCAATCCTCTGCTGTATCATCCATGTGCTCTCTGGCAAACTTCAGATGGGCCTGGACATGCACTGGCTTAAGCAGGGGGACACGTCTGGCACTGCAGGATTTGATTCCCTGTCCTTGTAGTGTGTTACTGATGGTAACCTTTGTTACTTTGGTCCCAGCTCTCTGCAGGTCATTGACCAGGTCCCCCCATGTGGTTCTGGGATTTTTGCTCACCGTTCTCATGATCATTTTGACCCCACTGGATGAGATCTTGCGTGGAGCCCCAGATTGAGGGAGATTATCAGTGGTCTTGTATGTCTTCCATTTGTGGGATAATTGCTCCCACAGTTGATTTTTTCACACCAAGCTGCTTGCCTAGTGTAGATTCACTCTTCCCAGTCAGGTGCATGTCTACAATTCTTTTCATGGTGTCCTTCGAAAGCTCTTTGTTCTTGCCCATAGTGGAGTTTGGAGTCTGACTGTTTGAGGCTGTGGACAGGTGTCTTTTATACAGATAACGAGTTCAAACAGGTGCCATTAATACAGGTAACGAGTGGAGGACAGAAGAGCTTCTTAAAGAAGAAGTTACAGGTCTGTGAGAGCCAGAGATCTTCCTTGTTTGAAGTGACCAAATACTTATTTTCTACCATAATTTACAAATAAATTTTTTTTAAATCCTACAATGTGAATTCCTGGATTTTTTTTCTAATTCTGTCTCTCACAGTTGAAGTGTACCTATGATGAAAATTACTGACCTCTATCATTATTTTAAGTTGGAGAACTTGCACAATCAGTGGCTGACTAAATACTTTTGTGTACTGTATATATCAAAAACTAAAAATACTATGTTGTCCCTTTAAAAAAGTTCAAGGTATTCAAATGAAAAATATCAAAGAACTTCCCCATAAAACAATGCAATTAAGAACCAAAATGAAAGATTTGGAATGCTAAATTGTATAGTGCAAATTGAGCCCTGAGAACATTGAGAACAACAATATAACATCCCCCCATCCATTTTCTGTACCGCTGCATCCTAATGCTGCAGCACTCAGGTTGTCAATAACTTGACATATCTCTGTTTGTATTTGGTGTATTTTAGCAAGGTGTTTGGTCAAAGTACTCATGTTCTGGCCTTTGCAAGCAAAAAGCTTTTATTACATTTGTGACAGCGTGCATTCTCGGCTTCTATTTTTGTAAAACGAAGCCAAAGTTTGGATAATTTCGTTCGCTCTGCCATCGTGTCTGTGTAACTACTGGTGCGCGGAGCTGCTCATAAGAGCGCAGCAGTCGCTCTTCCCACCTTCAGTCCCCGCGGCGTGTTTGTGAAGGGGAACCGGGCTGCCAATACAGTGTTTTCCAGGGGGGGACTATGATGATGGCTAGATATTAGGGTTGTCAAACTATATTTTTTTGTTACCTCATTAATTACAGGGTAGCTGTGAATTTAGCCTGAGTAATTAACATAGCTAAATATGACTAAAAAAACTACAGTTTTTAGTGTAAAGGGACAAATCCAATTGCAGTAACTGTTTTTTCAAAACATAAGCAACCATTTATCAAGTTGCTTATGTGATCTTATAACAATTGATCTGTAGCATCTCAGAATGTTCAGTAAATGGGTGCAAAAAACACCCACGGCTTTTTATATACTCGAAAAATTTGCTTAGTGGACACAGCTGTGTTGGTTTGCATTATTGTTTCTGTGATTAATTTCAGAGAAGAATGATTCCATTGTATTCTTTAAGGTTAATCGATATTTGTTTAGTCTCTCTTTCTATATTTCCTTGTGAATCTGGAGTCTAGTTTTCTGCCATTTTCTCTCAGCATGTCAACACTCCCTTTTTTCACTGCAAACCACTGTAGTGTTTCCCCATGGAGACTTCTTTCTTCTCAAGACACTTTGAACCTTAAATGGCGCAATCTAATCCATGATGTCAGAAAGTTTTGAGAGAAAATTATCTGTTTGTTTACTGAATGTATGTTGCAGGTGGATTTTGGGGATTGGGATAGGGGCAGCTTAATTTTTTTTGGCTGAATTATCTTTGGTCTTACTGTGATTAGAAATTTTAGCTAAGATAGTTCTTTCAAATGAGATACAGAAATGGTCAGATAATGCAATATCTTTGCAAATAAGTCAGTCCAGAGTGTGTCGCCGGTTGTGTATTAGTTAATTAAAGTGTAACTGAACCCCATGAAAAAGCATTATCTCGCCCACAGGCAACATTTGAAAAATTCTATGAAAGTGCGCAGGGTCAGGAGGCACGGAGGGGCATGAGCGGGGAGTGTTACAGTCATTGCTGAGCTAACTAGAAGTGATATGGCAAGGGGCTGCGGAGCTCCATAAATCATGATGTCTCTTCTCTGCCATCCACCAGAGGTAAAGGGAGGCTTTATGGAGCTCAGCCGCCAAATGCTGTATCAGTTTGAGCCGTTGGCACTCGCTGTCTGAAGCCAGAGCTGCTGCAGAGGGAGACAGGATCGGTCCAGCCTCTGAGTGGTAACACTCACAAAGGTTAACGTTCAAAAAAAAACCCACATAGCTCCCCAGCCGTACTTTGCTGTAAACCCAGTCTGTTTGCTCTAACTACTTCCACGTTTTTCTGTTTAAACCGCCTCACCGTTGTGGTCCTCCATAGTGCGACTCTCTCTGTTTAGCGGTGTGTGAGTTGCACACAAGATACACATTCCAGGTCGCCACATAACGAGGCGAGTGTGTCAGAGACAGGGAGGGCATCTCTGTAAGACCATGACTGTGATGTAGACAAGAGAAAAGATCTACCACTCCTAACCAATCACAAAATTTAGATGCAGTACCAAACATAACCATGAGTTTAGTTACTATTTAATATGCTGAATTAGGTCGACGCTATGTAGGGTATAATTGAATGCTTTTGTTCTGCTATCTTAGTGGTTGAATGTTGAATTCTCCCACAATTATTAACTGGTCATAGTCTATACATATTACAGAGAAAAGCTAATTGAGATCAATAATACATTTTGTGTCGGCTCATTTGTCTGAGCAGCCAGATATTTTAAGGAATCAAATTCACCTAGTAATACCATTTTAAGGTTTAGAGAGTTTTGGACGATTGCATCAAGGCCTCCGCCTCTTCTGCTTTTTCTGCTCTTGGTAATATAGTGATAATCTGAGGGACAAGTTTCTATTCAATTTTCAATTCAATTCAGTTTATTTATATAGCGCCGTTTCACAACAGATGTCATCTCAAGGCACTTTACAAGAAGAGTTATTACAATACAATGTTTAATTTAGAAATTAGAGAACCACAGAAGATTGCGTAGTGTACTTCTCAGCAATCCCTCACACTGAGCAAGCACGAAGCGACAGTGGAAAGGAAAAACTCCCTTTTAACAGGAAGAAGCCTCCGGCAGAACCAGGCTAAGCATAAGCGGTCATCTGCCGAGACCGTCTGTGGTTTCGAGAATACAGAACAGAGACACAGAACAGAGACACAGAAAGAACAACACAACTGATGCAGAAGTTTGTTGCAGGACGTGGTGAACTTTACGTCACTGCAATGCCATCTTAGTCAGGGTCATCAAGCAGGGCGGGTCAGGAGCACCTACTGTAGGAAGAGACTAAGAGAAAACAGGTTAGCGCTTGAATTGACAGCACATCATGCAGTTGGGGAGAAGTAGGAGAGAAAGTAGGAACAGACCCTAATAATGTCCTCCAACAGCCTAGCCTAAAGCAGCATAGCTACTAACATTAACCTGTCTCCTAGCTACTAGGAGACCTAGCTACTAACACTTTCTACCTGGCTTACATTAACCTATCTCTACCTAGCTACTCTACCTCTTCCTATCTCTTCCTAGCTTTTGACACTCTACCTGACTACTAACATTAACCTGTCTCCTAGATACTAGGAGACCTAACTACTAACACTCTCTACTTGGCTTACATTAATCTATCTCTACGTAGCTACTCTACCTCTTCATATCCCTTCCTAGCTTTTGACACTACCTAGCTACTAACATTATCCTATCTCTTCCTAGCTACCTGTCTAACCTGTCTCTAACTGCCTATTAACATATCTCTAACTGTAAGCTTTGTCAAAGAGGAAAGTTTTAAGCCTAGTTTTAAAGATATACAAATTGTCTGCTTCACGAACCAACCCTGGGAGCCTGTTCCATAGGAGGGGAGCTATCGGGCTATCTGCCTGATAGCTATTAGCACAGCTTGTTCTGTATTTTCTTCTAGGCAAGTTTCTGATATAAACAGTGTATGTATATTTTGGGTGATACTAAAATAATTGATTATGAGAGACTTTCCTGATAAAGATCTAATATTTAATGTAGCTATTTTAATATTTCCTTTGGTGATTGAGAGAATATTTTTTGCAAGATATTGTTTTTAGATATTGTACTGTTTGGTTACACAAATGCATTGATTTAGATTTTTGTTTTATGCTACATATAAGCACTGGGATGGTCCTATTTTGTTCAGGGGGCCGGGCAACTTCTGGGAGTTGGTAGGAGTATAATTACTGTTCGGTTCTCTTTGATATCAAATGTCTGATACTACCAGTTGGGAGATTGGCAGGATATCAGTCCCAGGAAGTTGATTTAGTTCAAATTTTGGTGTTAGCTGGGTCCCAATCATGATTTTTCTCTGCCTGATCCCGCTGGTCTGCTTACAGCTTTGGCTGGTGTGAATACTTTTTGTCGTGGTTGAGTTTTCTCTGCTTGTATATCTCTGGCCGGTTGTGAGTCAAGTGTGTTTTGTTTGATTGTACTTCTTCGTCCTTGAGCTGGTGGGGCAATGTTTGGAAATTTTTGTCTTTGTTTCGAATTGTTCGGCTCTGTTTGTACATCTTTTTCAAAAATTTAGCTCTGTTTGATTTAGATAGCTGAGCAGATTGGAGATCAGAAGTCTTTGTTCACTTTTGTACAGATAACGCTGGTTTTGTGTGAAGAGGTGTTTGGCTCCACCTAATATTTTGAAATTGTTCATAAATTTAATTGATTGATCAGCACAGGTGTTCTTTAAGAACCTTTGGAGCATTCAGACTCGTGAAAATTCCATATAAGATCCTGTTGGGAGGAGCCCAAAAAGGTAGATTGGAATGTCAAACCCCTGTGGGTTATCTAATAAATCAGAGATACCCTGTTTCAGTGTCTCTGACTGTCTTTTGCCTCTGTCTGTAGATCAGGCAGGTGAAATGAGCTTTAGAGGTTTTTGATGTTGATTTATATTTGTCAAAAATATTTTCATTGATTTGTTTCACAGAATCCTGGGTACAAATGACTACAATGGTGTTGTGGCTACAGAAATTTTCAAGGCCATTTATTGAACCATCATGAATAATCTGAACTTTTGCTAGAGACTCTCTTACTTTATTTTGGCTGGATTTCTCTGCTCTGTGCTTCCTTAGTTTGTTTTGTAAGATGGATTCCTAGTTGCAACCTTGGCTGGCTACCAGAGCTCTATCGTGATTCAGGGAGCTAAGAGCTGCAAATCTGTTATTCAGGGGAATTCCAGGAGAGTGGGGAAATTTATTCCTTCTTGGAGCAGGTGTTGAGGTGTGTCTTTTTAGACCTGACCAGGTTTTGTCTTTGCTTGAGTTAGGGGTTCTCCCTATTCCGCGCTTCGACGATGGGATAGTGTTGTTCTGATTCTTAAGACTGGACGAGCAATCACGGGGCTATAAGGCTCTTCTTCCTTCTGTTTTATTGGTAGCGTTGTCTCGTTCCCATATTCAGTGTCAATTTCCAGGTGCAGTTCCAGAAGACGTCATTTTGCTTCCAAACTTAGTAACTGTTTTTCAAGGGCTTCCTGTCTCAGGAACAGTTTATCAGTCTTCAGCTGAGCAAAACACCATGTTGTTGATCCATAGTTTTACAGAGGTCCTTCAGAAGTAATCCACGAAGAAAAGTGATCCAGTCTGACAGTATACTTCCAGAGGTTCGGCACATAAATTAATTAAAATGAACACTAAAAAACAGAGCCTACATATGGCAGAAATGAGGCAAAAATCAGACAGATCAGGAGGGCTCAGAGAGAGCTTCTCCTCCTTTAACACTGATGGTTGGAAGGATTGTCGCCTTTCATTGTAGTAGGAATGGCTCAAGTGTGGCTGACATGGACAAGCAGCTACAAACTGAAATATCTGAAAATTACTCTGAGATCTATTTTTGATTCAAACCGTCAAATTTCACCAAAAGGGGAGTGTTTGTCATGTCTGTTAAGAGACCGGCTCTGCTCAACTAACTAACGCAGTAATGGTAGTTTAATTTCTTTTTTGCCACTTAATCCCTTACTTTACCCAATACTCGGAAAAAAAACTAATTGGATTACAGTAAAGCATTAATTTTAATGCATTACTGTCCATCACTGTTTACGGTACTCTTATTTTTGCAAATTGTTTGAAAAGTGGTATTGGACAGCTAGTAAAATACAATAAGGATTTATAAAAGATTGGTGTATACAAAATAATATCAGATTAGTCCTTGATTTAGTAGATTATAATTCTTTGATTGAAGATAAAGGTTTCATTTTTATTTTTGGATTTTTACAAAGCATTTGATTCTGTTGAACACACATATATTATACAAACTTCAGAGTATTTTGTATTCAGTACAGTCTAATAAAGCAATACATATAATCTATGAGGGTATTAATATCTTGGTTTCTCTCCCCCAAGGAACAACTAAAGCAGGGGTGTCAAACTCATGGTGATTTTGGTCCACATTTTGATTATGAATGTCCTCAAAGGGCCGGTTGCATTGCACAACAGTTATCTTGAAGTTCTAATTACGTGAAACCCTAGAGTCGAGAGGGCCACATAAATGGTTACAGAGGGCAGGATTTTTGCCCACGGGCCTTTAGTTTGACACCTATAAGGATTCACTATCAAATGTGGAATCCAACATGCTGTCCCTGTTCTCCGTTATTATTTATTTTAGCTGGTAAGATATTAGCTATATAAACAGCCCAGACTTTGAGTCGTTGAATGTATTGGGTAACAGTTTAACTATCACACAGTTGGCAGATGATACCACAATCTTCTTCAAAAGAACAGACCAGATTATCCCTTTGATAATCAACAAAATTGGAATATTTTCTAAAGCACTGGGACTATAAAAATGAATATCATTTGGAATTAGAGATGGATATGATATAATCCATTAGGAAATCCTTATTTTATCGTGACTGGGGGGAAAGAGGTGTTTGGTTGATTACACATTCAATAGATATAAGGGGAAACGTTGTTAACAATAAAGACTTTGTTGAAAAAAATAAGATTGAATATTCAGACTGAGAAGCAATATTTAAAAGTGATTAAAGCAATCCTGCCAGGCATGGCCGGACTGGGACAATAATTCAGGCCAGGAATTTATTACCATTCTAAGCCACCACCCAAATAACGCAAAGTGCCTATAGTGAGTTAGGTTGATTTAAACTTTTAAACAAAATAAGCTGTAATTAAATTGCATTATTCAAGTTAATCTACACCTATACTGGTAAATGTAAAGCCAGCCCATTTAACAACCCTGATTATACAGACAAAAAGCATTTTGGAGTGGGAATGAGAGTAATTCTAAAGTATCAGTTAAAACCCTGTCCTGATTCCTGCCTGGTTTCTCCCATCTATGAATCTTTTTCCTTTAGAAACTTCTAATCTCTCCTTACCTGGATCATCTGATTTTTGTATTGTAACAATAAAGATATGAAAAGATATGAAAGTGAGGAAAGCTACATTTCAAAATAGAATTACGATGAGTAGCAGTGAAATTACTGTGATAATTAGCCTCAAGTTATTTTTTTTACAACAATTATATTCCCTTTTCACTTGTGCAGACCGACAGCAATAGTGAGCACAAGTTCTGCACATGAATGAATGAGGGTTTGGATTATTCCCAACCTGAACTGACTAGTAAAGGATGTAAAACAGGCAACATTAGTATTGTTAACTAACTTAACCATAATTGTTATATGTTATAGGTTGACATTTATTAGTCTTCATCTAGCTACATTATCTGCAACATAACTCAATTTACAGCTTATGTGGAGAAAGACTGTCAAAAGTTTTCTGCCTTTTTCTGAAACTTGATCGGGTGTTGAACATCTTGCTATGCTGATAAGCAACACCTGTCTGTGAAATGTTTTCCCTCTAGCTTGTATACTTGAGGTGCGTGTAAAGACGGGTAGGAGAAATAAGTTACTGCATATTAACTGCTGAGAAAAAGTGCAAGGGACAGAGGGCACAGACACAGAAAGTGCTGGAGACATGTTTCACAAGTACCCTGCGTCTCATACGCCAATGTCTAGTACAACAGATGTCCTAATGAGCCACAGGATGGATTGTTTATTTAAAAATCAAGCGTCACCTAAAGGGACCATCTGCAATCACGGAACAGCCAGTGAAGCAGCCTGAACTGATGGTGGACTGAAGGATTTTACAATAATCAAGAGGGGGGAAAGGGGAAAGGGGCCAACGGGCGTTAGTGTTTCCTTAACGAATACATTTTTTAAAACCAGGAAATTGCTAACAGAATAATTTCAAGTTAATAATTTGTTACTGCCAAATATATTTTTTTAGCACTACAATTTTTTAAGGGGCTTCCCTGGGCCCCACCCTCAGTCATGGGCCCCAAGAATGGTCATTGTTTACCCCCCCACCCCCCACGGCGTCCCACTGTATGTAAGACCACATTTACCGCTATCGTTGCTGATTTTCTAATGCTTTTGCTGCCATGTACAAAACATAACTTTTTGCTTAAGAAAATTACAAAAAAAGTAACGCACAGTGGCTTAAACAACTAACTTTAATCTGTTTACCTGTATGGAATTAGTAAAGCGTTAGATTAGTTGTTGAAAAAGTGGTCATATTAGGAGTAACACACTACTAAGTAACACGTTACCGGCATCACTGTTCACCAGACTATCAATTTCTGAAAGGTTAGAGAAGAAATTTGTGCCCTCCACTGTGTTATTCTGAAACGCTGAGGGAAGCATGAGTGGAACTGATTTTTTTAAATGTGTTAGAGCTGTGATGGAAATTTTTATTATTAATGCTGGGACATTAAGAAAGGTTCAATTCTCTTCCTCAGCTCTTAGACAGCTGTTCTGATTCTGAGCTACAAACAAGAACCAATTGTATATAAACATCTCATCTTGACTTACGGCAACTCTTGATATTATCTGGTGTTGACTTATGACAGATCCTGTGAATCTCTTTAACAGCATTATACAAAGTGTCCCTTATTGTTATCTATATTCTGGTTGTCCAGTTAAACTATCTCCTGATTGTTTACTGCTGACTACTGAAGTGACACTTCCTCTTCTCTTTGATTATGTCTGAAATCATCTGTATGATGTAACGATCCATCAGAATCTGATTCAATAGGGTGTGGCTGATTCCTACTTTATATATACCCATGCATCTGTGCACGTAAAATAAACTATGTACGAATATAGTTGACACTTTGTTTTATTCTCTCATCCGAGGCCTCTCAGACAGAGCATTGTCTGATAAAATTCTACTTTAATGAAATTTTCTCTTTTATGTTCTAATTTAATGAGAAATGAATGACTGTTATGGTAAGTTCAGACTGTGCAAGCGTCCAGGCGTCAAACAGCTCAAACGGACGCTGCTTTTAAATAAAGACCCCTATGATGAGTAAAATTGTTGGACTCAGAGTTCCCTCATGTTGCCAGGCCTGGAGGTGGGGCATCTTGGCGAGGGCCTGGTGGCCGGGCCTTTACCCATGGGGCCCGGCCGGGCTCAGCCCGAAGAGGCAACATGGGCCCCCCTTCCCATGAGCTAACTACCTGTGGGAGGGGCCATAGGGGTCGGGTGCAGTGTAAGATGGGCGGTTGCCGAAGGCGGAGATCTTGGCAGTCCGATCCTCGGCTCCAGAAGCTGGCTTTTGGGACGTGGAACATCACCTCTCTGGTGGGGAAGGAGCCGGAGCTGGTGTGCGAGGTCGAGAGGTTCCTAACTGGACATCGTCGGCCTTGCCTCGACGCACGGCTTTGGCTCTGGAACCCGTCTCCTCGAGAGGGGTTGGACTCTTTTCCACTCTGGAGTTGCTCCTATTGAGAGGCGGCGAGCTGGGGTGGGCATACTTGTTGCCCCCCATCTCGGCGCTTGTACGTTGGGGTTCGCCCCGGTGAATGAGACAGTAGCCTCCCTCCGCCTACGGATGGGGGGATGGGTTCTGACTATGGTTTGTGCTTATGCGCCAAGCGGTAGATCAGATTACCCACCCTTTCTGGAGGCCTTGGAGGCGGTGCTGGAGAGTGCTCCTTCCGGGGACTCCCTCATTCTGCTGGGGGACTTCAACGCTCACATGGGCAATGACAGTGAGACCTGGAGAGGCGTTGTTGGGCGGAATGGACCCCCCGATCTGAACCCGAGCGGTGTTGTGTTGTCGGACTTCTGTGCTGGCCATGGATTGTCCATAACGAACACCATGCTCAAGCATAAGGTTGTTCATGTGTGCACTTGGCACCAGGACACCCTAGGCCGCAGCTCGATGATCGACTCAGTTGTTGTTTCATCTGATCTGCGGCCGCATGTTTTGGACACTCGGGTGAAGAGAGGGGCGGAGCTATCCACTGACCACTACCTGGTGGTGAGACGACTCCGGTGGTGGGGGAGGACGCAGGACAGGCCCGGCAGACCCAAACGCGCCGTTAGGGTCTACTGGGAACGTCTGGCTGAGTCCCCTGTCAGAATGAGTTTCAACTCTCACCTCTTACTTCGCTTACTTCTAATACACTTACTTCTGGACAAAATTTGTGCCTTGGAGATATTCAAAGAAGACACATAAATGATACAACAAGGACACAGTTTATGGAATCGATCTGATTTGAAAATCCCCCATGCTCAAATGTGATAATCTATTGGACTCCTACACTTCAAGGGTTGTAAATGTTTTGGATACTATTTCTCCTGTTAAGGTTAAAATGTTTAACACTAAGCAAAAGGCACCTTGGAGAAATTAAGTTTCGGTCAGGGCACAAAAATGGGAGTGCCGGAAAGCCGAACGGAAATGGCGCAAGTCAAAGCTCCAGGTTCATTATGAAGTTTACAAAGAAGTGCTTTGTGTGTTTAACCAGATTTTACGTTGCGCAAGGGAGAAGTATTTCTCTGAAATAATCACAAACTGCAGAAACAATTCTCGTGTTCTGTTTGACACAGAGAACAGATGAACTAATCCTCAAGTTTCACCTCCCTTAGAACTAATTTCTGCATCTACGGGCAATGAGTTTGCAATATTTTTTAATGACAAAGTTCAAGGCATTAAAAATGCCATAATTACCACAAAACAAATAGCAAAACTGTTTCCAGATAAACAACTTGAGCTTACACGTTTTACACCCGTCAGTGACAAAACAATTGAAGAGGTTATCTCTGGTCTGAGTTCATGTACATGCTGCCTTGATGAATTACCCACTCGATGTCTAAAGTCTGTGCTGACTAGCTTTGTTACCACAACTTGGTCAGTTAGTTAACATCTCACTTGAGATTGGAACATTCCCAAATGCCTTAAATACCGCAGGCATTAAGCCTCAACTAAAGAAGAGCAGCCTTGATGCCATAGTACTGAGCAACTACCGGCCCACATCAAACCTACCATTCTTAGGAAAAGTCCTAGAGCTCACTTACTTTCTCCTGTATAACAATGTGTTTGATACTTTCCATTCAGGCTTTAGGCCACATCACAGTACTTAGACAGCTCTGATCAAGGTGACAAATGATATCCGCATGAACACCAACGCAGGCAAAGTCTCAGTTTTCGTTCTGTTGGACCTTAGCGCTGCCTTTGACACAGTGGACCATGGGATCTTACTTCACAGGCTAGAAAACTGGGTGGGAGTCTCTGGTACTGCTCTAAACTGGTTCAAGTCCTATCTCGAGGACAGGACGTACTTTGTCGAAATTGGCAACTGTGTCTCAAACAAAATTCCCATGACCTGTGGAGTCCCCCAGGTGTCAGTCTTGGGACCACTTTTATTCAACTTTTACATGCTTCCATTGGGTCGGCTAATTTGCAGCAATAATGTGTCTTACCAAAACTACGCAGATGACACTCAGATCTACGTGTCACTGACGGCAGGTGAACATGGGCCTATAGATACACTCTGTCACTGTATTGAACAGATCAGTGTGTGGATGCAAAACAACTTTCTCCAGTTAAACTCAGACAAAACTGAGATAATTGTTTTTGGCCCACAGACACAAAGAGAAAGTGTTATCAGTCATCTTGAGTCTCTGTCTTCAACCAAAAAAATCGGTTAGAAATCTAGGGTTAATCATTAGACAGCTGAAGTACATCCAGAATGCTGCTGCTCGAGTCCTGACAAGAACCAGGAAATACGACCATATTAGTCCAGTGCTCCGGTCTCTGCACTGGCTTCCTGTCGCTCAGAGAATAGAATAACAGCTCTGCTTGTCTACAAGTCTTTTCGTGGTTTGGCACCAAAGTACATCTCTGACATGTTAGAGACATATGAACCATCCCGGGCCCTGAGAACTTCAGGGAGGGGTCTCCTGGTGGTTCCCAGCGTCAACAATAAACACTGTGAGGCTGCATTTCAGGTTCAGGCAGCTAAAATATGGAACAGTCTTCATGAGGATATGAGACAAGCCTAAACTCTGACAATGTTTAAATCCAGGCTGAAAACAGTTCTTTTTACCCGTGCATATGACAATTGAAATTATTTTATCTGCACTCTTGCTGTTTATTGTAATTAATTATTTTTTAAGTTGATGTTTTTTTGTTTTTTTAAAATCTGTTTATCTGTTTTCTTAATTTATGCAACTGTGAAGCACTTTGAATTGCCTTGTGTATGAATTGTGCTCTACAAATAAACTTGCCTTGCCTTGCATTGACGTGCTGTTGCCAGCTGTGCCGACGCATGCAACTAGCTGCATGGAAGCTTGGTGCAGCTCGACGCCTGCATGCTGCATAGATACCATAGACTTTGCATGTAATCTAGCTGCCCTGCTGCCTGGTAGCAAAGGGTGGTCTGAACGTATCATTACTTCGTTACACTTGATGCTGAATGTCAGTACAAGGTCCAGTATGCTGACCCGAGTAGATGGGTCCCTTCACCTTCTGAGCATAGCCAATCAAATTTAATATTCAATTTGCTTTCAATTGGCATCTCAGAAAATTTGAATATTGTGAAAACATTTCAATATTGATGACACCTGGTGCCACAATGAAGTGCATGTGTCTCACTAACACACACCGTATCCAACTGACACATAAAAAGAAGTGAAGTCTGTTTTGCAACATATATTTCTAAAAGCTGCTGTATAAGAATCTGTTGTTACATAATATATTTCTGAAAGCTACTGCACATTTATGCAGTAGTTTTTAGAAATATGTATGTAATAACGCAGATTCTTGCATACAGTATTTTATCAAAAATATGTAACAACATAATGTTACATTCATATTTCTGAAAAATACTATGAAAAGAGTTTTGTTACTATTGCATTTATTTTGTTTCATAATGTTCAGAGGCTGCTGCATATATATCTTCTGTTACATTACAGATTACGAATCCGTACCCTCAGTTTACTAAACCGTTTGCATGGATTCGTAATCTGTTCCCTTGGTTTATTAAACTTTGACCGTCTGGGGGGGTCCTGTCTGCTTGATAATGTTCCCTGGTTGTTTTCAACAAGCAAATTGCTGCTTTGGCAGAGTGGTTAACAGATAAGATTAGCTTCCGGTTCGCAGTGGTTCAAATCCCTCTCAGGTAGTCAGTTTGCACTTTGTCAGACGTCTGTTTTCTGGGCTGCCTGCAGGAAAGTAGGCTATAAACATAAGCATTGTTTAAACCAGGGACATTTTGCCTGCATTATTTATAAATCATAGTTTTGTCCCCACCACATACCTAATGTGGATTTTTTTTAACAGTGCAGGTCTAACATCCACTTATGCTCCCAGTGCTATTTTCATATAATCAGTATCCAAACTGATATGCCACTTATCTTAAAGAGTTTCTTTATGTGCAAATGTTGGATATTTTAGATTAATTAAGGTATATATATAGAAATAATCATTTATATAATCATTTCTTTATAATTCAATCATTAATGCGACTTTTGTCGGTGGGAGGTAGATGGTCTTTTAGGCCAGATATTCCCGATGAATTTGATATCAGCATCACTATATTTTTCTGATTAGTGTATTGTTTTATACTATGTTTACACTAGGTTTTCTGAAAGTCTCCCATTGGAGTACTGAAAGGTTAAAGGGTTTGTAAAGGGTTGTGTGTCAGTCTTCTCATTAGAAACCAAGTTTTAGATAGAAATTCAGAAGTATTTAAGCATAAAAATGGCACTAAAACTAAAGGAATGAAACATTCTTTTTTCCTAACAAGAATGATGAAAAAATGATGTTCTGGATGGAAGTCACACACTTTGTTTAAATGTTGATATAAAAATTGATATGTTTATTTATATGCAAAGGATTATGTGTGACCTCTCATTCTTCAGGTTGGAGTGGGTGGAGATCATTGAACCCCGCACAAGGGAGCGCATGTACGCCAACCTAGTGACAGGCGAGTGTGTGTGGGACCCCCCGCAGGGAGTTTGCATCAAGCGGACTGGTGAGAACCAGTGGTGGGAACTGTTTGACCCCAACACCTCACGCTTCTATTACTACAATGCCTCCACCCAGCGAACCGTGTGGCACAGGCCTCAAGGATGTGACATCATCCCGTTAGCCAAGCTTCAGACCCTAAAGCAGCACACTGATGTCATCAACCCCCGAGGAGAGAGGAGAGGTTCCGCAGACAACAGCCCAGGACGTAACAGCGGGGTCAGTCGAGAAGGAAGCACCTCCTCCTCCCTTGACCAGGAGCTTTGTGAAAAACAGAGCAGCAAAGATGAGGGTGAGAGGTAAGGATAATTGTTAGCTAAAAAAGGATCTCATCTTATTCCTCATTCTCTCTAGCCCAAAGGAACACATCTCCCAAGATCTGTGTTTCCATCCCTGTTTGTCTCCAAGATTGTGTTGATCTCATACTTTATTGTGATTTCCCTCACAGACTCCACCGTCAGACAGAAAATCAGGCTTCTGTCTTTCAGTGTTCTTTGCTCTGGTTCTAATACCCCAAATGGTAATTATAAAAGCAGTGCATCTCTGACTGGTTGTAACATCATTAATAGAGCTGGCATTCACTTCTGGAGTCCTTAGGGCCAAAGCAACTTTTATACAAAGACCTCTAAAACATGTTTCTGTATCACACCTACACTCATTTAGCTGTTATGCTGTATTAGCTTATAGATATTGCATTATTTATTTCCAGCTGTTTTCAAAAATAAACTCATAATAAACTAAGCATATCATGAGTTATAGGGGTGGAGAGCTTTGCCTGAGAACTCTTTTATATACTGCGGAGCAGGTTAACAATCAGAACACCTTTTCATCTTCATCTGCATTCTCATCAATTTTTTTAAGGTAATTCTTTCTTGCTTTCTTATACAGAGCATTTTATTTCTCTATTTCTTGGCCAGAGCTGCTTTAACACTATACAGGCCACAACATCACATCTACCAGCACTGAGGCACTGAGCTAGCTCTGGCTCCAGAGAGAGCCATACAAAATATGATCCACCTGCTGTAAATAGATCAACTTTCCAAAGCAAACTGAGAGACAAAGGATTCAGGTATTTTTTTTTATTGACACAAGTTGACGCTAAACTCTGCTTACTTTCCATGGGATTCAACTAGGTCTGTGTAATATATTGGTTATATCGATTTGTCAAATTTTCTTTTTTAATAATATTTAATTTTGGGAATACTGAGAATTTTGAGCAGCAGTTGATTCTTGAAGTTAGTAGAGTTCATCCTTGCTTGCTTAACAGGTGCTACACCATTTTCTATGATAGTCAGAATCTGTCAGTGCGTTTACATACAGCAAGAGAATGTTGAAATAATACCTTAGTCCAACTGCATGTATACACCTTAGTCCGGCTTAAATTGAACCGTAAGGAAGTTTCAAAATCTCGACTAAGCTACCAATATAATGCGATGGGGAATCAGACTTTTCTGCAACCAACCCCTCCAACCCGCCTGTACTCGCGGACCCCTACGGGAAGTTAGGAGACGCAGAAAGGCAACTCGACAGCAGTAGCATCATAAGAAGAATATGGCAGTTAAGACAAACATAAGCGGCCGATCATTGCATTTTTGGACTGACAACGAGACAGTTGATTGTGATTGTGAATACCTTGCTTTGACTCTGTCTGCTTCACTCCCGTCAGCCTCTGTTTACTGCTTGTGTGCAGCTTGAAGCTAACTGCTACAAGGGTAAATCAAAGATACAAGTAAAAATCAGACACAAATACAAATCAGAAATACAAGTACAAATCACGCTACTCCCAGAACCAATCAGATTTCTCGGTTCCTTAACCAATCACAGAGAGAGGAGGGCGGTGTTCTTCTGTGTTCACAACCAAACGTGACTCTTGGAAAGGTGCAGCCAAAGTCCGGTTATCCTTAGGGAATTTAGTTAATTGCAGAGACATGTCTTTCAGGCTTCAGAGAGAAATTTTTGTTTATGACAAACCGACTCACCTTCATTACCTGTGTGGTAATGACAGACGGGACTTCGGCTGCACTTTTCCGAGAGTCAAGTTTGGCTGTGAACACAGAAGAACACCGCCCTCCTCTCTCCGTGATTGGTTAGGGAATCGAGAAATCTTATTGGTTCTGGGAATAGCGTGATGTAACGATGAAAAGCCCAAGCCTTCTCAAAGATGGGATATCTGTAAAACACATTGTAGTGGCTCTGATTTAAAAAAACCAAAACATTTTCAAAGCACACAGCTAAATTAAAAAACATACAGTTGTGGTTTGTAATTCATAGAATTCGTAGCATGTATATGACAACTCCTTTCTTTAAGGGGACACAGAGGCGAATAGCCGTGTCGCTCCATTGCTGGACGTAGTTTGCTGCACATGTAGATGAATTTGTTCCCACATCCTGAAGTTTTGCAGCCACTGAGCTTCGGTGAAACCCAGAAGAACGTCTCATCACTGCAAGACACAGTTGAACGACCAAACTGACGGTCGGTTGCGACGACTTCCCAGAGCAGTCATCTGAAACACGCACGCACAGAATACTTATTACGAAAGCAAACTTGTCAACATAGGTTTTTACGCTGGCCTTTAGCGAATAAACAAATACCAAGAGCGTATTTATAGCCCACCACAACGGGGTAGTATTTGCATCGGCTTACCCTCACAAGCTGTGCCGGGATCCTGTCTGTAGCGTCATTCTCCTGCAGAGCATCTCACACTCGTTTGTACTACTCCACCATGTTTTTCCTTGCAGTTTAATTGAAGTTTAAATGAACTTGTCTTTATGTGTTTGTGCAGAAATAATGTTGAGTTTCTAAAAGCTCCCTTGTGTTCCGGCCAAACACATTATCATAATGCTTTCGCCTTTCTTGAACTGAAGCCGGATTGATCACATAGATCTGGCGGGTGTTTTTAGCATCGTTCTCTTTGAGTTTAATTTTAATCCACAGGGTCTTTTTGTTCGCTGGATCCATACTGATGTCAGGTGCTTCCATCTTTATTCCTTTTAGCGGCAGTTCTCAAACATATCATGCATTGCGGAATATTTTTAATCATATTTATTAGTTAATGTGATTCTTCTCAGTAATGGATTTAGTAAAAAATGTAGCAAAGTACAATACTTTTAAAAAACATACTCAAGTAAGGTAAAATAGGGAACTTTAAAAATGACTTAAAGTACAATTACACAAAATATACTCAATTACAGTAATGCAAGTAAATGTAATTTAGTACTTTCCACCTCTGCAGAGAAGAGACACAAAAGGAACCCATGTAAGTACTTTCTATATTAAAGAAAGTAAAAAGTTGGCAACAGGACATGGAGGATGTTCGGTCACTAGGAGCATCATCCGAATCAATGCACCCTATCCAGCAGGGGGTTGTAACTGAGCAGGATACCAGACCAGGTGGAGCTTCTATGGAGAAAAAAACACTGAGAGAAAACTTGGTTAAAACGCAATGACAGCAAAAAATGGATCTGGAGAGTAGTAGAAGAGAAAAGTAGAAGAGTGAAGAAAAGTGGTCAGTCTTTCCTCCAACAGTCCTCCAAGCCTATAGCAGCATAACTACTGTCATGCTGCCCTAATCACCGACTCTCCTCATCAACATCTGCACCTGTGTCGTCCTGTCTGAACCTCCTCACCTACTATTGTTTGCACCTGTGTTCCCTGAGTGTCTTCACCTGTTCCTTCTTGTCTACCCTTATTTAAGATCCAGCGAGCGCTTCAGTCCTCGCTGGATCTTTGTTGTACCTTCGTGTGTATCGTCTCGCCTTATGTTGCTGCACACTAATAAAATATAACCTCACCTGGAACTCTGTTCCTGCGCCTGGGTCCTTCGTCCTCCTTACAGCATTTCTTCGCTCTTTTCCCCACCGCTTCATCGAGGGATGCCCCTGTTTCCGCCAGCCTTCCAGCTGCGCTCACTACGCGGGCTTCTTCTGCCAGCCCAAAACTGGGTCCCCTCTCCGTCAGCGAAGACGAGCTGTTCGAGTTCTTTCACGGGTACAGACTCGAGTACCTCTATTCCACAGGGGAGCCTGATCCTCGTCGCAAGCGGCGACACAGACTCCGCAAATCTGCGCCGGAGTATCCTCCTTCGGACTGGTCAGACTGGGAGGACAAAGAGGAGCAGTATGTGGAGCGGCAGTCCTACCTCGTCGGCTCTCGGCTCGCATACTGTGCTCCCGGAACCGGTCCACGCAGGCATGAGCGGCTATCTCAGCCACGCAGCCGAAGGCAAGAGGGTCCTCCACCATCTCGAGGGGAAGCAGCGGCTTCTGGGTCGCCGAAGTTGGCGTCTGCTTCAGCCTGTTCGGCCCCGAAGTTGGCTTCTGCATCAGCCTGTTCAGACCCGAAGTTGGCATCTGCCTGTTCGGCCCCGAAGTTGGCGTCTGCTTCAGCCTGTTCCACCTTCTCCTTCCTTCAGTCTCTGTTTCCAGAGCCAGCTGAGCCCCTCCGGTCTCTGCTCCCAGATCCAGCAGAGCTCCTCCAGTCTCTGCTCCCTGATCCAGCAGTGCCCCTTCAGTCTCTACTACCAGATCCAGCAGAGCTCCTTAAGTCTCTGCTCCCAGAGCCAGCAGAGCTCCTTCAGTCTCTGCTCCCAGAGCCAACAGAGCAGCTGGATGGGCTGCCGCCACCAGAGCTGCTGGATTGGCCGCCTCCAGAGCTGCTGGATTGGCCGCTGCAGCCGCCGGAGCACCCAGTCTCAGGCCCAGCTTCACTAGCTAGGATCCTTCGTTCCCGTCAGTGGGAACCAACCAGGTCCCTCTCTCTCCGCCGACGACCAGCCAAGCTTCCCCGCTGCTGCCTCGTCCGCAAGAGAAGACCCCGTGCCATCCGCCCATCTCCCGTCCCGTCAAGGGACGTCCGTTCAGCTTCCCGCTGGACCTCCAGGTTCCCAAGAGAGGAACGCCGGGCCGTCCGCCCGTGTCCCGTCCTGCAAAGGGTCGTCCGTTGAGCTTCCCACTGGACCTCCAGATCCCCAAGAGAGGACAGCCGGGCCGTGCGCCTGTCTCCTGTCCCATCGAGGCACGTCCGTTCAGCTTCCTGCTGGACCTCCAGGTCCCCAAGAGAGGACCGCCAGGCCATGGGCCCGTCTCTCGTCCCGCCAAGGGACGTCCGTTCAGCTTCCCGCTGGACCTCCAGGTCCCCAAGAGAGGACCGCCGGGCCATCCGCCCGTCTCCAAGGGATGTTCTCCAGTCTTTCGTCCAGCCATAGGACGCCATTCGGGCCGTCCGCCCGACTCACGTTCCGTAAGGGGACGTCCGTTAGTCTTTCGTCCAGCCAGAGGATGCCATCCGCGCCGCCCTCCTGACTCAGCTCCCACAATGGGAAGCCGTCCTGTCTGAACCTCCTCACCTCCTATTGTTTGCACCTGTGTTCCCTGAGTGTCTTCACCTGTTCCACCTTGTCTCCCCTTATTTAAGATCCAGCGAGCGCTTCAATCCTCGCTGGATCTTTGTTGTACCTTTGTGTGTATCGTCTCGCCTTATGTTGCTGCACACTAATAAAATATAACCTCACCTGGAACTCTGCTTCTGCGTCTGGGTCCTTCGTCCTCCTTACAGCACAAACGCGTGACAACTACAGAGATATTTCAGGATAACCTAAGCCATTCTAACTATAAGCTTTATCAAAAAGGATTTACTGTCATTGTAATTTATTTTTAAGAATAGAAGGAGAGGTCAAAAACAATTAATATAAGCATATTTAATTTGGAAGATTTTTTTAGTCCATATTGCCCAGCTCTAAATTTTTCTGAAACAGTTGTAAAATGTCAAATAACATGTTAAACGTTTGAAAATAAATCCTGAATTTAAGAAGTACAAGGGAACATTAAAAATTGAATGTGGAACATTTTAATAAAAAGCTACATTTAAAACAATATTACATGCACAGGCTTTTACAGGGGTGCGGGATAAAAGTACATTTCCTTAAAAAAATTTTTTATAATTAATATATCAAAAAATGCACATTTAAAACGGGCACAACAATGACGTAACGTTTACAACTACCAGGCAGTAGCAGCTGCGGGTTGCAGGTTGACAGATACGGTGTCTGTGTTCCAACTATATGGTTGGCACTTAGCCATACTCTGCTGGCACTAAGAAGAATGGTGAAGTCAGCAAGTCAAGCAGCTGCTTCAGAGCTCCAGAGATATTGTTATTCATCTCAGGAGAGGAGTGACTGCAGAAGAACTGAAAAAAAATAGAGTAGTAACTAGTAGTTAGGTGAAGCCTGAACTAGATGGACCCATCAAAAACATATCCACGGCATCAAACATACAAAGAAACGGTTACTTTCCTCCTGGATCGGTAAGCTAGCTCACCTGTTAACTTGGCTAACGTTAGCTGCCAGCTAAACTCTTCTAAAATATATTCCTCACTAGACACAGATCAGGTTGGCAGCAAACCAGGCAGTAGGACAGCTGAAATTATGTTTTTGTTGTACTAAAACCTAGATAAACTTTACAATTACAAGCAGATACTACAAAAAATAAGTCATCAGTATCAGCGAGTACTTCTGTCAAAACACAATCCCATACCAAGCAATTTTTCTTCCTGCCCAACCCTACCACAAACTGACACAGACAGTGACAAAATCTTGCATGATGGTTGTTTCACATTGCTATAATGCAGTTCCTATTGCCTAATATAAAGCGCTGAAGTTTCCAGAGGTGGTACAAATGCCTCTAAATTTAACACCAGCAAGCTTATAAAGCATTTGGCTTAGCATAATAATAAAGAGCACAAGGAGAACTCCTCGGTTAGCGCATGCAACGTTGGATGATGGAGCCAGTGTGTCTGGCTTGCCGTCTGTCTTTGTGCACGTTTTTGTTCGTGGCAATTTTGCCACTTGTTGCAGTAAAAGTTGGCTCTCTACTAGAGGGTCAAAATTTTTCGGGATTCCCACGGGTCACGAGATTCCTGCAGGATTCCCGCGGGATGGGAGTAATTTTCACTGTTGGTAAAGTGATTTTGACGGGACAGGAAATAATCCACGGGATCGGGCGGGAAACCGGAAATCACATAACATAAACATAACATCAGGTGGGATATTTAGGCTAGGCCAATGTGTGTGGTTATAAACTCCGCTGCAAAATGCAATCTGACAGATCGCTATCTTTAGTTGAATTCCATCGGGTCTACTACAATGCACGCACTAAAACTGAAACTGCTACCTTGTTGCTACACCACCTGGATAAACTGGTAAGCATATGATATCCGACTGAAAATGCGTGTATCTTAATAGTTTGGTAGTCAGACGAATCAAGTCCTTTCATGATGGTGGTAAGGTGGCCAAACAACGAGAATGCAGGATATGGTTAAAGATGGCGGATAAAGCTAAATAGATGATCTTTGATTCTGTGCTAGGCTATGGTTTAAAGGGGGGTGGGAGGAGCGAGCGCCATAGGAGGTAAATTACTAATCTACGGGATTCGGGTCGGGAGTCTTTCTCTCTGGATTTTTTCGGGACAAGATTTTTTGGGGGGGACTGTCACGTGATCGGGACGTGACGGGAGTATTTTTTGGGGATCGGGATGGGACGGGAGCGACAATTGATTCCCGTATCACCCTCTACTCTCTACTGGTCAATGATCATCAAACGCTACTGGCTTTCCGATTGTCTGGCTCGCTTCTGATGAAGTTTACGTATGGGGCAAATGGAAATTCTGCCCACCTTTCCTATCTCAGATATCAGCCTATCCCCACCATGTGCTTCCTCCACCTTTGCGCAGAGCGTGCCATAGACGCAGAGGCAAATGCAGTGGTAGGCTGCTAAAGCTAAAGGTTGGGTTGATGCCTGCTGTCCTTGTCCATGGATCCGTCCCAGTTTTGTATCAAGCCGTCTTTTGTATTCGATAAGATGTCCGCTTATCAAAGCTACAAAGGAGGCTGCTACGGCTCCAGCCAGGATAGCACTGGTAAACCCTAGATCACCGGGGAATGAAACATTCATCTTAAAGGAATAAGTGTTTCCCACATATTTGAAATTAATGTGTTGTGGTTTAGCCCCTTTTAACCCCTCTTTATTAACCTCCCTGATACGACCCTGCAAAGCACCACTGAACATTTAGGAATAATCCCTAAGGCTATTAATCCATCTAAAAACTCACTCGAAATGAAAGGAAACCAGAATTGAGGTTGGTTGAAACTATTTTTAATCCTAAATAACTCAGAAGATTTAAAAAGTAATTGAAACTGCAGCTTCTATCAGTCACATAAAGACAGTTGTGAAAACTGTCCGCTTGTTGCTGTGGTGTGCGTCAGTAATTACAGCTGATTGGTTTCCTCAAACATTTCAGAATTTCGCCAACAGGTCAAGGATTTTCACGTCATGAATGAGGAAACTGTACCTTATAGCACCTTCCTTAAAAAAATGCAAATGAAACATGTTTTTTTCTTCATCCCTCTCACATAAGAATTCCCTGTATCACCTGTGAGGAATTGAGGAGAATTGCATAATCCTCAACACGACTGCAAAGCTGGGTTAATCCTCATTGATCATTGTCCTTATATTTAAGCAGGTGTTAGAATAGGATTTACAGCTGCTACTACAGCGTAAATAATCAGGTGCTGATTTCGGTTTGGGACATCTGTATCAAAACACGAAAACATTGTAACGCAGATGATTTTAAAATACGCAAACCTCAAATTTTTAAAAGAAACGTTCTCCAAATAAGAAATACGTGATCACAATTTAAAATAAATGGTGCATATTTTTCTGAAAAAATAAATGTCTCCTTCATGCCTTTAGTCAATGTAAGGCTACAAATTATTTTTTTAGTTACTTTTGAGTATTATAATTGCTACCTACTGACCTGTCTTGCTATGGCTGTAGTATCAGTAGTCTCAGAATGCTATATAAGCAGTACCTATGCAGGTAAGTGACTAGTTAAAAGAAAGGATGTATTCCTGAACAGGCCTACCAGGCCCAGGGTCCGAAGAGCTCTGCTGCTCTAAATATATATGTTTCTGTAATATATACTTGTATGGGGTTTGTTCATCTCATGTCTGAATAATGTCGATTTATACCCACAAAAGTCATCAGAATCTTTTATTGCAATTGACTATTTATCAAAATCTTCTACCAGTGAAGCACACCCCTGGATCTCACTTAACATTTCGCTGATCAGGGCATATAGCTTGGCTTAGGGGCCTCCCGGGGGAAAAAAGTTCAGGCTCAGGATTCTTTTTTACTGTCACTCCTGTATATGTACACACACATACTACATACATACATACATTTACACATAAATGTAATAATATATTGTAATTTGCATGTTTATGATTGGGTGTTTTCAGACCATATGCCTATTATCTTTTCTTTGCCACTTGTGTGTAATGTTAAGCAATGGATTCCTGCTTACCATGGTCGGATCATTAATTAATCCACCGCTGTTTAGTTCTCCGTGGCCTTTAATCAATCACAATTAGTCAGGGGTCTTTCCTGCTTTGATTGGGACATCTCTTCTCACTTCGACTCCACTTGTCTGTAGAATTTTAGACCATATGTCTCTACTAAAACTGAGGTGACCCAAATCTAGATCCAAGCGTTGGATTTCAAATCTTGGTGACTCGAGTTTTTAATGAGTCACTGACCAAAATGAATCGGGTCTTTTTTTATTCATTTGAGCCATTGAGTCAGTAGCCCAGAGAGTGCAAAAAATATATATATTTTTACTCAAACTTAATATGCTCCTCTTTCCATGTAAATCCTAACACTAAATTGAGTGAAAGAAAAGAAAACTATCCATCTTATAGTGCAAAAAATTGCAAAAAAAAGTAATATTTCTAAAAGGAAATTGTATTTTTCTTACAAAACAACATAAATGAAAATTGGGAACAACAGAAAACAATCAATAAAATAAAATTCCAGAATATAAATAAATAAGTGTAGTAAAAAGGTTTCTGAGTTTTTCCGTACATTACTACAGCAGCAAAAAAGGGAGTACGACACTGAATTATTGATTTTTTTGAAGTAGTGGTGGAACTGAGTTAATATATATTTCTTCTTTATCCTGCTTATTACCTTTGCAAACAAAGTGCAAACTATGGTGGACCACCAGAGGACTCCACTCACACCCAGACAACTGGATTTAAAAACTATATCTGCCTTTATATATATATATATATATATATATATATATATATATATATATATATATATAAAGTTTGGACACACCTTATTCAGTGCGGGTTTTTTTTATTTTCATGACGATTTACATTGTAGATTCTCACTGAAGGCATCAAAACTATGAATGAACACATTTGGAATTATGAAGTCACCGGACCTGAACCCAATCGAGATGATTTTGGGGTGAGCTGAACTGCAGAGTTAAGGCAAAAGGGCCAACAAGTACTAAGCATCTCTGGGAACTCCTTCAAGACTGTTGGAGAACCATTTCAGGTGACTACCTCTTGAAGCTCAAGGGAATGTGAAACAGTAATCAGAGCAAAGTGTGGCTAGTTTGAGGAATCTAAAATATAACACATGTATTCAGTTATTTCACCCTTTTTGTTTAAATACACACAGTAATTCCATACATCATGTGCTTATTCATAGTTTTGATGCCCTTAATTGAGAATCTACAATGTAGTCATAAAAATAAAGAAAACGCATTGAATGAGAAGGTCAAAAGTTCAATTAGCTAAACTTCTGCATTGCTTGCGTTTGCTACGTTGCCGCTTGCAATGCAAGTAACACTTGAAAAGTTTATGGAGCCAACGCACACAACGCACCTCCGAGACTGACAGACCTCTGACGTACTCGACCATAGACTTTACATGTAATCTTGCCACAACTGACGCTGGCGTTTGGGGCGGTGTGAATGCACCATTAGTTCAACCAACAGATGACAGTGTAAAGTTTTTGACAGTTCTTAAAGCCTTAAAATGTTGTCTTACAATACTTTATTCTCTGTGATTACATATATTTCTAATTAATTAACAGATTAGGCAGGTGTGGAATTTTTTAATAGCTTCATATTAACTAAAACACTTTACTGCATTATAGCATTACTATTGCTTTCCGACTACTTACAGACTTTTAATATTTTTGATCCCCTGTAGTCCGGGTTCCGGGCCGGTCATAGCACGGAGTCTGCTCTCCTTAAAGTTTTTAATGATGCTCTGCAATCTACTGACTCTTGGTCTTGGTCTTGTTGGACCTCACAGCGGCATTCGATGCTGTAGACCACTCTATACTTCTTTCGCGATTGAACCAGACCAGAACCAGTATTTGGGGAACTGCCCTCGACTGGCTCAAATCCTAACTCAGCGATAGGAACTTCTGTGTGAAGCTCAGGGCTTCCTCAGGGCTCTATTCTGGGACCCTTACTTTTTAATCTCTACATTCTTCCCCTGGCAGCCATTATTAGGCGTTATGGCCTTTTTTTGTCATTTGTATGATTTTTCACTGCCAATTTTATGTTTCTTTTAGACCACAAGAGTCGATTAAAACGGCCGTGGAATGTTTAAATGAGGTTAAGAGCTGGCTTTCTAATAATTTTCTAAATTTGAATCTGTCTAAGCTTGAAGCTCTCTTATTTGTTCCCTCCTCGCCTGCTGCAGTGAGCCCTGCTGTGCCACCCTGAGCTCTGCTCTGCCGCCCTGTTTCTCGAGTTTAGTGAAGCCCACTATTTCGAACCTTGGTGTGGTACTTGACCCCGGACTAACACCTCCTTTCCACCGGACGCGTCAGCAGAATGTTAGAGGGATTTTTATATTCCCTGACATAACATAAACTTATTGGTGAATATAAAACGGACAGAACATAAAACACAGACCTATTTGAGCCATGTTGTAGTATTTTTCCAGCTTGTTGTTGTGTTTACTGACGAAACAATGCGTGATTTTGCTGATCTTGCATGATTTCTGGCTGTCTCAGTGACAGCTGCTTCCCTGCTGCTACGTACTGCTGACACCCCCTGTGGAAAGGGCCAAGTAGCAGAGTATGCGAGTAAAACATGTTGCTCCTGTAACATGCTGCTGACACGTCCACTGCACTAAAAGCCCGGGTAAGGATGGACTCCCGGGTAAGGATGGACTCCCACATTAGTCAGGTGGTGAGGTCCTGCTTCTTTCAACTCCGTCGTCTTTCAAAATTGAAGTCCATGCTAACTAAACGAGATTTACATACTCTGATCCATGCATTTGTGGTCTCTCGACTGGACTACGCAAATTCTTTAGGGGTCCACTTCTGCTGCCATCTCACACTTACAGTTAGTGCAAAATGCGGCTGCTCGACTCTTGAGTGGCACCGGACATAGTGTCTTGGCTCTATTGGCTTCCGGTCCGCTATCGCATTCATTTTAAAATCCTACTTTTCGTTTTTAAATCTTTATACCTGTTTGCCCCACCATACTTGGCTCAGCTGGTTCAGCTGTATGTAGCAGGCCGGTCTCTCCGCTCAGTAGTCCACCGCCTTCTTCAGGTTCCAGGGGCTGGAACGAGTACTCGAGGTGAGCGTGCTTTTTCTATCTGTGCGCGTCGCCTGTGGTACCAACTACCTCTGGCAGTGAGGATGGCCCCCCCCTCTAGACGTTTTTAAATCTCACCGGAAGACTCATTTTTATTCTTTGGCTTTTAATGTGGCTTAACTTTACCTTGTTGTCATGTTTTTGCTTTAATATTCTTATGTCAGTTACTGTGCCGTATTTTTAACGGGTCACCTGTGTTTTTTGCATTTTTTGTTACTGTTCCCTTGTGAAGCACTTTGGTCGGCCGTGGCTGTGTATAATGTGCTATATAAATAAAGTGGTATGGTATGGTATGGTACTACTGTATTTACCTGGATCTACATTCTGAATCTGTTTCACTTGCTACGTCATGCTGCATGACTGGCTGCTGCTGTTGATGCAGTTTGGTCAAATTTTATTTCTGAAATAGAATTTTAAAACAAATCCACCTATAAAAATTGTATGTCTGATGATTTTTATGTTTAGTTGTTTTTTTTCATTTGTTTGATGAGTAGTAACATGAAGCAATCTACTGAAGTTGGATAAACTTGACATTATAACTTACATTCATATAATTGGTGGGGGGCACAGTATTAACTGCACAATGACCCTTCAGCCTCAGCTAAGTGTTGCTACATGTCTAGTCCAGTGAACATGCACACTATCTAATGTAAATACGATCTACATACCTCTACTTTGAGCCCGTCATAGGAAAGTGGGCTTTATCATTATTATTATTATTATTATTATTATTATTATTTTATTCCTTCTTTTGCTATGCCGTTAAAATAATGTAGACTTATTATTTTTTTATTAAGACATTAATGTTGTTAACTAGTTTTTCCAATGTTGATCATTTCAATTAAATAATTTTTCCAAGATTTCCAAACTTTGGCTGAAGGATATAACTGTGTGAGGCTTTTTACATTTTTACACTCAGTTCAAAATGTTGTAAGGCTCATTTCAATAATTGTTTGATGCAACAAAACCAAAGACAAGAGATACTTGATTATATTTTGTACTCTGGCTTGGAATGAAGTTTGTTTAGCAGCATGTTTGGTGATGTTCAGGGTTCTGCCTTGCGTTCATGGAGGAGCTTATCCACTGTGATAGAAGTGTCAAAACATTCATTCAGCCCCCCCGCTATGACTATGCATGCCCCCCACTTTTGGAACAACTGCATTAAGGCCTCCCCTCCTCCATAGCCTGCTGCCCCAACACTTTTGAAAAAAGCAAAAAAATGTTTAGATAAAGAGGAAAGATAAGGAATGGAAAAAAATGTAGTTGGTAGCAGAGCTCAGTGAAGCCTAATCCTGCCCCAGTTCTTTCCTCTTTCACACTAATGTCTGCATAATAACATGTTCAACTACACAGACACTCACACAGTGCCACTATTGAGGGCTAGCCCAGAGAATTTGCCTTGTGAGAGTATTTAGAATTGCATCATGGATCATGCTGCAATCAATTTCACACTTCTCTCTTTTCACCCAGCTAATCTGTTGTTCTCTATCCCGAGTGACCCTCCTCCCCTATAAGGTAGTTGGAGAAGCAAAGCAGATAGAGCTCCTCAGTAAATGAGCCTAATGAAGAACAGCTCTGTTGTAGCTTAAAGCTAAATATTCCCAGTAGACATAAAGCGTTTGCTGTTTTGCTTCTCAAATATTTTATTTTGTGCTTTTCTAGTCTTAGTAAGTTTGATTACCGTAATGCTTTATTTGCAAAAATTATACTAGATTTTTTTTTTTATTGTTGGGTCCATTTCTTTTAGATTCTTTTCCACTTCACCATAGCTTGCAGCCCCATGCTCTGCTCAGAATGAAAGCAAGGATTGTGCAAGTTGTCTGCCTTTTTCATCATATGTACACTTAAAACTGAGAGACAGAATGTAAAAAAAATCCAGCAAATCATGTTGTATGCTTTCAAAGTATTTCTTGTATAATGGTGTAGAAAATAAGTAATCAGTATTAGGATCCTTAGTGTTTTGTGTTTTGAGTTTCAGTTATTTCGTTTCCTTATGCAGTTTACATTATAATTTTAGTTCATGTCTCTGTGCTAGCTTCTGTTATGTTCTGATTTTAGGATAATTGTTTAGTGATTTTAGATTCCATCTCCCTTTAATGTTTTCACTTAATATTTCCCTTTATTGATTTTTATTATACTTTGGGTTACTTTAATATTTATTTCGTTTTCTCCTTATCTCATCATTTTCATGTTGGTTCTATTTAACTTCTTTTCTCTCTTTAGGAATGTTTTCTGACTTGAGTCTCTTTATATTTTTTTCTTCTGTTCTGTTTCTCTCCTCTCTTTCCTGTTCATTGCTGCTTGTACTTTCATAATTTTTTGGCTGCTCTTTTATTTTCTTAGCTCTTGTATCATTGGTTACCTTAGCGTTGATTCTTGCTTTTTTCATTTGGCATGATTTTTCTGTCCAGTCCTTTCTTCTGTTTATGTTTTTGTCTTTCTTCTTTGTTGAGTCTCCTGCCATTCTGCCACCTTCCCAGCTGCTAGTGATGGGACAAATGAACTGGTGCTCCGAGGCGTGTCTCGAGCAAAAGTGGGCATGCCAATGAAGTCTCGATACAAGTTATACGTCAAGAATGGAGAAATCACGTGACCGAGGCCTCGGTTAGAGCGGGTTACATCACCAGTTCATTCAGCGTGTCTCTTCTTCATAAGCACTTTGAATCTCGCTACATAGTGTGGTGTTGTCATCGTTTGTGAGTTAGTGAGTTATTGCACCATTGAGCTGGTCATTTAGTTAACTGAACATCTTACTTGTAGATCAAGGCTGTATTTTCTTTTACAATTTGGAGTTGGTTAAACGTCTGTGTGTTAGTTTGTTTGTTTTTTTATTTTATGCATTTACTGTGAATGATGCATTCCTGTTTGGTGTGGTAAATTTATTCTGCAGTCACATAATCTAAGTTTATACACCAACAATCTAATTCCCTTAAGCAGTGCCTATAAAGAAGGAAGTATTCCCCACAGTTGGAAATATGTTGAGTTGATTGTGCATAATAAGGTATCATGTGAAAGAGGCTGGAGAAATACTATCCAAAAGGAACAGGTTAAGCCCAATTTGGAAATCTTTTGTTTTTAAATAAAAAATGAATAAAACCATGCATTTTTTCGATAATTTTATTGGAAGTAATGTCTCTTTCTCTCTCTCGCTCTCTCTCTCTCTCTATATATATATATATGTGTGTGTGTATTTTATTGACTTTACCTATAAAAGGGATTCACATGTGCTGCAGTATATGAAATAGCATGTAATAGAATTAATTAAACAGTAGCGTTTTGATCCATTTAGGTTAAGCCTCGAGTAGTGAACCAGTTAGTAAAGCAATGTATTGGAAAGCCTCATTGGTTCATGAGGCTTCATTTTTCCCATCACTATCAGCTGCTTTTCTATGCTCGATCACTCTCTCACCTGCAACCTGTTCTAATCATCCATCTGTTTCTCATGCAGCAATCAGCTGTCCTGATACTTATACTAAGCGGAGACGAAACTAGGTGTAGCAGCAAATATATTCAATCGAATAGGTGTCTCACCCACAAGCAGGCAGCGTTTCAGGACACCATGAATGACAATGTTTGAATCGGGTCCCAAAGTAGACAAATCTTTGTCAGTTGTCTCCATGTTCTCTGGCATTTTTTCTGAGTGGATGACGTCACTTCCCCATTACTATATTTAACATGCAGCTCTGTGATAAAGTAAAGCAACATGCCGCCGTATGGTGTTGCAGTCCTAAATAAACAAATGCTGCCCTTATATGGACCCTATAATATGATTATAATATTGTCAGGAACTGTCCCCCCTCCATCACAAGCAGCAAAAAATAGTTCCAGAGAACGACAGAAACCATATTTTATGAAGCTCTCATTTGACACTGGATTTGTTGTTTGCCACTGGGTTGACTGCCCAATTGGTCCGGCATGGTACTACAGCGCTTTCAGCAGTTTCTTTGGAACTGTATGGATAAAATATATTTTTATTGCATCGTCATTTTTATAGCTTCCGTTTCTGCAGTTTTGTGTCCGTATAAACAGGGTCACTCGCTGTGAGATCCTACTGTTAGATCCTGCTTCCCTTACTGTTTCGCCTGTGAATTCCTCAAGTCTGCGCTGTAAGTTCTCTTGTTTTAAGGTTGTTCCATATTAAATTATCATTTTTTTTCATCAAGAAGCTGCCTGAATTTGTGTCCTTTTAAACCTCCAAGCCTTTAGCGCCAACAAACAAGCAAAGAAATCTGGCCCTGTAGTAACAGACCTGTTACTGTTCTTTAAGAAGCTCTTCTATCCTTGACTTGTTAGTTGTATCAACGACACCTGTTTGAACTTTTCTGTACAAAAGACACCTGTCCACATCTTCAAACAGTTAGACTTCAACCTCTATCATGGCCAGAGAGCGGTCCAAGGACACCAGGGACAAGACTGTACACCTGCATAAGACTGGGAGGAAAACATCTACGATATGAAAATAGCTTGGTGAGAAGACCTCAACTTTTGGAGCAATTCTTAAAAGGTGGAATAAATACAAGATCACTGACAATCTCCCTTGAGCCGGGGCTCCATGCAAGATCTTGCCTGTTGGTGTATCCATGAAATAGAGCAGTGGTTCTCAAACTTTTTGGGGTCTTGGACCCCCTTAAATTGTGGCATTTATTAACTTTTTGAGGCAGATATGAGCTTTCAGTTGTAAACTCCAGAACCAAAAAATAAATCAGCAGTAGCTTCTTGGGATATCTGTTTTATTACATACATATTTCTGTAAACTACTGTACTGTATGTTGAAAATTAAAGACCCTCTTAATGGTGCCAAATTTCTGATTTGTCAATGACTGTTTTACAACACTGTCGAGGAATTTTGGCCTACTCATCTGGCGCAGTGCTTCAATCATTTTGAAGATGAATTTTAGCTTTTAGTTTTGATCCATTCTAATACTAAATACTAATACTAAGAAAAAATGTTTGATTTGTTTTTCAGTCCTGTTGTAACCTTTTTTTTCGAATGCACAGGGTTCTAGTCATAATTAGGACAAAATAAAATGTAATTCAGCATCCATTGAGGAAAAAAAAAACAACCTAAAAGTAAAAAAAGGTAGAAAAAAACTCTTCCTTGGTTATGGGACAATGGTTTGGTTTTATCAATGAACAAGAATAATAACGCATTTGATTTCAGGTTGACTGTCGAATTAATAACCACTCTGTCCCAGTTAGTCATTGTTTTATGAAACAAGAAAATTTGAGTGAATTTTCACACTTGGTGTTCTCAAACAAAAGGAACCTCGCATACATACAAAGTAAATGGACAAATTCTCTTCAAATATCTCTCCAATATAAAGATTTATTGACAAACAACTTCAACTCATAGTTAAAATAATTTAACCAACAAACTCTGTAACTAGGCCTACATTTAGTAAATGCCAATACTGAGCCAAGTAGTATGAATGGGGAGACTGGGAAAAAACTAGTAAATAAACAAAAACAGTAAGGATAAAACAAAAGATCATAAAAAACAATAACCAATTGAATGATTCAGTGAAGTAATTTTTTTTTTATATGCTTAAGAAACTGAGCTTTAAGATTACCTTTTAAACCTTAAGGACAACGATTGCTAGGCAGAGGGGAAACAAACAAACAAAAAATTTAATAAATTTGTTTCCCCAAAATAATTTGCTGAATTAGAAATCAAAACTTTTTGGGAAATATATTCTTAACATTGAGTAAGGTTTTTTTGTTTTTTGTTTCAATCTGGTGCCCTCATTTACTGATTTGTGGATATTTGTTTTGTAGGAACAATTCTATGCATTCTGTGTTGTTTAAGAATTTGTACCTGTGCATAAAAAAGTTCCTAAATATAAATACAGTTGTAACTGTGCGTACACATAGAATCTAGTGTTAGAACAGGGAAATGCAACAGTGTAACAGTTTTACTTTGACATAATATGTATCTTATCAGTTTATCACCTCCACCAAGGAACTCAAGTTGCTGTCTGTCTCTTTTAGCAAAATTACTCAAATAGTTATCGACAGATTTTTAATTAACTTTCACATAATGTTATAAATTGGCCTAGAAAAACATAATTTAATTTTAAATTTGATCATGTATGGAGATCTTGTAACTCGCAATCTACAGGGGTGGTGGGTGGAGGCAGGGCTCTGCAGAGTCCATCTGCTTTGTTTATTTGTTATATCCAGTGCCTCAGTTTAATGGGATGTTGCTACACTTATAAAAGGTTTGCAAACTGTACTGTGAAAACTAGATGGTCCCGCTTATCAGTGAAGCAGGTTAATGCTTTTTCCTTGCGTACTGATGGCAGCAAAAGCAGTGTCTCCAATTATGCATGGCCACACAACTGTAAAATATGATTGGAGCAACATCAGTAGGAGATCTGGCCCAGCTGTGTGCTGAGGGGCCTTTTATTGTTTATTGTTTTATTTCCAAACTGATTATTTCCATCGTCTCAATCACATTTACCACTAGGGCCCGAACGATATTGATTTTTGGGGTTGATACCGATATAAACCAGTAGCAAAGGCCGATAGCCGATATAATAGCCGATAAATTCCCCTCCAGAAAAAAATAAAAATAACTTTGTAAATGTATCAAAAGATTAATAATCAGTATAGTGTTAGTTTTTCTTGTGCAGTTTATTTTTTTTTAACTCAATTAGGCTTGAAAAGTTGCACAGATTGACTACTACTTAATGTTTAAATATCACTTTACTTTCTTACTATTACTAGTAAATTGTTGAGATATCTTAATAAGACGAAATAGAGAAAATATAGCTTTTGCTTGGGTCTCTTTTAGTACTTTGTAAAATAAGTAGTGCATATATTTAGAGCATTACTCGAAAAAGCCCCATTAAACAGAAATGTATGCTTTATGGTATTATTTTTAGTTGTTTTGGTAGAAGTTATACATTCTTGAACTCACCATACATTTCAAACATTGCTGCACCAGGTGTGCATGCAGTTTAGTGCAGACAAGCTCCGCGACGACAACGAACAAGCCTATTGTATAATCTGCAAGGAATACCGGCGACACGTAAAGTAGTTAAAAGTGGTCATTAATGTCGCCGGATTTGTTGGTCTAGGGGCTTTTTAGATAAAAAGTTGTCATGGAGGTCGCTACAAAAACAGTGAAAAATTAGCCAATTTGACAACACTGGTTGGGTGACTCAATGCATGTTCATGCATAGACCTGACAGACAGCGCCGAAAGTATCAATTTAAAACACCATTGTAGCGCTCTCCCCGAGTTCTTTTCTTCTCAAGCTTCACAAACCGTCAAGTTACGGTACTTATACGACACACAGTAGATTTAAAACTAGTGACAAACTCGCTATTGGTGATTAATTTTTACTGCTGTTACCCAGACTTCATAAAACCAACACGGATATTTTTTATATGATAGGCTGCTTCAGTCTCATTGTTACCTTGCTGCACTGCATGACTAAAGGGAGTCATTAAAGCGTGCACTCTGTAACTAATAGTATGCTGCCGGTACGGCCTTTTTTTAATACGGTTAAGGAGTTGCGTAGCCATGACGCACACCTAAAGCTTATGCAAGATGGAATAGGGGGAAACACATTTGTGTCATTGGTTATTTCACAGTTAAGCTTAGTATTGACAGCAAATATACTTTGACTTCCTTTGACTCACCTCTGCTGCTCTTTCCAGCATTGTCTGACTCAGAGCCGTCTAAGGCCACGTCCACACTAAGCCGGCTAATGCCTTAAACGTATAACTATTTAGTCTACACCCCCCTATCGTCCACACTAACCCGGCATCGTTTAAGGTCTGTGGCCGGATCACTATTAACCTGATAAGAGAGCTGTGTAAATCTTAATTCAACGGCTAAACGAGCTAGTGTGGACAGCTTCCCCGGATAATGAAAGGAAGTGGCGTCAATGAATGCTGCATCAATAACAATACGACACTACAGACAAAGACAACAGCGAAGAGTAATAAATCAATCTCGTCGTCTGTCCACACCAAAAACTCTCTCTTCTTCTGAGCAGCTATTGTTCTCTTCGGTTAACGGGACAAGCAGATATGTACTGTGCTGTAGAGCTTCTTGTATATATTATGTAGGCGCTGGCGTAGATTATACATAGAATATATAGATATACATAGATATACGTAGATTATACGCGTTTTTCGTGCGTCTTTTCGCGAATGCCCAGTATTTGCACAGGTCGGTATGGGATTGCGCAATCATGTGACCTTAAACGGGGCGTAAATGCTTGTGTTGAGTGGATAACATTAGGCGTCTAACTCCCCGTATAACCTTATCGGCTTAGTGTGGACGTAGCCTAAGGCTCTGGTCAGACTGAGCTGGTGGCTACGCCCCCAAGGACTGGACAAGCAAAAATGACCTGAGGGGAAATCAGCCGCCATCTTCTGGATAAGTTGCACATATGAAAATTATTTTTAAATTTGCAATTTTTTAACGATTGCCGATAATGACAATGACCCCCATATCGTCCGATAATATCGGCTGGCCGATATATCGGTCGGGCCCTATTTACCACATCTGTCAGTTTCTCCCTAAGCTGATAGAACCAAACAGCAATGTTCAGTTCTAATGTACCTTATTTAATTTCAAATTTGTTAAGGATTTCCACAGAAGTTAATAACAGCAAATAAAATGATTCTTTACAGCATTTTTTATGTCTGATCTGCAGTAGAAATATAACGGTTGCGTGCTGGGGGGTAGAATAAGCAGAGAAACCGCTGATAGAAGAAAAAAACTATAGGTGTAAATAATTTGTATGAACTATGACAAGTCTGTTTAAGACAAATACTTTTTTATTGTTCCACCTGTGTTGTATCTCCATCTTGTTTTCATGAAATATTTTTGTTGTTTTGCTTACATGGCCATTGTTTTAAGGAAGAATGCAAGGACTTAATGCATTTGACAGAGGATGTGGTGTTATATGGAGCTAGAGTTGGGACTTTAGTTTTGTATCTGTAACTTTTGGTTTTGTACCGGTAACTTATTATTTGCACTTGTAAGTTGTGTTTTGTAACTTGCACACATTTTGAAAATACAAGTTTCATATTTCAAGTTTAAGGTTTAAAGTATAGAATTCCGAAGTGTTCAAAATTAAATAAAAAAAATAAAATATTATGAAATAAATATCTGCGTGAATTAATATTTTTAAAAATATAATGTGACAATGAAATTATTAAAAACTGAATTCAGTTCAAACACAATGCCCATTTTTTAAAATATTTTCTTAATTTTTTTTATTTTAGATTATAAAGTTGTATAATATTAATGAAATATATATATATATATATATATATATACATATATATATATATATATATATATATATATATTTCATTAAATATTTATTTCACTGCAATTTATTTCTTAATAATATAAATTATTTAAAGACATTTTTATTCAATTCCATCAGTTTTATTCCAATCTCTCTTTTATCCCAAAGTCAGGTTTTATTTTATAATGTGGTTTTTCATAATGGTATTTATTTCAAAAACCCATTTAATAACTGAAGTCGTCTGTCAGCCAATCAGAATCAGTAGTTGAGTCCTGAACGCTCCGAGCAGGAGAAAACCGTCATGGCAGCTTTTCAAAGGGCTTCTCCCTCGGCGTCAACCCCTGGAATGATGGTAAGTTAAGCGTGTTTCCGTATGTATTTAGTTGATCCCACAACATCCACGTTTTGTCCTGCTGTGTTGTAGTATAAACTAAAATCAACTAAAGATAGATAAGTAAATGTTCAAACCAACTTGTTCTCCGAATTTAATCTTCAAAAGTATAAACTTATAACTGTGTTTGAAACTGAATTTTCTATTTTGAACATGAATTACTTTGCCTTGAAACTATGTTTTGCAAATTCAGCTCTCAAACTTTAACTTTTCATCTTCCAGTTTCAAGTCTGCAATTCAGTTTCAGTTATTAAATCCAGACTTTGGGACTAGACATCCATGTCCCTGAAAAGTTATCCAGCACAGAGTAATGGGCTGATGGGGCTAGAGAGATAGTCTGCCATTTTTAAGCAATGACTTTAACCTTAGGGCAAAGGACTAAATAAAGATGGTTATAATGCCCTCTAATGCTATATGAACTAGTATATAGTAAATGTTTTATATATATACTTTTACCACCAAGTGGCAAAACCTACATGTTTGCTTTTATATCAATGCAGGTCATCACAGCATGCAGGCTTCTTCACATCTGCTTCAGTCCTGGTGACCTGATTATCAGCTAAATTTTAAGACCAATCAGCAGTAAAACTAGAGTAGAAAGCGCCATATTCATGTTGATGCATGTTGGGTCAGTATATAGCTTAAGTACATTTCATAGTAAGGTACCGCTGCGTTAACAATGCGCATTATTCAGTCTGTGTAGACACAGCTACTTCACAATAAGAGCATGTATTCCTATGTAGATTGATGAATTGGAGAATTTGTCTGCTGAGTGTTTATGTTTTGGAAAAAGGTCAATTGCGACGTTTGATTACTAAGTCTATATAACGTTTGATTTATTTAATATTTACGACAGCTGCTTATGTCCAATTTTTACGTTTATTCATGTATTTGTTGTTGTTTCTAACATACCTTGCATTTGTTCTTGTTTTTCATTTGAAATCAGACATATCTCCCTCCTCACATTTATATCACACAAAGCTATATCAGCAGCTGTGTTGAAATAATAAAAAAACAGAAGAAATATAACAGCCTTTTCTCCAACTCGCATCTTCTCATACTCTGAATGGCCTTAAGTGGAGCTCTGGCAGGTACTCCCAGTGATCCCATCCTGAACTAGTACCTCTAATAGACAGCTTAGTGTTTCCTCCACTACTGTAGCGGTCTGTTCTAGCAAATTTGTTAAAGCCTTTGATTGTAAACATTCTGTTTTTGTAGGATAGTCCTATTAAGAGGACGCTCAGGGTTGTCCAACATGATTAAGAAACAGTCAGCTTTACATACAGAAAATATTAGCCAGTTAGTTTGCCTTAGCAACTGGCTAAAAGATCAATAGTTTAAAAGGGCCATGTGTGAATGTGATTGTGGAGTTTAAAAACAACAACTGTTAATATCTGCTTTATTTCATGAGAAAAGAGCAACGGGAATAAGCCATATTGGTATTGCGAGTGCGGATGCTCACGAATGCAGCTTGGACCCCCAGTCACGGCTTTTGGACCCCAAACAAACCCCGACTGTAAACAGTGTATGCGTGTGTGTGTTTTCGTTAATATTGAGCCTATTAAAGTCTCTTAAAGGCTGTTTTTGGCGGACTTTTCAAGTATGCCTGGTACACGGTGTGTTGTAGTTGGCTGTGGAAATGGCAGGTGCCTTATTGAACAGCGGAGAATGCAATTTTAGTTTTGATAGCATAGTCATTAGCACGCAGGCTTCGCATAGCCTATTGCTGGAAGTCGATGTGAAGGAGTAATGTTTAGAACATCATAGCCTTATCCGGTGCTTCAGACAAGTAAAAATCCCATTCCAAAATACAAATTGTAAGAGTTTAAAAGCAAGATGGAAGCTAAAAAGCTATATGTTAACTATTAGCCATAGCATGGATATTTAACAAGCAAGAAATACATGCGATAGGATGATACGGCACATCTTGAATCCATGAGCTCTGGGATGAAAAGCTGAGACCACTTCTGCATGCCAACACTCTCTTCTTCCCAGCCCTCTAACTTTACTTGTGGGTCCAGTGCTGCGTTCACAGTGCCCCAAACGGCAGCATCAGTTGCAACTAGATTGCATGTAAAATCTATGGTTAGGTCCGTCAGAATCTTTTCAGTGTGTTGTGTCCGTTAGCTCCGGCAAGCGTCAAATGCAAGCAATGCAGAAGTTCAGTTAGCTGAGCTTTTGACTGACTTGACGCAGTGTGGCAACAGGCATCAGAGCGTCTCACTGTAGTGACGTCACCCGATGTCTAGATAATCACAATCCGGTAGTGTTTAAAACATCCAGCAGAGAAAGGCTGGATGTACGCCCACGTACTTTGGAAGCTTCAGCTTAAAAATGTATATACGTCACACTACATGCGTTGGGAGCGTTGCTTGACACACACAAAGTATGCGGTCTGAACACACCACAGGGTTGTCACTCCGTGGAATGTTAACATGCCCTGTATAATCAGCCTGGAATAATTTTCTTCTTTTGTCAAAACAATCAGCAGTTTCTGAGCTGTAGCTGCACACGCTGGCGCACATAGTTTTTTATATGCTTCGCGGACACAGGCAGCGCTATAAGGCAAATACATGTTTTAAGTTTGTCGAGTTTCCACTGTTCAAAATAATCGATTTTGCAGCTTTCCCTATCTATATGTATGCTCGTTTCTGCCTGTTTGGGTTTCAAAACCCCAGAATACGTTGCGCGCAACGCAATACCGAAATGGCTTATTGGACTTGTTCCTTTATACTGAAAATGTTTGCTTTTTTAGTCATATTCAGAAATGTTAATTTTGGTCATGATTAATTCACAGCTAACCTGTAATTAATTGGGTTAAAAATGTAATCGTTTGACAACCCTAATGTCTAACAATCATAGTCATAGCCCCCTCTGGAGAAAATTCCACCAGCCGCGACTGTTTAACATGCACTACAAGCACAAGGTGAATAACTGGATTTATGCTACCTCCATGCTACAGTGGGTAAATTCTTTGCCCCAGTGAGGAGGTGAGCATTTCTTCTAGAAGAAGCTCTCTTTAGCCCCTACAGCATATGACTTTTTTTGTTTTTTTTAGCAAAATCAAAATTAGCTTCAATTAGGTCTTAATATATTAATCATCATTGGTCTGACAGATGAGCTTGCTTGTGAGACATGATTTTCAGGAACTCCATTAAAATACGTGTCTATGCAAAAGCCCTAGAACTCTACAGTTTAAGCGGTTTATTTTCTTAGGCCTCTCAGATATTGCAAAAAAATAAATACATTTTAAATATGTGTGTGTGTGTTATATTCAGATTCTGTTTTTAATAGCAGTTGTTCAAATCCTGTTCCTGATTACATAAAATTGTGCCCGTAGCAGTATCTATGAGTCATGAAATAAGAATTCAAACACAGTTAAAAGTCTGTAGCTTTGAAGATTAGCTTATTTTGTTTTAACAATAGCAGAGTTCATGGTTACTTGACCAAATTAGATTTCTAACAAAACATAAAGAATGTAGGTAAGTCTGTAACCTCAAGTTACTCTGTTACAGAGATTTACCGGCTCGAGTGTGTGTCATGTTTTAGGATTGACTCTTAAGCGAGCACAGAAACTCTCAGACACAAGATTGACGTTTTCTTCTTAAAGTTTATTTTCTTATTTGTTTGGAGGATCACAGGAACCAGACTGATGTGGATCTCGGCAGATGGCGGCGCTGGAAGGTAAGACGGGAGGTGAGTATGGGATTGAGACAGTCAGAATAGTTTCCTTTTAAGTGAAGAGGATTACTCACAGGTGAAGATGGGCACCGGAGCTGGAGGGAGAGGTAAGTGATCCGGTAGAAGCAGGATTCTTGTAGTGGAGTTTGGTGTTGACGGAGCTGTGCCTCCACAGGTAGCTGGAAGGCGTAAAGGAGGTTTGGAGCCAAAGGACCAGTAACAGTGAAAGTGGTGGAGCAGAGGAGTTTGTAGGAGCGGCCACACCCCGGGAAGACGGGCGTCCAGGACAGGTGCCAACGTGAAGATACGCTGAAGGAACGTCCTAGGACTGGTTGGCAAAGCCCGGAAGGAACTACGACGAGAAACACAGGAGAGAACAGGGTAAGTCCACAGGCAGAAACTGAGCGTACCTCAAGTAAAGCGGTCAGGTTTACCACTCCGAGAAACGGAATCATCTGACGCCCGTCTGGTGGATCCGCTCCCTCTAAATACTGCTGTGGTGATTGCAGTAATAGGCTCCACCTGTTGCTGCTTCAGCCTCAGCACCTGTGGAGAAAGGATGGAAAAACAGCTCCTCCTCCTCTCGAAGTCCGAGATGAGAGTATGGTCCACAATGAAGGAACGGGGAACCCAGGAACGCTCCTCAGGACCATTCCCCTCCCAGTCCAGCAGGTACTGGTAGCCACGACCCCGGCGACGAACGTCCAGGAGTCGACATACAGAGAACACAGGGCCCCCATCAACAATCCAGGCTGGCGGGGGAGAATCGGGCAAGGGACACAGACGGCTGGACGAAACAGGTTTGATCTGGGAAACACGGAACACAGGATGAATACGAAGGGATGCGGGTAGTTTCAGGCGGACCGCCAGGGGACTTAAAACTGCCATGATAGGGAAGGGACCCAAAAATCATGGAGACAGTTTCTTAGGTTGAGCCTTAAGGTTGACTTTCTTGGAAGACAACCAGACCAACTGACCAGGAGTGACGATCGGCTCACTTCTTGTTCTGGATGGAAGTGCGCTGGAGGGCCGCCTGAGTCTGTCTCCAAACTCTCTTACAGGACAGGATGTAGGATCGAACGGAGGGAAGAACAGAGTCCGGGACGGAGTTGGGCAGCAGAGAGGGTTGATAACCAAGAGAGGCTTCAAAGGGTGAATGTCCAGTGGCGGCGGAGATATGGGCATTATGAGCATACTCAATCCAAGGTAAGAAGGTACTCCATAAGTGAGGGTTGGACGAGCATACGCTTCTAAGGGCGTCTTCAACCTCCTGATTGAGCCGCTCGCATTGGCCGTTTGTCTCTGGATGGAAGCCGGAGGACAGACAAGGCTTGGCCCCCAAAGAACGACAGAACTCCTTCTAGACTTGAGAGTTAAATTGAGGACCCCGGTCCGAAACCACCTCCGACGGTACGCCATGAAGCCGGAAAACATGAGTAAAAAGGATCCTAGCTGTCTGGGCCTCCGAGGGGAGTTCGGACAAAGCCACCAGATGGCAGGCTTTAGAGAACCGGTCCACGATGGTGAGGATGACCGTTTTTCCTTTAGATGCAGGGAGGCCGGTGATTAAATCTAGGGCGATATGTGGCCAGGGCCGGGCTGGGACGGACAGGGGCTGAAGGAGACCAGGAGAAGGTTGATGACTGTTTTTGTTGCGTTGCATGTGTGGCAGGCTGAGACAAACTCCACAACGTCTTTATTGAGACCCGGCCACCAGAAGTACCTGCGCAGACATGCCACAGTTCGGCTGACTCCTGGGTGGCAGGAACATGTCAAGGAATGGGCCCATTGGATAGCTTTGGATTGGACTGTAGATGGAAATCCCCCCAGGGTCAGGTTCAATAGAAGTGGCGCTCTCAATCTGGCATCAAAGGTCCCAGGAAAGGCTTCCAATCCGGCAGGGACTAGGTAAGACTGGCTCTGGTAGTTCAGGATCTGTTTCGGGCGAGAATTGGCGGGATAAGGCGTCAGGTTTGACGTTCTTTGACCCTGGTCTGTATGTGATGGAAAGATTGAACCGGGAGAAAAATAAAGACATACGATATTGTCTGGGGTTGAGCCGTTAGGCCTTCTGGAGGTAGGCTAGGTTTTTATGGTTGGTGAGGACCAGGACAGGGATCTTGGTAGACTCCAACCAATGTCTCCACTCCTCTAATGCCAATTTCATGGCGTGCAGCTCACGGTCCCCCACATAGTAGCGCCCTTCGGTTGGTGTAAACCTCTTCGAGAAGAAGGCACGGGGGTGAAGTTTACCGTCAGCCGCCGGGAAAAGTTGGGAGAGAATGGCCCCCACACCAGTGTTCGACGCGTCCACCTCAAGGACGAATTGGACGTTGGGGTCAGGCTGGATGAGGATGGGAGCCTGGACAAAACGACGTTTCAGCTCATCAAAGGCATGATCGGCTTCCGGGTTCCAATGAAAGGTGCACTTGGTGGATGTTAGAGCGGTGAGGGGGGCTGCCACAATGCTGAAACCTCGGATGAAGCGGCGATAAAAGTTGTCAAATCCCAGGAACCGTTGCAACTGTTTGCGAGTCTCCGGGGTGGGCCACTCCTCAACTGTTCGAACCTTCACAGGATCAGCTCTCATGCGTCCTGCTTCGAAAATAAAACCCAGAAAAGTGACGGAAGGTTTGTGAAACTCACATTTCTCTGCTTTGACGAAGAGACTATTTTTCAAGAGTCGGGTGAGTACTTGGTGGACGTGGTATCTGTGTTCCTGCAGAGTCTTTGAGTAGATGAGAACGTCGTCTCAGTAGGCGAAAACAAAAACATTAGGAAATCACGAAGGACATCATTAATAAGGGCTTGGAAAACTGCAGAGGCGTTCGAGAGGCCGAACGGCATGACCTGATACTCGAAGTGGCCGATGTGAGTCTTGAATGCCGTTTTCCACTCGTCCCCTTTGCGGATGCGAACCAGGTGGTAAGCGTTGCGTAGGTCCAGTTTTGAAAAAACCGTGGCGTCTCGAACGAGCTCAAAAGCGGATGAAATGAGTGGAAGAGAATATTTGTTCTTAACTGTGATGTCGTTTAGAGCTCGATAATCAATACAGGGGTGGAGTGATTTGTCCTTTTTTTCAGCAAAGAAAAATCCGGCCCCTAGTGGAGAAGTGGATGGACGAATAAGTCCTGCCTGCAGAGACTCGTTTATATATTTCTCCATGGCCTCCCTTTCTTTTTTAGAGAGGCTGAATAGTCTGCCTGCTGGGAACGGAGCACCGGGAATAAGGTCAATATGACAGTCGTAGGGCCGGTGAGGCGGAAGTGAGAGAGCTTTGTTTTTACTGAATACCATTAGGAGATCATGGTATTTGGGGGGAATTAGGGTGAGATTAGGTGGAGGTTCGGAAGAGTCGGAAATCTCACCACGGGGAATGGCAGAGTGGAGACAGATGGAGTGACAGGTTGGACTCCAGGAATCAATGCGTCGGCCGGGCCAGTTAATTATGGGATTGTGCTCCTCCAGCCAAGGGTAACCTAGGACAATTACGGGTTCGCCGACTAGGAAAACAAACAGGGAGATTTCTTGGTGATGATTACCGGAAACTATGAGAGAAATGGGTTTAGTTTTATGGGTTATGGTTGTGAGACTTTGACCATCCAGAGCTGTGACAGAGAAATCCTGACGAAGGGGAACAAGCGGAATAGAAAGTCTTTTAACTAAGTCTGGGGAGATGAGATTCTGCTCAGAACCTGAATCGATTAGAACTTGGACAAAGGAAGGTTTCTTATGAATAATCAGAGTAGCAGGAATAACTATTCTGGGAGCTTGACCAGTTTGGCCCGTCAGAACTCCCAGCCTTACTGACGAGCTCCCCGTTTTGGCCGAACCGGGCAGGAAGTGATAAAGTGACCTGTTTCTCCACAATACAAACAAGCCCGGGTCCGTATGCGGCGATGGCGTTCCGCCGGAGTGAGTCGAATGTTTCCGATTTGCATCGGTTCTGGGTCGGAGCTGGTTGGAACGAAGTTCGGGTCAGGAACTGGATCAGGAACAGATTGAAAATGAATGGGAGCGGAGCGAGAAGGAGCATGATTCCGGGTCTTAGATCTCTCGTAGTCTACTTTGATTGCTAATGAAATCAAGTCATCCAGAGAGTGTGGTTCGTCGTGGCTGGCTAATTCGTCTTTGAGATTTTCATTTAAGGCATGGAGGAAGGCTGCCTTAAGTGCTGGACAGTTCCAGCCTGATTCAGAATGTGGAAATCAATAGCCAGATCTGAAACTAGCCGGTTGCCTTGTTTGAGGCTCCACAGCTGCTTGGCAATCTCCTCCTCCCCGATTGAGGGACAAAAGGTGAGTTCAAACTGGGTTCTGAATTCTTGATATGTAATTGTAGCCAAGTCTAACTGGCTGAACTTGGCATTAGCCCACTGAAGAGCTTGGTCACGGAGTAACGCTACCATGAAAGACATTTTATTGGCGTCTAGATGGAAATGGGTTGGAGATCGTTCAAAGGCTAGAGAGCATTGCAGCAAAAACCCTCTACTCTTGGCAATCTGTCCCGAGAAAGGTTCAGGAGGAGGAGAAACTTTTTCTCTAAAAGTCGAAGAAGGGAGAGAAGGCTGAGCAGCTGCCGCGGGTGGACTAGGAGAGCTCGAGGAGTCAGCTCTGGGTCTGGTAGCGCGAAACTCGTCTAATAGTTGTGTGATCCGAGTAAAGCCCTGTTGGTAAGCAATATGTTGGCGAGCTAAGTCTTGTAATAATGCTTCGTGACAGCCCAACATGGCCCCCTGCTCTGAAAGAGCTGAGCGGAACTGTGCCGCTGAGTCAGGATGGTCAGATGATTCTGTCATGTTTTAGGATTGACTCATAAGCGAGCACAGAAACTCTCAGACACAAGATTAACGTTTTCTTAATTAAAGTTTATTTTTTTATTCGTTTGGAGGATCACATGAAACCAAACTGATGTGGATCTCGGCAGATGGCGGCGCTGGAAGGTAAGACGGGAGGTGAGTATGGGATTGAGACTGTCAGAATAGTTTCCTTTTAAGTGTAGAGGATTACTCACAGGTGAAGATGGGCACCGGAGCTGGAGGGAGAGGTAAGTGATCCGGTAGAAGCAGGATTATTTTTAGTGGAGTTTGATGTTGACGGAGCTGTGCCTCCACAGGTAGCTGGAAGGAGCAAAGGAGGTTTGGAGCCAAAGGACCAGTAACAGTGAGAGTGGTGGAGCAGAGGAGTTTGTAGGAGCGGCCACACCCCGGGAAGACGGGCGTCCAGGACAGGTGCCAACGTGAAGATACGCTGAAGGAACGTCAGAGGACTGGTTGGCAAAGCCCGGAAGGAACTACGACGAGAAACACAGGAGAGAACAGGGTAAGTCCACAGGCAGAAACTGAGTGTACCTCAAGTAAAGCGGTCAGGTTTACCACTCCGAGAAACGGAATCATCTGACGTCTGTCTGGTGGATCCGCTCCCTCTAAATACTGCTGTGGTGATTGCAGTAATAGGCTCCACCTGTTGCTGCTTCAGCCTCAGCACCTGTGGAGAGCTCCTCCTGCTGGATCCTGACAGTGTGCCTAAGCGTTGCTATGGTAACGTTTCTCTTGCTATTCGTAGTTTAGCTTTAACTCAGGCAAAGTTATCAATCTCAAAATTCATACCACAGTGGACAAAAGTCAGTTATACTTTCTGTACATACTTATATCTATTTTTACATTTTAAGTTGGCTTCAGTGCAGCAGCACCTCTGAATTTACAGCCTTTGCAACACGTATGATAGCAAGTCTAAAATAACTTTATCATGTTTTAGCACTTCCAAAAGTACACAACTAAATACATACGGAAACACGCTAAACTTACCATAATTCCAGGGGTTGATGGCGAGGGTGAAGCCCTCTGAAGAGCTGCCATGACGGATATCTCCTGCTCGGAGAGACCCAGCCGGCAGTGGCCATGTTGCTTCAGTTCTGTCTGAGTCACCTTGGGGCGTGATTTGTTGCGGCTGTGGTAGCTGCAATTTGAATAGTGTGAATTTAATTGTGTGGTTGTGAGAAGTGCAGAGCCCTATCTTCCTTTTGCCATGACTGGATAGAAATTCAAGAAACATGATTTGTTGTTCAAAATCAGCAAACCACTCATTGGTTCTTCTAGGCAAGCCAAATATGGTAAAAAATAACCTCTAACTTGAAACTTGTAACTTGAAACTTGTATTTTTAAAATGTGTGCAAGTTACAACACGTAAATTACAAGTACAAAAGCAAAGTTTGAGATTTATAGAAAAAAAAACAGAAAAATGTGTGCAACTTTAAGATCACCAAGGATCTTGCTTACACACTTTTTGGACATGGAGGACACTGACAGCGCAGCAGGACAGATACCAAAATTGTGAATTTAAACCACATTTTCAGACTTGTAGAGCATTGCACACACAAACAATCACAACCACCACACAAACCCCTCCCCCGTCCCTTCTATAAGGAACTGAGAATAAAAATGAGAATTTGATTAAAACTATGTTGCATTTAAGAATTATGTTCATATGTATGTTTTCAGATTGTATAGCAATTGCACATATTGGTGCATGTGTGAAGAAGAAATATGCTGCAGAGTCCCAGCATAATTCTGCACAATGGATGCGCTGGCACTCTGCACTGGCCAAAGCTGCTCCTGCCCTCTCTGCCACATCCACAACATCCTGATGTGCAGCTGGTCCCTGTTCCTATGAACTCAATCCTGATTTTAACAGAAACTCACATATCGGACTTGGACCTTACCCTACTTCATTCATACCTGTTATTGTCAGCATAGAGCGAACAAATAATTAAAAACTAAGAAAATGCAACCCAAATAATCTTAAACAGTTACTAAAAATCCCACCTACAGTCAGTCATACAGTCACTCCATCACCAACCACTATTAATATGGCTCTTTTAAATCTTCGCTCTCTGCTGAATAAAACTTTTATAATAAATGATTTAATTTTAGACAATAATCTTCAGTGTTTATTTTTAACAGAGACATGGCTGAGTGCAGATGCCCCTGCTGTTCTTACAGAGGCCTCTCCACCTAATTTTAACTTTTCTTCTTCAAGGAGGAGTAGCCAGAGGGGAGGCAGAACTGCTTTTATAAGTTCATCAACTCTTTCCGCCAAACCTGTTTAATTTTACCACGTTTGAATACACTGCCTCCGTTTTTAACACTCCTCAGATTTTATGTGTTACATTTTATAGGCCTCCAAAAAAGAATGCACTTTTTATTCCAGAATTTTCAGAGTTTTTATCAATTTTACACAACTCTTTTAAAAAAGGATAATTTTAGCTGGTGGTTTTAATCTACATATAGATAACCTTTTAGATCCTTTATCAACAGATTTTTAAAATATTTTAATTTATATTGATTTTAGCCAACATGTCATGCAGCCAACTCACAGCAGAGGACACACCCTACATCACGTATGGGCTGTCCACCAGTGTCTCCTCTGTTGTTGACTTGGCTGTCTCTGACCACTACTGTGTGTTTTTTAATATCACCAGTTTTATCCAATTAGAACTGTTAGAAAGCGTCATCTAACCCCTGAAGTGCCTGCAGGTTTTTTTAAAGTTTTTAAAAAGTTCCCTCCTGTACCTTTACCTGCACCCTTTGATTTTATTGTAAATGATTTTAACTGTAGGCTTAAATCTGCTTTCGACATGCTGGCTTCACTTAAAGTTGTAAACACTCATTCAAGACGTACAGTACCATGGAGAAATGAAGCTATTAGAAAATTAAAGAGGAGGTGCAGGGTGGCAGAATGGAAATGGAGGAAAAATAAAATCACAGTAAATCATTAGATATCATCAGAACATCTCAAATCATACAATAACGCTTTAAGAAATTCCAGGAAAACATACTTTACCAGAATCATCTCGACCATTGACAATATTCTACATCATACCTCTAATACCTCCTCAAATACCTCTCTGTGAGGAGCTGCAGAACACTTCAGAGGGAAGGTAGACACCATCAGATATAATATTATATCCTCTCAAACTAACATGGTTTTAGACAAATCTGAGTGTCTGCCTTCATCAGAGTAAACACTGGACAGTTTTGTCCTGGTAGAAGCTGGGACCCTTGATAAAGTTTTCTCCTCAGTGAGGCCTAACACAAGCGCTTTGGCCCCAATTCCGACCCAGTTTTTTAAGCAATTTTATGGTTCTTTTAAAGATGAGATTTTAAACTTTATGAATTGCTCCCTTCAGACAGGGTTTTTTCCTGCTGCCTTCAAAGCGGCGGTAGTGAGGCCTATGGTGAAGAAGAGCAATTTAGATTTTAATGATTTTAACATTTTCCGACCGGTATCTAACTTACCATTTTTAAGCAAAGTTTTAGAAAAACTTGCTTTTATTCAACTTAATGATTTTATTAACACAAATAATGTCCTAGAGAAATTACAGTCTGGTTTTAGGATGAACCACAGCACCGAGACGGCTCTTTTAAAGATTTTAAATTATTTTAGATTAAACTATGACACTAAAAAGGTGACAGTGTTGGTTCTACTGGATCTAAGCGCTGCCTTTGATACAGTAGACCACACTATTCTTTTAACTCGTTTAAAACAGATCGGACTCTCTGGTGCTGTTCACAAATGATTCACATTTGTCACAGATAGGACTTTTATGGTAGGTTTGGATACCTGTTCCTCTAAGGTCCATAAGATCACTTGTGGTGTGCCCCAGGGTTCAGTTTTAGGCCCAGTGCTTTTTAACCTGTATATGCTCCCTCTTGGCAGTGTTAACAAGAGACATGGAGTTAACTTTCACAGTTATGCTGATGATACACAGTTGTACATCTCCATGTCTCCTGATGACACACGGCCAGTGGATGCACTTTTTAACTGCATTTTAGACATTAAATCCTGGATGGCAGAAAACTTTTTCCAGCTCAACCAGGACAAAACTGAGGTTTTAGTTATCGTTCCTGAGGCTCAGAGAGAGAAAATTTTACCACAACTACAATCATTGACTTTTAATCCTTCTTTACAAGTGAAGAACCTGGGTGTGAATTTTGACTCTGAGCTGACTTTTATCCCTCATATTAAAAACATAACCAAAATAGGTTTTTAACACCTAAAGAACATCGCCAGAGTCCGCCCCATTCTCTCTCGGGCCAATACAGAGACGCTAATGCATGCTTTTATCACCAGTAGAATTAATTATTGTAATGCCCTGCTTTCTGGTCTTCCGAAAAAGACTACATCAAGTTTACAGCTTTTACAGAATTAAGCAGCCTGTTGCCTGATGAAGGCCAGGAGGTAGGAGCACATTACACCGGTCTTAGAAGCACTGTATTGGCTCCCCGTATGTTTTAAGATCGATTGTAAGGTTATTTTAATGTTTTTTAAGTGTGTTATTGGTCTTGGGCCTTCTTATCTTTCAGAAATGCTTTTACCATATGAACCCTCTCGCGGTCTCTGCGCTCCTCTGGCAGCCGTCTCCTTGTCATCCCCAAAGTCAGGACACGGACTCATGGTGAGGCGTCCTTTCATTATTATGGCCTTCACCTCTGGAACAGGCTGCCAGAGGACCTCAGGGCCGCAGAGAACGTTCACGTTTTTAAGAGCAGGCTCAAGACTCACCTTTTTAGCTTAGCCTTTAACTAATTATTATTTATTAATATATTTTTTAACCGCTCAGCATGTTTTACCTGATTTAATTTTTAGTTTAGCTTTTAACTGTTTATTTATTAATCTGCTTTGCATTTTTATCTCGATCTATCTTATCGTTGTTTTACACTCATTGTTTTATAATTTATAGACTTTATATTTTATAAACTTTATATTTTAACTTATTTTAATCTTTCTTGCCAGTGTTTCCTCTCCGGGGGCCCCCTGCATTTGGGTTTCTGCAAAAGGATTCCCGACCAAGTATTGAGTGCATAACTGAACATAATTATTTGAAGGTTTACTTTTTTTTATTAAAAACACTTAATATTAAAACAATAAAAGGCTTGAACTACTTCAGTTGTGTGTAATGAATCTAAAATATATGAAAGTCTAATGTTTATCAGTACATTACAGAAAATTATGAACTTTGCCACAATATGCTAATTTTTTTAGAAAGACCTATACACATTATAGATAGCTCAGCAGCTCTTTTTCATTGTAAAGAAGCAAATAAACATCATAAATAGTAACTACTCACTCTTATAGCTTGTCCATTCAAAAATTTGTCGATTTATGATAGTTTAAATGTTACTCTAGGATGCGTGACCCCAAAAATGGGGACTAGCGGGCTTAATAGGTTAAATGTCATGTCTTGGTCAACAAGTACACCAAGGTTCTTTACACTATTACCAGAGGCCAGTTTAATGCCATCCAGATGAAGTGATTGACTTAGCAGTTTCCGTTTTAAAGCTTCTGGTCTAAAGACACAGGGTTTTTGCAGGGTCTTAAAAAGTCTAAAAAAGCCTAAAATTCATAACTTGAAATTTAAGGCCTTAAAAAGTCTTTAAAACTCCAAGAATTTTGTGCAATGTCTTAAATTTATTTAGATCAAATTTTGAATTTGTTTATTACCGAGAAGTGGTGGCCATATAAAATAGGCTGAATCTCCGTAATCAGATGTCTGCCTTTCTAAGGGGCTCTGATAGCTACCAGTGTGACCTTTGGGCTACATTTGAATCCAGTGACACATCAAAATCAGGGATGCTTTGGATTTTCCACTCGATTACTACACATCTGTCATAAAACAGTAGTAATGCCATCAGTAGCGTCTTCCAAATAGTGTTCCCTGACTCAAACATCACCAAAACATTTACCACTGGACTGAACAAGATCGCCTATATAGCAAGATTTGGCTTGGCAGACTTCATCAAGAGAGAAAACAACTGGACCATATGTTGTAATGTTTGATGAAAGCCTCTGTTCAGCCACTAGATCCAAACAGCTTGATCTTCTGCCCCTTTTCCACTAGGGTGACTTTAGACCTGAATGGTACGGGATGGTACGGTCTAGAACAGGTAGGTTGTGTTGCCATTACTATCTGAGAAGAACAGTAGTGGGTGAGAACATGGGCAGGTTTAGCTTAATAAACGCTCCAGCTAAAAGCAGTCACAATGTCGTCCTGACAACACAGATCCTCTTACAAGTCTTTTGGCTCACCTCACATCTCTCAGACATCAATCCGTTCATGGCTCCAGCTCCTGATCAATGGTCCTCACACCAGTACTGATCTAACCAGTAATCATCCATTCTGTGGAGACTCGGAGTCTGCCGCCTTGCAATCGATCTAGCTCTCTGATTACCACGGAAACCTCCTTGTTTACTGTTGGTATACCGGCATTTCCCTCCCTGACACGTCCAAGCTGCCACATGCCAACTTCGCCTGCCACATCTCTGCTTGACGGAAGTCTGCTCCAACCCACGTGGGAAAGGAGATAACAGCACTTTTCTTATGTCCCAAGGAGTGGCCAGCAGCATCTCGGCACACAGGAAACCAGGAAAGAAGAGGGAATCTCAGAGCGAGAACAGACAGCTGGCTGAGGAGTCTCTGGAAGATCTTTAAAAAAGGAAGAAAAACTTGGAGGAAGTTTCCACCTGTCTTGCTAGGGAGGCAGATGAGCTTACAGAAAAAGCTGAGGGAAAGGCTGAGTCCAAGATGGCTGAGCTCCTCTCCAAGTCAAATGCCCTGAGAAGGATATACAAAGAAAAACTTGCCCAACTCAAAACCCTTGAAACTGGGATTGGCACTAAAGGGGATGAGCTAAGATATATGTATAATGAGTTGTGTTGAGAGGATTATTTGATTTAGGAAGGTATCTGTTCTGGCTATCTCTCTTGATACATAATTAATATAAATGTGATCTTTGATAAATAAGTTAGTGAAAATAAAATGTTTTGCAATTTTGGGATTAGTTAACTTTCTTGAACTTTGTTCATAATGGTCTAAAAAGGTCAGTCATCCAGGTTTTTATGTCTTCGAGACATGCCTGTAATTTACCTAGCCGATTGGATTAATCAGGATTTATGGATAAATATAGTTTTGTATTATCGGCATAACTAAAATGCATACAAGGTCTAGCATGCTACTCCTAAGCACCTTTATATTATGTAAGGGGTGTGAAGACTTAATACAATGTAGAAAGTACGACTAAGACTTTCCTTAGTCGGATGAAATGGTCTGTTTAAATATGCCAGGCAAAAGCATACATAGAGATGAATGTACAATGTGGGTTCTGAGGCATTGTGGGATTTGGAGTTGTTCTGGATGCCAAACATGCTGATTCATAGACCGACATACAGAGACAGAATTAGAGAGACACAGAGACAGATACAAAGAAAGGAAGATGGATGGATGGGGATGCGACTGTGGCTCAATGGTAGAGTAGAGTTGTCTTGCAATCAGAGGGTCGTAGGTTTGATTCCGGCTTTCTCCAGTCACAACATCGTCCTACTGAGACATGTTGGTTGTTGGTGTATGAACGTGAGTGAATGGGCTTCAATGTGAAGCGCTTTGAGTGGTCAGTATGACTAGAAAAGTCATACTGAAAAATGTATTCACACAAATTTTAACCTCTGGTAATAATAACTAAAATTCTAATGGCCATAAACCTGACAGTTATGTAAATGTACCTATTTTCCCCCCAAATAGGCATCATAACGTCAGCTAATCTCCATCTGGCGAAGACGTGCTGAGTGCACAGTGAGTGCAGTCTACATCGTCCTACCGAGCCATGTTGGCTATCAGTGTATGAATGCGAGTGTGAATGGGTGAATGTGACTTCAATGTAAAGCTTTTTGAGTGGTCAGTATGACTACAAAAGCGCTATATAACTTAAGTCCATTTACCATTTATGATCTCGTGGATCCTCAGTAGTTTCCTCCATTGCGGTTAATCTTGATGGGTTCCTAATAACAAAATGTAGTAATCATATAGTAATCATATGCAATACCACAATGACAAAATGCCTACATATATGACATTTTAAAAACAAAATTCATACATTTCAGATTACATATTTTCAAGATTACGTTTTTGTTTTACTTCAACTTGACATTTAATACAGGCCATCATAAAGTACAGTTAATTTCAACAGCATTAATAGAATATGGACAATTTAGGGACCTTGTTCTGGACATACTGTGCAGCTTTAATAAATCTGACTCTGGATTAAAATGGAGCAGAGAGCAACACATCACCGCACGCACTAAGTTTCTTACTGACAAAAGACAAATCTAATTCACAACATTCTAGCCTAATATTAATTAACTCTGTAACAGTCATGAAAAGACTTATTTTGCCAAAGATGCATAATTAACCCATACACATATTCTTCCTCTATTTAGCTGTGGCACACCTCATGGCGGCTGCAAACTCCTCATTTGAATACTGCTTGCCAAATACTTGCCAAATTTATCATGTACAATCATAAGAATCTTCTTGACCAGAAAAAAAAAAGCAGCACAGACAATTACCCATAACTTTGTTCCTGTTGCATCTTAACAAAGGTTATTGTCTATCTGGCTATATGGGGAATATTAATTTAATAAATCAGGTATTATTAATTTAATTATTCCTTTATATTATTTGTTGGGGCACCAACCAGGAATTAACCTGGTAAATATATGTATTCCTCAGAATGAGCCCAATTGTCAAATAGCAGATTGCTATGATTACCAGATATGATTTGTCTGAAGGGTGAGCCTTTTTGTAATGAATCAAACGCGCTAAATACAAGTAGCAAGGAGATTTGCTTAGGTTTAACACCCTAATAACTAAAATGGTCCACACAAAACAACAACTGAATTCATTCTCAGCTAATTAGTTCCTCGCTAACAGTTAAGCTAAATGGCTTGGCTACATGCTACGTAAACAACACTACAAAGATGGCAGGTCACCGGAAGTAACAATGACCACGTCACCAGGGGAATTTCCTGAATGTGCTTACGCCGCATACACGTACACTACCGTTCAAAAGTTTGGGGTCACCCAAACAATTTTGTGTTTTCCATGAAAAGTCACACTTATTCACCACCATACGTTGTGAAATGAATAAAAAATAGAGTCAAGACATTGACAAGGTTAGAAATAATGATTTTTATTCAAAATAAGATTGTTTTTACATCAAACTTTGCTTTCATCAAAGAATCCTCCATTTGCAGCAATTACAGCATTGAGGACCTTTGGCGTTCTAGCTGTTAATTTGTTGAGGTAATCTGGAGAAATTGCAGCCCACGCTTCTAGAAGCAGCTCCCACAATTTGGATTGGTTGGATGGGCACTTCTTGCGTACCATACGGTCAATCTGCTCCCACAACAGCTCAACGGGGTTCAAATCTGGTGACTGCGCTAGCCACTCCATTACCGATAGAATACCAGCTGCCTGCTTCTTCTCTAAATAGTTCTTGCACAATTTCGAGGTGTGTTTTGGGTCATTGTCCTGTTGTAGGATGAAATTGGCTCCAATCAAGCGCTGTCCACTGGGTATGGCATGGCGTTGCAAAATGGAGTGATAGCCTTCCTTATTCAGAATCCCTTTTACCCTGTACAAATCTCCCACCTTACCAGCACCAAAGCAACCCCAGACCATCACATTACCTCCACCATGCTTAACAGATGGCGTCAGGCATTCTTCCAGCATCTTTTCAGTTGTTCTGCGTCTCACAAACGTTCTTCTTTGTGATCCAAACACCTCAAACTTGGATTCATCCGTCCACAGCACTTTTTTCCAGTCTTCCTCTGTCCAATGTCTGTGTTCTTTTGCCCATCTTAATCTTTTTCTTTTATTGGCCAGTCTCAGATATGGCTTTTTCTTTGCCACTCTGCCCTGAAGCCCAGAATCCCGCAGCCGCCTCTTCACTGTAGATGTTGACACTGGTGTTTTGCGGGTACTATTTAATGAAGATGCCAGTTGGGGACCTGTGAGGCGTCTGTTTCTCAAACTAGAGACTCTAATGTACTTATCTTCTTGCTCAGTTGTGCAACGCGGCCTCCCACTTCTTTTTCTACTCTGGTTAGAGCCTGTTTGTGCTGTCCTCTGAAGGGAGTAGTACACACCGTTGTAGGAAATCTTCAATTTCTTAGCAATTTCTCGCATGGAATAGCCTTCATTTCTAAGAACAAGAATAGACTGTCGAGTTTCAGATGAAAGTTCTCTTTTTCTGGCCATTTTGAGCATTTAATTGACCCCACAAATGTGATGCTCCAGAAACTCAATCTGCTCAAAGGAAGGTCAGTTTTGTAGCTTCTGTACCAAGCTAAACTGTTTTCAGATGTGTGAACATGATTGCACAAGGGTTTTCTAATCATCAATTAGCCTTCTGAGCCAATGAGCAAACACATTGTACCATTAGAACACTGGAGTGATAGTTGCTGGAAATGGGCCTCTATACACCTATGTAGATATTGCACCAAAAACCAGACATTTGCAGCTAGAATAGTCATTTACCACATTAGCAATGTATAGCGTGTGTTTCTTTAAAGTTAAGACTAGTTTAAAGTTATCTTCATTGAAAAGTACAGTGCTTTTCCTTCAAAAATAAGGACATTTCAATGTGACCCCAAACTTTTGAACGGTAGTGTAGCAGAACGTAGACGAGCAAACCAGACTGTTGGGATTTTATTGATCAGGGCAATTTACCGCATGATCTCTTTGAAACACAGAGAACGCCTGTTTCTTATCACTAACTTAGCTTTTGGCTAACAAAGAACTATGAATTAAAACAAAGTGTAAGGCCAGTCTTAGTCTGTAGCACTCGTCTCTTGGAAATTCTCCGGTTTGTTTATTAACACAGAGATCACAGCAAATCAAAAACTCACACACTGCTTGCTTACCAATAAAAGAAACGCATTAACTTCAACACAACAGTAATTGACAAAGAGTTCAAGGAAGCATGCATGCAGAGCAATCGTCTAGATTTGCTCCAAACCCAGATTAAATAAAAAAATGGAATGATCTTACTTTGAAGTCCCCGATGGATTGCAGGAAAAGTAACTCTTTTTTGAAAGCGACAAAAACGCGGCGGAAAAAAAGAGGGAAAATGGTTAATCTACTCGCTTGGATGAGGGAAGAGAAAAAGGGACAGGGACTGCCGGTCAACCAGGTCGAATGAGGTTTTGCTAGCAATGAACGGGGTTCTGGCAGATACGAACGACCAGCACACGGGTCGGGCAGTTTCTTTCCTTGACCAGGACTTAGATAGCAAGCGACAGGAGAGCGATCAGGCAGTTTCTCCCTTTATGCACGACTTGGAGAGCCGAACAAAATAAATTTTGGGCAGTTTCTCCCCTTAAAGCACAACTTGAGGCCGAACCAGAGAGAGCTTTCAGCTTCCTGATTGATGGTTTTAAATTTCGCAGGGCTCAACCCGCACCTCCACTATCCAGTTGGGTTGGAGGAAGACCACGATAAGGCTGGTCAGCTGGTGTTCTGACCATTCGATGTAGAGGGACTTATCAAAGCCTGGCCCTCTAGGGTGAGAAAGAGAGCCATTCTCGCTTGACCATCGTGCTGCGCTTTTTTCGTCCGCAGAAATTTTCTTTTCAGACCAACGTTCTGCTCTGATAACGGAAGGAAGCCAGCGCTGGGAATGGTGTCACTTCGTCATTATTATAGAAACCCTTTTATATCGTTTTCATATTTTCAGAGACAGACCTGGCATTCCTCATTTGGAAAAACAGACCTGGACCAAGACCTTTAGTGGAAAACAAGCACACACAAGCAGGCATGGACATATAAACCATGTCATATTAGTACGTTTATGTTTTAAAATCTAGGAAGGTTTGAGCTTTGAGAGTATTTAAACTAGTGAGAAATGTGAGTAAATATTAGTGTGTGTTTGTGACTGTGAATGGGTAATGTGGCTCCAGTATTACTAGAAAAGCGCTACATAAGTCCAGTCCATTTACCATTTGGAAAGCAAGAAAACTTAAACTCAATGCTTTTTCAGAAGACATTTTTAGAAAGGAGCCATGATAAGTTTCATGGGAAAACATAATAATTTCGGGTTTAAGATGGTATATGCTGTAATAAAATTAGAAGCTTAATTCATACTCCTGTTTTGTATACTTTTATAGAATATGTAATTGCTTTTGGTTTGCTTAGCATTAGAGATACGTTTTCTTCCACTCATTGAAATATGCTTTATAAGTCTTGAGGTTATGACTTTCTTGCATCTGATTTTAATCTGAAACTGTTTTGTCCCCACATCTATCCAGGACTACTTCTTTCCGTTGGAATACTGGTACAAAGGAGCGGATGCTCATCAAGGTAACCGACAGGGAGCCCAGTTTTTTGGCTCATCAGGGAAATGGCTTTTCACCCTGCGAATCTCCAGCCCCTGGAGGAAGCAACACCTTGCGAAATCGCCATTCCTCTGGAGGAAACCCCCCCTCAGAACCCAACGGCTCCCCTGTTCTCTACTCGGACCGCCGTCAGTCTCCATATCTGAAACGGGCTGAGCTTGGAAGCAGTGGAACCCACCGCCGTCCTTCAGCTGAGTCTCAGCCTACTTCACCCCGCTACGTGTTTGAGCCTCCGCTATATGAGGAGCCACCATCTGACTATAAGCCACCGCCCATCTATGAAGAACCTCCTACGGACATGAACCTTTCAGACTCATATTCCCTTTATGGTTCAAACAACTCACCATCTAGAAAATCTCCAGCCCCCTTATACCACTCGCCCAAGCAGAGCCAGTCCTCCTATGGACAACTGGTTCTGACACGGCAGAAATGTCCAGAAAAAACTCAGAGTCTGGAGTACAGTCCTGTAGGGAAGGAATATGTGAAGCAGCTAGTGTATGTGGAACAGTCATGTCCCAGTCCGCGGTTCAGGACTGCTGACCGTCTGCAGCGTTATGGCACTAATGGAGGCTTTAGTGGTTCATATGGGGGGTCCTACACTCTCCAGCATAGCCAGTCTCTGATTAGAGATCCTCGCCAACTTTTGGACTATCGTGGGGAGGGGGGAGAAGGAGGTCAAAGGTTTATCTATGAAGACTCAATTTCCTGGACATCCAGTCAGACCCATTCACTATCCTCCTCCTCCTCTACAGCTGGACCTGGCAGTTTTTCCCCAAGTACCAACCGCAAACGCAAGAGCCACAAGCAATCTGTCCCCCAGGAACTTGGACAATGCGGAAAAGATGATCTCCCAGGCACAGGATCAGAGGTGATGCTCGCCCAGGCCAGGCTGGCCTGGGAAGCCCAGCAGGTCATGAAACAGAGGAGCAGTTGGGACTCTGGTCAAGGAGGAGGAGGGACCCAATTCTGCGGCTCCAAAGATGGCTATGAAAGCGATGGGGCAGTGCCTCTGCCACTGCCAGGACCAGTGGTGAGGGCTTTCAGTGAGGATGAGGCACTAGCCCAGGGTGAAGGCCACCACTGGAAGCGCAGTACATTTGATCGTTTAGGATTCCCGCATGCCCTGCTGGAGAAGAGCCTCTCTGTCCAGACCAACCTGGCTTCCCCTGAGCCATACCTGCACCCTTCACAGGTACTGCTGCTTTCACTGTTAGGAAATGAAGAAATGCGCGTGTTGATTTTGTCTTTGATCCTTTTTTTTTGTACGGGCATAAACATTTTAATTTATTTTATTTATTTTGTGTCTTCTCATTGACACAAAATGAAGGAGATTGACAATTGCCTCCAATCAATCAAGACACAGAATGCAATGCACGATAGTGTGCTGTAAATAAAGCAAGTAAAATTGTACTATAATAAAATCCACAAAACAGTGAGGCGACAAAGGGAGAAAACCATGTTTGTAGCGGGGGACCACTGTACATTAAATATTATAAACACTCTTGATTAATAAATTACAAATCCAAATCAAAACCTTTTTTTGTACTTTAGGACAGTTTTAGTGTTTTTATGTAAGCCAATTAATACTAGTTTGGAACCAATATTTTATAGCCTTTTCTGTTCTAAAACTTGAAAACATGTTATTAGTATTATTTATCATGATAGCAGAAAAAAACATTCGGTCTATTTCACAAACTGGTCTCTGTGAGTGGTATTAATGAGCAAGCAATGATTTAATTTCTGTTTAACCTTTTCCCTTTGAAGTCGATACTTACTGATGATGGGGAATCAGTAGTAGTTGGTAATATCAAAACTATACGGTAGAAATTATATAAATGTAGCCAAAGGTAGAGATTCTGACTATACCGCCATACTGTTGTTATGTATTTTGATGATGTCATCAAGCTGTGACTACATGCTTTTTACCAGGTACATAAGGATACTGATGTTCAGTGTTTGTTTTCAAACTAGAACGTTTAAAGTTTTTTGTTTTTCATTTACCGGAAAAGAAACCTGTTGAACTTTGACCATTTTTAATTCTGATACATGCAGGTTTCTTTTTGTGCAATATTAAATGTTTAAATAAGTAGCCAGGACAGCAGAAAATTTCAATTTTATTTTCATAATATTAAGCTTTTATTATATTTAAAATGTCTTCATCTTTTTTATTTATCTTGCTTTACATTATTTTGCTTTACACACATTTTTCAAATGCATTTGCACATTAAATATTCTTTAAATGGCATTCTGAACCTTTTTTAAGTTATTGTGTTGCAATGTATCAGGAAAGATAAGATGTTCCTAAGCAGTGATTTTGACATATATAAAGAAAACAATATATATTGCAATACATATCATTACTGCACATGATTTAGATTATGTCACAATATAGATTTGAGGCCATATCACCCAGCCCTAGGACTCAGGACAAGGCATCGTTTTCTGCTTTTACTGAAACAATTATTGAGAGAACAAGTTTTATCCACTTCTCAAACATTAGTGAGAGTGAAACCGGCCACCCAGTTCACAGTTAGAACTAAAGTTTCTTGCTCTTTACAATTTGTTGTAAACTGGAGCTATATAAATAAACTGTTTTGAGATTGTTCTGAGTCACAAATTAAAGTGATCATAGCTGCCCATGATAGATTGTTTCCCGATTGTAGGCTTGAATGGAGATGTGAGGACTGTGGGCTGGTAACAACCAGCTGCATCTTGCAGGCTTTAATTATTATAAAGCTGTAAATTAAAAAAATTAACTTTCTCTCAATTAGACGTGATTTAAATCCGTTATAGAGTTTAACAGCTATAAAATTGTCCTACATTGTGTCATTAGATGTTTTTAAAACTAATAACATCTGATTTATAAAACTTTGTGTAGAATCCTCACTAAAACCGTACTTAAGCTCAGAAACTTTTTTTTACTTACGCCTAGTAAGTTTCTGATCTATCAAACTTGGAGTACGCACAGCTGGACGCTATTTCCTCTTTATAAATCAGACTCTTGGTAGAAATGTGCTGTGTTTGGATCATATCCTGCCTCTTACACACCCACTTTCTGCCATAAACGGTCAATGTAAAGTGTCTACTGAATATTATACATCGACTTAAGACGACTAATAGGTTACGTTTCACGGGCAGGTGACACGGCATGATTGATGCAGCAGCGTGCCTGACATAATAAAAAAATCTTTAATGAGTGCCAGCGCATCCATTGTACAGAATTATGCTGGGACGCTGCAGCATATTTCTTCTTTACAAATGCTCAAGAAATGTCTAATTGCTATAAAATCTGTAGACATGCCTATGAACATAATTCTTAAATGCAACCTATTTTTATCAAATTTTCATTGTTATTGTTATTATCAGTTCCTGTAAACGGGACGGGGCAGAAGTGTGTGTGTTTTTTGTGTTCGTTTGTGTGTGCAATGCTCTACAAGTCTGAAAATGTGGCTTAAATTCACAATTTTGGTATCCGTCCTGCTGTGCTGTCAGTGTTTTCAGATTGTGCGTAAGCAAGCTTTATAAATTAGACCCCTGTTCTTTAATTTCCCATCACTTTGTTTAGCTTAAAGAAATGGATTATCTCTGTTTTTATTCAAATATATATGTTTATTTTGTATTCATTTCCCTTTCTCGAATGAAAATATCTTATTAAAAATGTATTATTCTAAAGTCAAAGCCCAGTGATAATGGTCGATGCTGTCTGTTTCTCTCTATCTTTTGTTCCGACAGTCGGAGGACCTGGGAGCCTGTGCACAGTTTGAAGCCAGTCGAAATGCCAGGAATATGATGCCAAGTGCCAGTTGTGGCATTTTCACTGACTTTAGCTTGAGAAAACCGTCGTCAGAGACAGATATTGAAAACTGGGCATCTAAACACTTCAATAAACATACACAGGTATTTCAAACCAAACACCTGAATCTCTGTTCTAATAGTAACTCCTCCCTTTTTCTTGCATTTCTTCATTAGTCATTGTATGTTTTTCTTTAGATTCCAGATATTGGAATATGTACCAGAAAACAAATAATAATTAGGTGTACATAAAAATATGTACATGGAATTAATACAAACTAACCCAATTTACAACACACATTCTATGTGCATAGACCCCAACCAATTCAACATGCTCTGATAAAAGCCAACCGCTTGCATTGCACTTTTATAAGGATGAAAAATGGCACCGTTATAGAACAACTGGTAAGTTCTCGGGGTGAATCCAAGGGCTCAGGGGGGCTGGTGCCAGCAATCATCGGGTGAGGTGTGGGAACACCCTGTTTCGCAAGATCTCGTCACAACCTCTTCACGAATACAAAAAGTGAAGCATATTGTTATTATTGACCATTTACTGTAACATATTGTGTTGTCAGTAAAATATGCTGAATTGTTCCTGTCTTCGTTGTCTTGCTACTGCAGGGTTTGTTTAGGAGAAAAGTTTCCATTGCGAACATGCTGGCTTGGAGCAGTGAGCCCATAAAGAAACCAATGATTGTGACTACAGACCGCGGTTTAAAGAAGGAGGCTGTGGACCTCTTTAAGCTCATTCAGACGTTCATGGGAGACCGCCGCTCCAAAGCAGACCCCCTTTCTTTGGCTCTGGAGGTTTGTGTACAGTATTCCTCTATGCTGTGTTCTGCTTTAGATATTTACAGACAAAATATTTTGCTCTTTCTATTCCCTCTGTAGATAATGGCTTCATCTTGACGTTATGAGGGCCTTTTGCTTTCCTAATTTCAACTGGCCTTCATATAAAACAACATTTTCTAGTTTTATTGTTGGATAAAGCTCTAAATGGAAATAACATCCACTGTTTCCCAGCTGTTATGCATTGCTAGAAATCTACTAAAATGACTTGAAAGCTTTTGGACAAGGACAGTAAACCCTGTCAGGATTCTCTCAGGTTCCCTTCTCTAAATTCAGTTCAATTCAGTTTATTTATGTAGCCCCGATTCACAACAGATATCATCTCAAGGCACTTTACAAGAAAATTCATTACACTATAATCATACAAAGACAAGAATCACTTGACAAATATGTCAGTTCACATTCAATAATAGTTTCACTAAGTGAAAATATTTGATATTAAATCGCTTATTAATAATTTTTGATGTTTTATAATTGCATCAGTAAGTATACCTGTTGCTTGGACTACAGCACATTTCCTTGAGTTAATTTCATTACTTTCCCACTCTGCCATGGCATTGTTTCCCAGCGACGAGTACTCTGATTCTGCAATTACTGATCCTTGAAATCTACGTTAATAACCGAAAACTTGCTTTCTGTCTCTGGTGAATTTCCAAGGTTTTGTTGCATGGTAGAAGAATTTTATAATCATTTAGGTAGGTAAAATTACCAACTATAGTAAATGATGAATCATGCATTTTCCCACAATTTTGTACACACTGAGATTTCTGCTGGATCCACAGCAGTTGGGTATAAAATTATTGCATCTATGTCTTATTCAACCAAGAATTTGGTTTTTGATAGGAGACAGCCATCTTTCAAACATTGATAAACGTTTAAAAAACAGTTTGTGTGTTTTATTTTATTTTATTTAAATTAAATTAAATTCAGTTTATATAGCACTAATTTACAGTAGATTTCATCTCAAGGCAATTTACAAGAAAAGTAATTTCAATACAGTTACACAAACATTCCAATCAGTTAAAAGTTTTCTATTTAAGGAATCATTTATGTGAGGTTTTACCTGTACATGCAGACTGCAACCACAGCAATCCATCATACTGCGCAAGCATGTAGCAACAGTGGATAGGAAAGACTGCCCTTTAACAGGAAGAAACCTCCAGCAGAACCTGGCTCAGTACAAGGGACCATCTGCCACGGCCGTCTGGGGGTTTTAGAAGACAGAGCAGAGACTAGGGCTGGACGATATAGAAAAAGAACATATCGATAAACGGAATACTCATAATAATCTATATCAGTAATTATCAATAACTAACTAATGTAGAAAGTATATTTCGAAGGAGACATATTATGATTATTTTTCCACTATATAAAATAGGTCTATGAGTTCCAGAAAACATCTTTCTGAAATTATTTGCTGGAAATAGCTTGTAGGAAACTGTTTTTACCTACCTCTATTACCCTCTGTTTCAATCCCTTTCAGATTGTGCTTCTTCTGCTGCACATTACATATTACATGAGCTGCTTGTAATATGGCCACTCCCACAGCTTCTAGAATCTTTGCTCAGGCCCCACTCTTTGATTTATACCACTACATTTGAAAGTTATGGACATGGGTGCAGTAGTTGAACCATACATGTTTGAACTTCCCCCGTAGGAGAGGAGTCTACTGAAGAACTCGAGACTCAGGGAATTCAGCAAGAGAATTCTGAATGGTTGTTGAACGAATGACTTTAATTTAAAAGAAGAAAATATTTAACTGCTTACCTGGCACTTCAGTATCTTCCTCCAAATAAGGTCCGATCTCTTCCCTAGGCTCTGAAGCCTTCCAGTTCAATCTAGCTGACTACAGCTCTATCAGTCCGGAGAACCTGCTCTTTGAACTCTGTGCAGCTACACGTCCTCAGTCTTCCCTGGGCTGGAGTAGCTCCGTTCGGTGGCTTATCTCCCGTCTTTCCACTGGAGACAGAGTAGCCCTGTGCGGCGGCAGGTCCTCAGTCTTCCCCACCCTTACCGCCAGAATCTTACCATCATAAATAAATTCAACCCATGCTGCTCTTCTGTCCTCTTGGGTCTGGGACTGGGACCCGATGAAGTGTTTTGAGCTCGGATATTCCAATATTCCGGGTTGTGACTTAGAAAGCCAAGCAGATTTTGAACAGCTCACTCAGAGACTGAAGACAGGATGGATTCAGAAACCCCCATCCCACTCAAAAGAGCATGGATGGGTTTTTTTCCAACTTTGTATGCGTGTATATGCCTCTGAAAAACACCCCAAATCCCTGGAAAAGTTTTTTTTTTCATAATATGTCCCCTTTAAGTGCCTCCCTGGTCATTTTATTTTTCAATGAACTAATTTTAACTAAGAATTAAATTAAGTCATTTTTATCATAACGAAGAAACAAATCAAGAGACCTGAGTAACATCAGTAAATATAAAGAAAAATAATATTATCCCTTACATAGATATATTTTTTATTATGTTAGTCATTTAATTAATTAAAAGAATTATCTTGACGCTTTACAATCTTTTAAACTTTTTATGAAACTTTATTATATTAATGGCTGTGTGAAGGTTCACAATTAGTCAGAGGACAAAGGTGGTTTGACTTGCAAGTTGTTTTTTAATATTTTCTTTTCGTTTTGAGAAAAAAAGGGTCAAAAATAGTTTGGACCCAACTTAAAGGTAACTAAATAAAACACAGACAAAAGGAACTGACAGGCCTGACAAGGATTCTTCTCCCTAAATGACACACTCAGGGGAGGTTTTAAGCAGAAGGACCAAACTAAACTAGACACATGGGGGAGAAGAAATAAACCAAAATTAAATTGGAGCAGACCAACCTTCAGTAATTGTGGGATTGAGGGCACCTGGGGTGAGACTCAAAGAAAAACTAAATAAATAAACTGTTTTTCACTTAAGACAAATCAAATGTGTGCACTACATTTAACCTATATCAAGTAAACAAATGAAATGTTTTAATTTAAAGAAAAACAAAAGAAATACTAACACCTATGCGGTGGGTGCTGGTCCATCCACCACAGGCTGAAACCTTTGGTTTAGTTGTAAATAAAGCTGATTCTAATTCAGTTTAGCTGCTAAAGTGGAGCCAATCAGCCATTCACCTATACCACAGTGTAGACGGAGTCCAGGACACTGAAGATCAATCCAGTCACCGAGAGCTAAAGCCCAACTGTTGTATTTCTTAAAGCGTTTTTCACTTCTGAGGACCAAGTGGAGAACCGGGGGAGAACGTGGCAGCTCCGTAGTTAGGAAAGTGGCTCCAGAGACACGAAAGACCACTGTCAGATGCCTTCCATGGGCCAGAGCTGCGGACATTAGGTCCCACCTGAAGCTTTTGGCCAAGGACAAACGGCGGTATAGCAGGATCATTATCCATGCTGGTGGCAATGACACCCGGTTACGGCAATCGGAGGTCACTAAAATCAGCGTAGTTTCGGTGTGTAGAGACATGGTTGCAGGAAGAGGACCATGTTACAATAAACGAGTCAACTCCCCCTAGCTACTTAAACTTTAGTGTCCCTCGAAGTACTGGTCAATGAGGTGGAGTAGCCACCATCTTTCATTCAGATTTACTAATTAATCCCAAAAAATAATAGTTACAGTTCCTTTGAACATTTAATCTTTAGCCTTCCTCATACACATAACAAAGCAGTAAAGCCACTTTGTTCGTGGTCTTGTATCTTGTATGTCCACAAGGCCCTTATTTTCTATTTTTAGATCAGATCTCAGATTTTCTATCTGACTTAGTTTTAAACACTGATAAAGTTATTATAGTTGGAGACTTCAATATTCATGTTGATAGTGAAAGTGATAGTCTAAATATGGCTTTTAGCATTATCTTAGACTCAATAGGCTTTACTCAAAATGTGCAGGGACCAACACACTCTTGTCACCACACTTTAGATCTTGTGTTGACTTATGGCATTGACTGTGAAGAAATAACAGTCTTTCCACATAACCCTACCCAGTCTGATCATTTTCTCATCACTTTTAAACATACTCTAACGGATCACATCAAACCTGAAAGAAAACTTCATTAACCAGAACGTTATCAGACAATGCTGTAGCAAGTTTTAAAGAAGCTCTTTCAACTTTAGTTTCCTCAGTAGATAAAAGTACAATAGAAAATAGTGATTTAACTCCTGACCCTTCACAACTTGACGTTTTAGTTCATAGTGTTAATTCCTCCCTGCGTCTGGCAATAGACAAAGTTGCCCCCTTGAAAAGGAAGGTGGCTAGCCATAGAAGATAAACTCCCTGGTTTAATTTAGAGCTACGTACCGTAAAGCTGAATGTTAGAAAACTAGAGAGAAAATGACGCTCCACGCATTTACAGGATTCTTATTTAGTATGGTAAAATAGTCTATTGCTATATAAAAAGAGCCCTCAAACAGCTAGAACAGCATATTTTTCATCTTTAATCGAGGAGAATAAAAACAATCCTAGGTTTCTTTTTAATACAGTTGCCAAACTCACACAGGATCATAGCTCTGTCCAGCCAACCATTCCCCCAGCTCTTAGTAGTGACGACTTCATGCAATTTTTTATCAACAAAATAGACTCTATAAAAAATAAGATAAATGGGAACCTTCCCAATATGCTTGCTTCTTCCTTAGTTAGTGAGGCAACATCAAAAATGGTTGAACCTAATATATGCTTGAACTGCTTTAATGCAGCCGAACTTTCAGATCTACTAAAATTATTAGCTTCATCTAATCCTTCAACTTGCGTTTTAGACCCAGTCCCAACTAAACTTTTAAAAGAAGTTTTCCCTTTGATTGCTGATCCAATTTTAGATATAATGAATCAATCCTTAGTCAAACGACTTAATTAACTATAGACCGATATCTAATCTTCCCTTCTTATCTAAAATTCTAGAGAAAATAGTTGTGCATCAGATGTGTGAGCATTTAAACAATAATGAGCTGTTTGAGAAGTTTCAGTCAGGCTTTAGAGCTCATCATAGCACTGAAACAGCTCTGGTGAAGGTTACTAATAATATTCTCATAGCCTCAGACAATGGACTGGTGACCATTCTGGTCCTGTTAGATCTCAGTGCTTCCTTTGACACTGTCGATCATAATATTCTCATAGAAAGGCTTCAAAGTGTCAGTATAATAGGAACAGAACTAGGCTGGTTTAAATCTTATTTGTCCAACAGATTTCAGTTTGTTCAGGTAAATGATGGATCTTCCTCATCCTCAGTGGTTACTTGCGGAGTACCACAGGGTTCGGTGCTTGGGCCGATTCTTTTTACTATATATATGCTTCCTATTGGTAAAATCATTAGGCAGCATGGGATAAATTTCCATAGTTATCCAGCTTCCTCCAGTCACATGTCCATGTGCCCCTGGGAAAAAAAAATACTACATTGTCCTATTAAGCTATGTTGGCTATTGGTGTATGAGTGTGAATGGGTGAATGTGGCTTCAATGTAAAGCGCTTTGAGTGGTATGACTAGAAAAGCGCTATATAAGTTCAGTCCATTTACCATCATACATAAGAGAACTGATTGTTCCATATGTTCCTAACAGAGCCCTTCGCTCTCAGACTGCAGGTTTACTGATAGTTCCTAAGATTTCTAAAAGTAGAATGGGTGGCAGATCTTCCACTTACCAGGCTCCCCTTCTATGGTTCGTGAAGCAGAAAACTTGTCTGTCTTTAAAACTAGGCTTAAAACCTTCCTCTTTGACAAAGCTTACAGATTAACAGGTAGTTAGAGACAGGTTAGACAGGTTGCAAGGAAGAGACAGATTAATGTTAGTAGTCAGGTAGAGTAGCCAGGAAGAGTGTTAGTAGCTAGGAGACAGGTTAATGTTAGTAGCTAACCTGCTTTAGGCTAGGGTGTTGGAGGACATTATTAGAGTCAGTTCCTACTTTCTCTCCTACTTTTCCCCAACTGCATGATGTGCTGTCAATTTAAGCGCTAACCTGTTTTCTCTTAGTCTCTTCCTACAGTAGGTGCTCCTGACCCGCCCCACTTGACGACAGTGACTGAAATGGCATTCCAGTGGCGGAACGTTTTCCACGTCCTGCTACCAGCTTCTACTTCTTAATCAGTTCTGTTGCTCTTTCTGTGTCTCTGTTCTGTATTCTCCAAACCACAAACGGTCTCAGCAGATGACCGCTTATGCTGAGCCTGGTTCTTTCCTCTCCACTGCCGCTTCATGCTTGCTAAGTGTGAGGGATTGCTGAGAAGTCACAACGCAATCTTCTGTGGTTCTCTAATTCCTACATTAAACATTGTATTGTAATAACTCTTCTTGTAAAGTGCCTTGAGATGACATCTGTTGTGATACTGCGCTATATAAATAAACTGAATTGAATTGAATTGCCTGGGCTCTCCCTTAGAGATATGGAGAGAAGCTCAGAGTAGAGCTGCTGCTCCTCTACATCAACAGGAGCCAGTTGAGGTGGCTCGGCTGGTCAGAATGCCTCCTGGACGCCACCCGGGTGAGTTGTTCGGGCATGTACAACCGGGAGGAGACCCAGGACACGACCCAGGACACGCTGGACGGACTATGTTTCTTGGTGATCCTGGTGAATCCTCCCAAGGAGCAGGACCAGGTGGCTGGGGAGAGGGCAATCCGGGTCTCTCTGCCTATCTGCTGCCCCTGCGACCCGGTCCAGGAAAAGGAGAAGAAAACAGATGGACAGACAGACAGCTGGAATAATAGCAAAATCGAAACAAAAAACATCTGAAGACTGGTAGAAGAGTAGGTGTAATGCCCGCTGCTGGATGGGGAACATCGGTCCAGATGATGCTCAAAGTGACCAAGCATCCTTCATGCTGTCTCTTTTCTATCTCCTCTGACCCCCAGATGGTCGTGGGAGATGACCGCTTGTACTGATCCAGGTTCTGCAAAAGGTTGCTCCCTGTTAAAGGGGAGTTTTTCCTCTCCACTGAGGCTAAATGCTTGCTCAATAAGGGATTGCTGGGGAATTGCTGTGGTTGGAGTCTGCATGATCCGGGCACAACCTCACATCGATGACTCGATGCAATCTGCTGGGATTCCTTACATAGAAAACTTAACTGATTGGAATGTTTGTATAATTATATTGTAATGACTTGTTTTAAAGTGCCTGGAGATGACATCTGTTATGAATTGGTGCTATATAAATAAAAGTGAATTGGAAAAAAAAATAGTATAAGAGAAAAGTCAAAAAGAAAAGTGGTTGATCTATCCTCCAACAGCTTATAGCAGCATAACTACAGGGATAGCTCAGGATAACTTAAGTCATTTGATCTATAAGCTTTATCAGAAACAAAGGTTTTAAACCTGGTCTTCATATTTGACAGACTTTCTGCCTCATGGACTAAAACTGGCAGATGGTTCCACAGGAGAGGAGCCGGATGACTAAAAGATCTGCCTCCCATTCTACTTTTAGAAATCGTAGGAACTACCAGTAAACCTGCGGTCTGAGAGCGAAGTGCTCTGTTAGGAACAAGATGTTCTAATTTTATCAATATTCCGGAGGTGAAAGAAGAAAATGTTAAAAACGTATTTAATACGGGATTTGAATGTCATGTCTTGGTCAAAAATTACATCAAGGTTCTTTGCATTATTATAATTTAATGCCATCCAGATGGCACTTTCCTTTTTAACGCTTTTGCTCCAAGGACAACTTCTGTTTTGTTTGAATTTAAAAGCAAAAGTTTTAGAATCATCCAGGTTTTTATGTCTTCAAGGCGTGCCTGTAATCTTTCTAGCTGATTGGATTCATCAGAATTTATAGATAAATATAATTGTGTATCATCAGCATAACTGTGGAAATTTATCCCATGTCTTCTAATTATTTTACCAATTGGAAGCATATATATAGTAAAAAGAATTCAGAACCCTGTGGTACTCCACAAGTAACCCTTGTGTGTGAAGAAGATTTATCATTTACATGAACAAACTGAAACCAGTCGGACAGATATGATTTAAACTAGTCTAGTGCTGTTCCCTTGATCCCTGCAACATGTTCAACCCTTTATAAGAGAATATTGTTATCAACTGAGTTAGAAGCAGTACTGAGATCTAACAAGACCAGAACAGTCACAAGTGCAATTACTGTCTGAAGCCATGGGAATATCATTAGAAACTTTCACCAGCGCTGTTTCAGTGCTATGATGAGCTCTAAAACCGGACCGAAACAGGTCACTGTTTAGGTGCTCACATACTTGATTAGCAACTATTTTCTCAAGGATTTTGAAAAAGAAAGGAAGGTTAGATATAGGTCTGTAATTAACTATAGGATTTCTAGAGGATTTCTTAAGTAAAGGTTTCATTACAGTAACCTTAAGTTCATTTCTCAAGGATAGATTCATATCTAAAATTGGGCCAGTTACCAGAGGGAACACTTCCTTAAATAACTTGGTTGGGATTGGCTCCAAAATACAAGTTGAAGTTTTAGATGAAGCGAATATTTGTGACAATTCCGGAAGTTTGATTGAATCAAGATTCTACAGTTCTCTCTGATACTGCCTCATTTATTGAGGGAGAACTAAATCATATTCTGGAGAATTTGAAGACATTTTATTGTGAAAACTGTATGTGGATAATAATTTATAGACTTTCCAATAATCTTTATTGACATTACAGCAGATAAACACCCCTTTATTCTGTGATGCCTTTAAGGCATTATGTTTATTTTCTGATGATATATATATATTTTTTTTAATAATTTGATTTATTATTCTTTACAGAGTTTAAAAATGATCCCGTGGTCATAAAGAGAGTTTATTTTGAAAGAGCTGTTGGCTGGCAGTCAACTTCCTGCTTATTACTGGCTCTCCTGAGAAGCATGGCAGACATGTTGTGAATGTTCTGAATTTAATCTGTTGCCATCCGCTAACAAGCATCAAAGAAGCAATGTCTTTTCACCGAATGTAGGTGAGGAAGTGTAGTAGTAAATGGTGAACCTTACATCGACTCTGTCTTCATTCAACACGGTTTAATCAGTTCCAACACTCTGCATGAGAACACTAAAATTCTTATGCTTGTCACAATTTTCCTCTGGTACTTTGATTATTTGTCTTTAGTGATAAATGCCAAATGTTTTAGGATGGAAACGAGTACGATGTTCACGCAATATTGCAGAGCGGCGTTAACCAACACAGCCCTACAACATCCAGAGCCTTAAGGAACTCTGGGCAAATCTCATCCACCCCTGGAGCCTTGCCAACAAGGAGCTTTTTAACAACCTCAGTGACCTCAGCACCAGAGATTGGAGAGCCCGTCCCAACCTCCCCAGACTCTGCTTCCAAACAGGAAGGCATGTCGGTGGGATTGAGGAGGTCTTCGAAGTATTCCATCCACCGACCCAAAACGTCCCGTGTCGAGGTCAGCAGTACACCACCCCCACTGTAAACACTGTTGGTGGCGGACCGCTTCCCCCCCCTGAGGCGCCGGATGGTGGACCAGAATCGCTTCAAAGCCACACGGAAGTCGTTCTCCACGGTCTCTCCAAACTCCTCCCACGCCCGAGTTTTTGCCACAGCAACCATCTGAGCCGCACTCCACTTGGCCTGTCGGTACCAGAAAGGCCCGCTAGGACTCCTCCTTCTGCTTGACAGCATCCCTCACCGCCGGTGTCCACCAGCGGGTTCGAGGGTTGCGGCGGCAGCCACGGACCACCTTACGGCCACAACTACGGTCAGCCGCTTCGACAATGGAGGCACAGAACATGGCCCACTCGGACTCGATGTCCCCCGCCTCTCCCGGGATGTGTTCGAAGTTCTGCCGGAGTTGAGAGTTGAAACTCCTTCTGACAGGGGACTCTGCCAGACGTTCCCAGTGGACCCTCACGGCGCATTTGGGCCTGCCAGGCCTGTTCTGCGTCCTCCCCCACCACCGGAGCCGACTCACCACCAGGTAGTGGTCGTGGATAGCTCCGCCCCTCTCTTCACCCGAGTGTCCAAAGCATGCGGCCGCAGATCAGATGAAACAACAACCAAGTCGATCATCGACAAGTATGCCCACCCCAGCTCGCCGCCTCTCAACGGGAGCAACTCCAGAGTGGAAAAGAGTCCAACCCCTCTCGAGGAGACTGGTTCCAGAGCCGTGTGTCGAGGCAAGGCAGACGATGTCCAGTTGGAACCTCTCGACCTCGCACACCAGCTCCGGCTCCTTCCCCACCAGTGAGGTGACATTCCACGTCCCAAGAGCCAGGTTCTGCAACCGAGAATCGGACCGCCAAGGTCCCCACCTTCGGCCACCGCCCATCTTACAAAATAAGTCTAATGAGCTATAACTGTCCATTTGAGACAGCTAGAATAAGTAGAGTTTGTACGTTGTCCTTGTAAAAATACTCACTGTTGTCATTTAAATGTGTGATTCTCTACTTTAAAGATCAACTTTTGGTTGGATACGGTGAAAACCAACAAATCATTCTTTTAGCACCGTGCTACGAACAAGGTGAATAAGAATAGGGCTTTTACTTTCAGGTGGTGGTGCGGGGGTGGAGCAACCAAGGTCTCCGTGATGAACTCTACATCCAGCTCTGCCGTCAGACTACAGAGAACTTCCGCTATGATAGCCTGGAGCGTGGTTGGGAGCTGATGGCCATCTGCCTTGCCTTCTTCCCCCCCACTCCCCGTTTCCATGCCTACCTGGAGGGTTACATTTACAGACACATGGACCCACTTAACGACACCAAAGGTAATAGAGCTTCAGAATCACATTCTATAACCTTTGTCAGTCTGTCTTTATTTGTACATGCTTATTTTGTTCAAAGCAGGACATCCTCTCAGCCGCAGGCTTAACTCGTTTAAAGTGGAGATCCATGCTTATTTGTCATGACTGTTCAGATAGAGGACAGCTTCCATACAGCCCTCCTCTTTACTAGCTAATTGACAACATTTGACTATTGATATTTATACTTTTCTAATTAAACCCAACTTATTGAAGCTGACAAACTGAGTAGTATCAGAATCAGAAAGGATTTACTGCCAAATGTTGAGCAGATATATAAAATTAGTTAACTGCTGCTGTACTTTGTGCAAACACACGAAAAGACAACAGATTGATATATACATTAGTGCAAATCAGACAGGTGCAAAAAAAGAAAGTATGGTTCATGTGACTGATACAGAGCATGTGGTGAAAATGGTCTTCGGGTTATAGTTCATGAGTCCGACAGTAGTGGGGAAGAAACTGTTCTTATGATGAGAGGTTCTGATCTGAATGGTCCGTAGCCACAGTCTGTGTTCAGCGTGAGAAGGATCAGCTGTGATCCGACCTGTACGACCCCTAGTGTCCTGGAGGTGTACAGGTCCTGTAGAGATAGGAGTCTGCAGCCAATCACTGTCTCAGCAGAGCGCACTACACGCTGCAATCTCTGTTTGTCCCCGATGGTGGCTCCAGCGTACCAAAAGGTGATGGAGGGGGTGAGGATGGACTCCATGACTGCAGTGTAGGACTGCATCATAATCCATATTGGCAGGTTGAATTTCTTCCGCTGCCTCAGGAAGTACATCATGTTATGGAAATCTTCATTACTCACAGTTCCAAGATAAAGATATTGCTTATTTGTTCTGAATTATTGCTGAGTTATTATTAGTTATGTTCATGCATGTATTTGCCTCATGACAAACCTTGTAATTACCTGCTGACATATCCCATTTGTTCTGTGACTGGTCTTGTGATTATCCGCTGATGCATAGAACAGGGTATTTGTTATGTTCCCATAACTGCAGAAACGGCTACTACACTGTATGTTGTGTTTTGTTCTCCCAGAGCTGAATAATTCATCAGTCACAAGCTGATCCAATAGGGTGTGGCTGATCACTACATATACCCCTGCCTCTGTGCTGAAGCTTCAGAGCTCCCCATGGACTCTCCATGCTGCATGTAAAATAAACTTTTGTAAAGAAGACCGCTGATCGTTTTTTTTTCTCTCATCCAAGGCCTCTCAGACACCATCTTTTCCACCACAATCTGTTACAAAATGGTAAGACTCAGGCGCAGGACAACAAGACAAGACTCAAAATTAAATAGAAAGAAGTTTTAATGACATCCAGTAACATACAAAAGCGAACTGAAAAAACTAGGAATGAACAAACAAAACAAAAGTTATACTACACTAACCATCATAACAAAAAACAACTTTAGTGAGCGAAAAGTCATTAACTGAATATAAGCTTAACTCGGGTGCAGCAGAGTGAGGAAATGGGAAGCCTGGTAGGTGGCAGTGGTGAAGCTGGTTGAAATCCAGAGCTTGTCCTGTCCTTCTCCACAGAGGGTAGTGGAGGGTTGGAGGCCAGGGTGTACAGAGTTCCAACTGAAGAAAACAAAGACAATGGTAAGTAAGCTAACAGACATGTAGACAAACTGATTTTGCGGTCAGACACTGACTGTTCAGCTTTACAGTCCGATGAGGAACTGAAGACCAGAGTGCAGCTTTATCCAGTCAGGAGAAGAGCAGACCCAGTTGTACTTCATCAGCTGATTGATGACTGAACCACCTGCCAAGCTGCCACTCACCTAGAAGGAAGACTGCACTATATGGCTCCTGAGCCAGAGGGCGTAACACAATCCTCTGCTGGGCCTTCTTTATGACAGAGATGATGGGGGGGCTCCCCCTTGAGGTTCTGGGTGATGGTGGTACCCAGGAACTGGATAAAGTCCAAAGTGATGATGGGAGTGTCAGTCAGTGGGAGGGGGGGTGTGGGGTTGTGTGCTTCCTAAAGTCCACAATAATCTCCACTGTCTTCTGTTCAGCACTAGTGATGGGAAGACCGACTCCTTTTACCGACTCGGATCATTTACTCTCGAACATTAAATTGAACGAATCTTGAACGAATCATTTAGTTCATTTTAACAGCAGGTGGCGCTGTTGCCCTCTTGTGGGCATCGTAGTAAACAAGGCAGCGGTTCTCCAACGAATCATAATTCACAACCCCTAGCGACCCATTTACCGACTCATTCCTGTTACTCTTAGCAACTAATTTCATTAGTAGAAATATTTATAGTTTATAATTAAATTTGTGGGGGGAAAAACACCCAGTAAAAAAACATTTCTGCTCTGGACTGGAAGAAAAACCCTGAGTTCAAAACTCACATCACGAGAATAGCTCATTAGTTCACAGTAGTATAGCTCTGCTAACATGCTAACAGTACATTGAGTTACTCACCCCTTCCTTTACGAGAGCTAACCGAAGCTAGCTTGCAATGTCTGGTGCTGGATTGCTAGCGTGAATAAATCGCTCACTCCCGGCTCACAGCTCACACGAGCTGAACGACTCATTCACCCCTCCTCCTTCCCGGCTCACAGCTCAATTCTCCACTACAATACAGAAGGCAACATGTTTTGTTTCACCTGACAATAAAAAACAAAATGCCACAAGCAATTCGAAAACCTAGGAAAGCATATACACACCACAATAAAGTTATTTGTGTCCACGCTGCCATCATTGTTTAACAACGCGACAGTGACTAGGTAGGTGTCACGTGACAATTGAACGAATCTACTACTCCACACACAGTACAGCCTGAGCTGTGAACGATGAACGAGAAGATCCGTTCAGTCCGAACTGTCGGTCACATTACAGCTGGGTAGAGGAAGAGTGAGTGTAAACTAATTTTGACAATTAGTGATACAATTAAAACAAAAAGGAATAATTAATAAGTTCCCTATGTTTACATGGTGCGTTTATTGTGTACAAAATTTTACATTATTATTATTATTATTATTATTATTATTATTATTATTATTATTACTACTATTATTGATTATGTTTGTTGTTATCATCATTATATATTTATTATTTAATCAATATGCTGATATAATTTTCGAAAGTATTTATTTACTAAAACATTTTAAATTATACACACAATAACACATCTACAAGAATTGAAGTCCACTAAATAATTATGATTTAATGAATAAATAATATATATCGGGTGTCGAATGACAAATAAAGGAACATTAGATATCAGACATCATTCATTTCCTTGTTCATCTCTCAGTCCGATCCACAGCCCGTAGCAAGCTGAGCCACAGTTTTTTTCACGTGACGAATGAGTAAGAATGATCCGTCACGATCCGTATATGAACGAATCGTGAGCGAACTGTAGTACTTGCTGCTCGCCACACACAGCCTGAGCGGTCTGGCTGTCACATGACAAAAGAACTGGGACCTGAAAACGGACGCAGCAGCTGAGTGAGTCATGAACAAATCATTTCTGTTTCCTGTCTTGCTGCTGACTGAGCTCATGCAGCTGCTGACATGTGGCAAGAGAAGGTACTGCATGACAATGAACGAATCGCTCACTGAGAGGACTCGTAACTCTCGGGTCGTATAAAAGATTAGTTCATTTTGAACGAATCGTTCACGAACGACACATCACTATTCAGCACCAAGTTGTTGTGGCTGCTGCAGGACACCAGACGTTCAGCCTCCATCCTGTAGGCAGACTCATCCCCATCAGAGATGAGTCCGATAACAGTGGTGTCATGTGCAAACTTAATTAGCTTGACAGACTGGTGGTTGGAGGTGCAGTAGTTGGTGTACAGGGAGAAGAGCAGAGAAGAAAGAACACAACCCTGAGGGCAGCAGGTACTGATGGTCGGGGAGTCTGAGCCACCTGCCTTTTGCACTGGGTTCCAGAACCTGCTTGAATTTCATGAAACATCCCCAAAACCTTATGTTTGACGATCTATCACCTCTGAATTAGTTCAGATGAATTATTCTAAATATTCTTAGAATAGTTTATTGAAAACCTATTCATTATTCATTAATTTATTTGCTTCAAAGGTTCTCAATCTGTGGCTCCTGAACCAGAAACAGAAGGTTCTTATCTGTTTGATGAAATGGAGAACACACCAAAACTCTGATCCTGGTGATCCAATCTGAAGATTTTTGCTCTTTCAGTTTTTCATTTGCTCAAGGTCTAAATGTCCTATCCAATTTAGTATGATCAATGATTTTTACTAAGATCTGCTCAGCAACTGAAGTACAGCCGAAATACTACAGCCAAAGCCTGTCATTATGCTTCCCTATTTCTCCTTCTCATTGTTCCTTTTACAACTTTGTTAATTCACCCTATTTAAATTTAAGTTCTGGTTAAGCTAAGTTAGAACCAAGCCTCCTCAGTATGGTTAACCTCGTATTGGGTATTTTCGGGTATTTTCGGGTATTCCTATTTTGTCTCCTAGTTCCTCCTTGTTTATTCCATCGTATTCTTTAGTAAATTGCGCAACTAACTCTGTATGCTAGTTTGTTCTATTTTCATTCTTACTGCTCAGTCTGTCTTTTTCTGTGCAAATAGATATTAGGTGGAGGCATCCTACCCCAGCATACACCAGTATCCACAACCAGTACAACTCAAAAACGGTCGTCCCGTTTGGTTGGTTCGTCAGACTCAATCAGTTTTTTTGGGCTAAATAAAGCCGAGAAAACCCGCACAACAACTGTAGAGGACCAAGTAGAGGTCTACTAAAAAACCTTACAGGTTTATTCTTCCTAAGGCGAAAAAGAAAAATAGGAAAAAAAAACTCCCAACAATAAAAGAGTTTAGTGCAGGCCTCACAACCAACGTCAAGGGTTCTTTTTTAGGCGAAAACTGGAAACAATTAACAGCCTTAATGTAGGGTTTCCATTGCTGAAAATCCATAGATACGGGTAAATGCTTTGTAAGCTGCCTAAATAATTGTGTGGCAAACTGTTTTAATTCTGTCAATCAATGGTAACCCTTTACAAATTTTTTGATGGTAAGAATTTCTATAATTTCTCCTTTAAAGAACTTTGTTTTACTTTAAGTGTGTTAAGCTTTTTCAGATTCCTGAATATTTCAATCACATCTACATAGTTTTGGAGCTATTAGTTTATTCCAGTTAAGATTATCCAATAGGTGTAGTTTCTTATATTATTGACTAAAAGTTCTTGCCATACATGTTGACCATTGTGTTAAGTATTGTTTTTTGAGAGCTTTTAATCACGTATTAAATGCGTTTACCTTCTATAAGATAAATAATTCAAATTTATTGGACCTGGATTGTTTTTTTCATTTTTCATTTTCGTGGCTTGTTCTTGACAAGGAGAGGGAGGGCTTTTGCTTTTGCAGTCTTAGAGTAGATTGTTTTCTTTCAGTTGCAGTCCTTTTGAATTGAACATAATGTCTAGCTTTAAAGCTCTGCTTAAGACCTAAACTGCCTTTTCAAAAGTTTTCAATGAGTGTTACTTGCCATTGACTCTTTAGATTCCGCCATTCTTTTTTTCTGATCCAACTGCTGCATTTGATACGGTGGACATGGACTGCATCCTAATCTCACAGTTATTGTTTTTAACTACAACCTCAACCATATTTTATCATTAATTCAGTCTCAGGTAACAAGTGACTCAAGTTTGGAGTGCAAGATTATGTTTTAAATTAACTTTTATCCTGACTTTTGAGTGTAGTTTAACCACCTTGCCAAATCCAGTACCCCAGCCCAACAGATTTAAAGTGCAGCCCATTTCCAATGATTTGGTCTCTACAAAGTCCTGTCTTCCATTCTCCTAAAAGCTTCCATTCTAAAGTTATTTCTTCCAGCTTTATGATATTATAATAAAATAAAGTCCTTAGCTCTTAGACTGTACTACAGTTTCTGTTTTATCAGAGGAAATTTGCCTTGTTTGATGAACTGATCTTTTATCTTCAACAAAGCCCTATTAATTTATTTTATTTGTTCTATTTATCTCTTGTAGATTCCTTAGCACCTGTATTGTAAATAAACACTTCCTGGAATATTAAATATTCTAAAGCCTATTGAATACCCCCCCCCCCTTTTCTAAATGTCATGGCAAACAACATACTCATACTCAACAAAAATATCTTTAAAATCCCCCAGATCAACATGGTAATGTCTCACTCCCCTCAAGCAACCACCAAAAGAAAAAGCCTAAGTGAAACTGATACCTTGCAGCTACTCTCGTTGTTGTAGGACTGTTGTTATTTCTCTACTCCTTTAGAGTGCATTTTTACAAGGTAATTTTATCTAAATGTAGACCTAAGAGGCTATTTTGTTATTTGTTGTTAAATTGAAACCCCAAAAGCATTACAGTCCCCTTTTATTGCCCCTGAAAACCAGACCAATATTTCCTCTTATACCTTGTGCAGGCTGATACTCCAACCAACTCTCATGCAGTCATCTGTTGCCTACAAAAACTCCTCACTTTTCAGTAAGTATATGCATTATTAGAACAAATTAGAACAACATTATTCTTCCGTTATTATCAGACCCTTGAAAACAAATCAAATTCACATTCAAAACACAGAAAAATAACACAGCAGTACACATCACATGACAAACAGATCAACAATTAGGTCAGTCATCGTTCCCCAGTCAGAAATTTACCATAATTTATTTCATTCATCAAATCAAATTAACTAGTTCTGTTTTTTGTGTTTTTTTTTCTGAAGCTTAAGAGGGTCATGCCCAGGAATTAAAGTGAAAAATGCCGTTAAACATGTTCAAAAACAATTCGCAGCTGCAGGCTTCAGTCGCTAACAGAAGCCAGAAGAAAACTCAAATATCTTCAATTTGCCATATTTAACCCCATTAGATGGAAACGTATCTTTTGCAGAAATCTAAGATTTGGCCACATCGATCTCAGACTATAACCTCCTTTCCTAGGGGGAAAAGCAACCCAGTATCATTGAAAACAATAAAATGTAATACCTCAAAGATATCTGCATCAAGCGCTTTGGAAACAATGATTTATTATTATTCTAAGTGTATATGGACCTCTGAGACAATTTTAAGTTTGTATCAGTCAACAGACGATCTCTTCATTGCGTGAGCGTGCGTGGGAGGGTATAAAGGGAGTGTCGATGAGCTGAAAGAAAATGGTAGAAGACTAAACTCCAGGTTCACTATGAGATCTACAAAACAGGCTGAACAGATACTATTGGGGCGACTGTGGCTCAGTGGTAGAGTAGAGTTGGCTTGCAGTCGGAGGGTCGTAGGTCGATTCCAGCTTTCTCAAGTCACATGTTGATGTGCCCCTGGGCAAGGAACTTAACCCCAAAAACATCGTCCTACCAAGCCATGTTGGTTGTCGGTGTATCAGTGTAAATGGGTGAATGTGCCTTCAGTGTAAAGCGCTTTGAGTGGTCAATATGACTAGAAAAGCGCTATATAAGTTCAGTCCATTTACCATATTTAACAGGTTTCTAAGATTTCTTTCTTTCACCTCTGGAATATTGCTAAAATTAGAACATCCTGTCCAGGAGTGATGTGAGAAACAAGTACATGCATTTGTTACTTCAAGGCTGGACTGCTGTAATTCCTTATTATCAGGAAGGCCGCAAAATGCAATTAAAAGGCTTCAGTTGATCCAAAATGCTGCAGCAAGAGTTATCATGAATATTAAAAAGAGATATCACATTTCTCCTATTTCGGCTTCACTCCATTGGCTCCCTGTTAAATCCAGAATAGAGTTTAAGATCCCCCTCCTTACTTATATAGCCCTTAATAATCAATCTCCATAGTACAGCAGAGATATGATTGTTCCATATGTTCTTAACAGAGCACTTCATTCTCAGAATGCAGTTTTACTGGTAATTCCTAGGATTTCTAAAAGTAGAATGGGACTTTTACCAGGCTCCTCTCCTGTGGAACCAGCTCCCAATTTTAGTCTGTGAAGCAGATACTCTTGTCTATTTTCAAGACTAGGCTTAAAACCTTCCTTTGTGATAAAGCTATACTTGGAGTGGGTTAAGTTATCCTGAGCCATTTTTGTAGTTATGCTGCTATAGGTTTAGAATATTGGAGGACAGACTGACCACTTTTCTTCTCTCTTCTACTTTTCTCTTCTACTACTCTCCAGATATATTTTTTTCTGCTGTTATTTCGACTGTTAAGCCAGTTTTCTCTCAGTATTTTTCTCCCCAGAGAAGCTCCACATGGTCTGGTACCCTGTTCAACTATAAAGCCCCTGCTTGATGGGGAACATTGGTCCAGATGATGCTCAAAGTGACCGAGCATCCTCCATGCTGTCTCTTCTCTGTCTTCTCAGACCCCCAGACGGTCGTGGCAGATGACTGCCTGTACTGAGCCAGGTTCTGCTGGAGGCTTCTTCCTGTTAAAGGGGAGTTTTTCCCCTCCACTGTCACTACATGCTTGCTCAGTATGAGGGATTGCTGAGAAATAGCTGTGGTTGGAGTATGCATGATCCAGGCACAGACGCACGTCCATGACTCATCGCAATCTGCTGGGATTCCTTACACAGAAAACTTTCAACTGATTGGAATGTTTGTATAATTGTATTGAAATTACTTTTGTTCTAAAATGCCTTGAGATGGCTTTTGTTGTGAATTGGCAATATATAAATAAAAGTGAAATTAATTTAAATGTCTTAATGCCGAATCAAATCACCTTTAATCTCCAAAATATGTCTGTTCCTAATCTATGATGATGTTTCCAAATTACCCCCATCATTGAAATGCCTACTGGACAGAGTTCTGGGATCTAGCCAGAGCACGAGGCCCACTGGACATTTCCCTGCCCTCACAAAAGCAGACTGGCTGTTTCCATCTGCTCGTCGGACACCGCACACCGTCTCTTTAAGTTCAGATCCACTCTGGCAATCATCACAACAATGTTCTTACCCTTCTTTTCTGTTGTTCTCGTACTGTCCAGTCCTCGATGGAGGAGAGATGACATCTCTTTTCCAAACTGTCTCCGTGGTCAGACGGAGATTGAATGGGAAATAACAGTGAAAATAAATAAAACATCCCATGTCAGGTGTTCCCAAGGGTGCCGCCAGAAATTCTGGGCCCTCTAGATTTTTTAAAGATACATTTTAATCCAATAAAAATACCCTTTATACTTTAAAAAGATACTCATCACATTGCATAGTTTAATGTCTAAAGATCAGTACAAAGTCTACAAAAACAAGAAAAAAACTGCAGAAAGATGTACTTGTTTACAGAAAAGGGAGAACATTTATTATTGCAATTGCAAACACAACAGAACACAATGTACACATACTGAAATATACTTTACGCAAACAAGCTTTAGCTGGGTCAAACTACTCAATCAGGAAACATCAGCTATAACTAACCCATAACTAAATAAGTTCAGGACTAAAACTAGCTAGGCCTAAAGGGCTCAAAATCAAGACACAACAGGAGTAATGCCAGGCCTCAACCAGTCCAGGACTAAACAAGTACTAAACCAGACATCAAATGTTTGTTATCCAGGTCGAATAAAGTTATGATCAACATCACTTTATAATGGCCCAGCGGGTCATTAGTACGAGGAAGAGGTGCAAACAATAACGCTGACTCTGCATCTGTATAAGTCAACGTACACACACACAAAAAAAATATTATTTTATTGCCTTATTTGTTGGGATCCTGGTGGAAGTTAGCTTTGTCTTGTTCCCCTCTGACTTTCACCACTGATTCTCAAAAAATTAGTTACATAATCGGACTTCTACGAGGGAAGGCTCTCAGATGGGCATAGGCATTTTTTGATGAATCCACAGTTGAAGACACATCATTTAGTGGCTTCCAGGAATTGTAACTTTCTCCCCAGTTAAGAATAAGGAAGAGTCGGCCCAGAAACTCCGGTCAATCAAAGAGGGAATGCGTCCAGTTACAGAATTCACTATAGATTTCAGAATTTTAGCCCAAAAGTCAGGCTGGAACGATCCAGCTCTAAGAGGTGCATTTTATCATGGTCTAAATGACAAAATAAAGGATGAACTTGCCACAAGAGACGAACCAGAAATCCTGGATGAGCTGATCGCCTTAGCTATTAGAATTGATAGATGTTCCAGAGAGAGATTCAGAACCAAAACATTTTCTCAAAACCAGTTTGAACCTAAAACAGAAACTCCAGTTCCCAAGCACACATACTCCAAGGGAGGAATCACTTGAACCCATGCAGATAGGTAGAGCTCGGCTCAGTTCCCAAGAAAGACAGAGGTGGATTGCTAATAACTGTTGCCTCTATTGCGGCTCTCCACAACGTTCTATTTCCCACTGTTCGATCCGCCCAAAGTAGTCTCCCCGCCAGTGAAAGTAGGGGTCCTGATGGGGCTTCAACACTCAAATAGACTCTCCGTTTCTGCTACCCTTATTGTTAAAGGAAATAAAAAACCCTCTCAGTGCACAGCCCTTATTGACTCAGGTTCTGAACAAAATCTCATTCAACCTGATCTAGTCAAACAAAAGGACATTCCTATCTTTGAATTGACCTATCCCATCAGTGATAATTCTTGGGTACCCATGGCTCTTCACCCATAACCGTCATATCAACTGGTCCCATCGCTGAATCAATGCTTGGAGTGCCTTTTGTCTAAAGAACTGCTTGAAATCTTCCGTCCCGGGTAAAACTGAATCAAAACCAGCCTCTGAATCAGATCCTGATCTAGCCAACGTTCCAAAAGAATATCCTGTCTTCAGTCGAGTTTTTAGTAAAGATTTGGCTCTCTCTTTACCGGCCCACCAGCCTTATGACCGTGCTATCAACCTTCTACCCGGTGCTCCCTTCTGGTCGACTGTACAACCTATCCAGCAAGGAAATAGAAGCCATGGAAAGGTATGTTCAAGATGCACTGGACTCAGGCATCATTCGACCCTCATCATCCCCTCTCGTTGCAGGATTTTTCTTCATCGCCAAAAAAGATGGCTTGCTATGCCCTTGTATAGATTATATAGGTCTCAACCAGATAACTATTAAAAACAAAGATTATCTCCCATTACTCTCCGCAGCCCTGGAACCTGTTTGCCGAGCCTCAGTCTATTCCAAGCTGGACCTCAGGAACGCCTATCACCTCATTCGCATCCGAGAAGGGGACAAATAGAAGACGGCCTTCAAGACATCTATTGGGCATTTCGAGTATCTGATTATGACCTTTGGACTATCCAACACACCCGCCATTTTCCAAAATTTGGTCAATGATGTACTATGTGATTTCCTCAACAAATTCGTCTTGTCTATCTGGATGAAATCTTCATTTTCTCCAAGTCCCTTCAGCAACACGAGGTCCATACCCGGCAAATTCTCCAGAGACTCCTAGAAAACCGATTATATGTAAAAGCAGAAACGTGAGTTTCATGTCTCAACCATAACCTTCCTTGGTGTCATCCTGGGTGACAGGCAGGTGAGGGAAGACCCAGCAAAGGTCCAAACCATCAAGGACTGGCCAGTTCCTGACACCCGTAAGCAATTACAACGTTTCCTTGGTTTTGCAAATTTCTATAGAATATTCATCCATAACTACAGTAAGATCGCAGAACCCCTGAATGTACTCACATCCTCTAAGAAGACTTTTCGCTGAACTCCAGAGGCTGACCTCGCCTTCCAACACAAGGAAGAGTCCTTTGTCCAATCTCCTATCCTGACTCAACCAGATGCTAGCCAACAATTCATCTTAGAAGTTGATGCCTCAGACATAGCTATCGGTGCTATCCTTTCCCAAAGATCCCCTTTGGACCTTCTTTGTGCATTCTTCTCCAGAAGATTCTCTCCGGCAGAGAGATCCTACGATATTGGTGACCAAGAGCACCTGGCCATGATACTGGCGATGGAGGAATGGCGACATTGGCTGGAGGGTACGGAGATCCCTGTCATTGTCTGAACAGACCACAAAAACTTTTCATACCTCCAGTCAGCCAAAAGACTTAACCCTAGACAGTTCCGCTGGTCCCTCTTCTTTTCCCGTTTTAACCTTGGAACCGGAACATATCGTCCCAGTTCCAAGAATAAAAAACCAGATGCTCTCTCCAGAATCCACCAGTTTGATGAAACCTCCACCGAAGAAACTACCATACTCTCCCCCACTTGTTTTGTTGTCTTACTCACATGGGACATTGAAAGTTCAATCCAAAACGATCTCCACAACGTACCCGATCCAGGTGGGGGACGTCTATATGTGCCATCCACCATCAGAGCACAGACAATCCACTGGGCCCACTCCTCAAAATTCTCATGTCACTCCAGAAATAGCCATACTATGGCCGTCTTGTGCAGGTATTTGTGTTGGCCATCCCTAAATAAGGATGTTGCCGAGTACGTGTCAGCTTGCTGTACCTTCAACCTCTCTCCACACCTACTCAACCCTGGTCCCACATAGCATTGGACTTCATTACCGGTCTCCCACCTACAAAAGGCAAAACAGTAATACTATCAGTCATCGATCGTTTTTCAAAAGCCTGTCATCTCATCGCTCTCCCTAAGCTTCCGTCATCCACTGAAACCGTCCACCAGCTCATTCTCCACGTCTTCAGGCATCCATGGTATCCCATCCGAGACCGTCTCCGACGAGGTCCCCAGTTCACATCCACTGTCTGGAAGCAGTTCTCTTCAGCCCTGGGAGCCACCTCCAACCTAACCTCTGGTTATCACCCTCAATCAAACGGTCAGTGCGAAAGGTTAAATCAAGAAATTGTAAACGGACTTTGTTGTCTTTGCAGCCAAAATCCTCTTATCTGGTCCGTCCATGTTCCTTGGGTGGACTATTCTGATAACTCATACGTCTCCTCAGCTACCGGTTTCTCTCCATTTGAAATATCCCTTGGTTACCAGCCTCCTCTGCTCCCAAACTCCTTTCCTGACCCAGTGGTGCCATCTGTCCGTGCTCGCATTCGTGCCATCAGACGAGTCTGGAACCAAGGTCATGCCGCCCTCCAACGAACCTCAGCTCAAAATAAACACTTTACTGATAAGAACAGTTAACTAGCGCCCACATACTCATCAGGTCAACAGGTATGGATCTCCTCTAAAGATTTCCCCCTCAAATTCCAACCCCAAAAGCTCGCCCCTCGGTTCCTCTGCCAATTTCCTATCAAGAAAGTAATTAGTCCATCTGCCGTTAAGCTCAAGATCCCATCCCATCTCCGTATTCACCCCATCTTCCATGAGTCTCAAATTAAACCTGTAACCTCAAGCTCACTTTGCCCTCCAGCCAAACTCCCACCACCAGATCATCGATGACAATCCCTGCCTACACGGTCCGCCGTATCCTGGCGGTACGTCCTCGGGGCCATGGTCATCAGTACCTGGTGGACTGGAAAGGCTACGGTCCCGAGGAATGCCTTTCAGTGCCCAGGTCATTCATTTTGGATGATCAGCTTATTGCCGATTTCAAGGCTTCCTCTGCCTCCACCTCCACCTCTGATCGGCCACCAGGATGTGCCTGTTGGGGGTGGGGGGTGGGGGGGGGGTGGGGTTACTGTTCTGAATCCTGGACTTTTGCTGTATGTTTGCTCTCCTACCTTCTCTGCCGGGGTGTAGAAGGCTCATCATCTCCAGCCACAAAAGAGGAACGGGAGCTGCAAGCCGGCGCCAGACTGTTCTCGCTTCAAGCGTGGTAACACGGCCAACTTAGAGAAAACCCTCCTGAAGACTAGAACTTAAAAGATTATTACTAACCTTGCCTTCCTCGTAAATCCTGATCCAGAGTCTCCTCGTTCCTCCTGGGGTTTCCTCCTCTGATTACCGCTCCTCCTGGAAGCCACTTACATTGTTACTCTGGATGTCCTCTTGGTCAGCCTCTGCAGCATTGCCTCCACTGGTCAGTCCGTCCTCCGTTCGCCTGCCCGTCTCCACCTGCAACACACAGCAGGAACCTCTGTTAGTCACCTGTCAGTCACTGGTAATAGGATTCCACTTACCTCCTCCAAGATTTGATCCATCAAGTGGATGGATCGGATGTCATCTAGCAACAAAAAAAAGTTATGTCTGAAAGTTTTGAAATACAGGAATAGAGCGAGCTACCTTTCTTTTTGAAAAACTGTGTGACATACTATCGACTTCGGAGTTCTGTCTTCTCTTTCCTTCTTTTCTTTCCATTTTTGATGCCCTGATTCTTGATGTGACATGCATCATAGAGAGTGCAATGAGCAAGTGACGCTACAGTAGCGACTTGGATAACGCCGGTGGAATGAACGTTGTGAGGGGGAGGGGTGTGACTGAAACAGTAAATAAATTATATATGTTTGGTAAATATTTAATCTATGGTCAAAACAGACAAAATGCACGTTGAGTCCATGAGGGGCCCTAGCACATTTAACGTATGTATTAAAAAGATAAAAAAAATAAGGGGTCTTCTCCTGCGGTATAACCTGTGGTTGTACCGCAAAACTATATAACACAAAATATGAATGCATAACCTGCCTCAACCATATCATAGAACAACCAGCACCTGTGCACACAGCTCCAGCTCACCTTTTTTTAAAAGACCCCTTTTGCCTCTGTCAGTTGTTTTTTTCCCCAATTTGTTTACCTGTGAGAAGCAGTGTGGAGCAGACGTCAGGCAAACTTCAGAGTGAATTCAAATACAAAATAGTGAGTAGACATTTGTACAAGCAACCAGGCTCTTTAATCCCTCGTATTCGCAGTGTACCTCACAACGTCGTCTGAAGACATAGAAAAGTAAAAAAACCAAAAAACTATATATATATATATATATCCCTCGCTGAAGTGTCACCGGAGAGTGATGTTACGCCACGCAGGGTAACAAAGCTTCTAACAATTTCAACGAATGTGGAAAACTCCTCCAAACTTCCTGTTGCTGTGGAGTGCGTATTGGTGATGTCATCACGTCACATTGCGTTCCTCGTCCAGCCGGAAACTGTGTCCAAACTATGTATCCTGTCCAAATACTCATTCCAGGTTCAAAGACTGTCAATACTTGGAGGTAGGGCAACGAACAAACAAACAAAAAGAGAAGACTTTATCTTGTATCTTCAAAGCTTGTAGTACAGTTTCTTTAAGACACTTGGGTGGAGAGTTGTTTTGTTCTGTAACTGTGAATTATACAGAAATACAAGACAGTGAATAAATCTTATTTGTCTAAGCAATTTTTTGTCTTCACATTTGTCATTTTCTTTTTAAAATTTCAAAGGGTACATATTATTTAGTATATGTCTTTGTGTGATTGGCATATAAATATATATATGAAAAAAATAAATCGATATTAATAATAATAAACACACACACAAAGTTATCCTACAAATCAAGAGATCTTTCAAAATGGGCAAATTAAAATTAAAACACTGTTCTCAACACGGAAAGGCTTTATTGTAAACAAAAATCTATTGAGATATTTTAAGTAATTACTATAATTATTGCTGTGCTGTATTCCTAATTTATTTGGAAACTCAAATAAAACTGATGTTAGCTGGTCCTCGGTTTCATGGTCTTCCTGCAGCCTTCCCGCTTACTTTTGCAGATATTCAAGTTCAGCATTCCGCCTCCGCACACCTACAGTGGGGAAAATGGGTAAGAAGTTTTCCCCACTTACAAAGCATGTAGAGGTCCTTAATTTATATCAAAGGTACAATGGATGATTTTTAAATAATTAATTTCCATTCCAAAACAAAAGAAATGGATGTAAGAGTACTTTCTATATTAAAAAAGTAAAAAGTCAACAGTCACTGAGAGCATAATCTGAATTGATGCCCCCCATTCAACAAGGCATTGTAGTTGAGCAGGATACTTCACTAGGTGGACCATAGATTCCAGTTTGTTCATGTAGATGATAAACTTTCACACTCAAGTTACTTGTGGAGTACTACAAGTTCTTGTGCTTGTACCAGTTCTTTTTACAATATATATGGTTCCAATTTGTATAACATTTAGACAAAAGACGATTAGTTTCCAGTTATGCCGATGCTACACAATTATATTTATCCATAAATCCAGATGAATCCAATCAGTTAGATAGATTACAGACATGACTCTAAACCTTGCTTTTAAATTTAGACGGGACAGAAGTTGTCGTCTTTGGACCAGTAGCTTTAAAAAGGAAATTGCCAAGTCAATCACGTCATCTGTATGTTATTAGATTGGCCGATGGAAATGCAAAGAGCCTTGGTGTAGTTTTTGACCAAGACATGACATTTAAATCCCATATCAAACGGGTTTCCAAGATTTCTTTCTTTCACCCCTGGAATATTGCTAAAATTGGAAACATCCTGCCCAGGGGTGAGGCTGAAAAGCTAGTCCATGCATTTCTTACTTCAAGGTTGGGCTACTGTAAATCCTTATCAGGAAGTCCACAACATGCAATTAAAAGCATTCAGTTGATCCAAAATGCTGCAGCAAGAGTTATCATGAATATTAAAAAGAGAGATCTCATCTCTCGTGTTTTAGATTCTCTCCATTGGCTCCTTTTTAAGTCCAGAATAGAGTTTAAGATCATCCTCCTTTTGCGTTAAAGCCCTTAATAATCAAGCTTAATAATAAAGCTGCATCATACATCAGAGATCTGATTGTTCCATATGTACCTAACAGAGCATTTCGTTCTTAGACTGCACAGACCTTCATACTCTTCAACAACTTCTGTCTTGTCTGTATTTAAAAGAAGGCATAGACGTGTTCTGATATGACCTGTCCATTCAGAGAACTCAGGATGCTGCTCAAAAAGATAAGGTAAATTCTGAACTCAGATCAAAATAACAGGTTACTGTTCAACTGGTTCAGCCTATCACAGACATAGTAAAGCTGGTATTGTGTCTGGAAAGATACAGTAAACTTAAAACTGTGTTCCGAGTGACAGCCTGGATAAAGAGGTTGACATGTAGTTCCTGAAAACAGGAAAAGACCCCAACACCGACTCCAGAATTTAAGAGCTGAAGCCATTTCTTGATGAAGATGAGCTGCTCAATGTAGGAGGTAGGCTCCAACATTCTGACTTCTCATACAGAGAAAAGCACCCTTTGATTCTTCCCACTAAACTCGATACACAAAAACATGAGAGGATGATACACTCAGGTGTACGAGACACTTTAGTGCAAACAAAAGAGAAATATTGGATCATGAGGGCACAGCAGACAGACAACAGGGTAGTGTGATATTGTGCTCTTTGCAAGAATTTCAGGTCAATGGCTAGACAGCTAACTACTGCATGACTGCCAAGAGGCAGACTAACAGAGTCGCCGCCATTTGAGGTTACAGGTGTGGACTTTGCAGACCCAATTTATTTATACAGAACAGAGCAATATGACTAAATTGTACATCACACTGTTTACTTGTGCTGTAACCAGAGCAGTACATGTAGAGCTGGTCTCTGACCTGTCCACTGAAAATGTCCTCGTAGCCTTGAAAAAATTAATTTCAAGAAGAGGGATATGTAAGATCATATATTCAGATAATGCCAAGACTTTTAAGAGAGCTGATCAGGATGTAAAAGAGCTTTGGAGGGGCATTAAAGATCCACAGCTGCAAAAAAGTTGTTCGCAGAAAAGTTGGCAATACAGACAAAGACTTCTGACCAGTTTTTGGAATAGTTGGTGAAAAGAATATTCTAACGACCTGAAGTCAGCCCATCGCTGAGAGACGATGCAACCTTCGCAACTGAAAGTGGGGGATATTGCACTCATTGGAGAGAAAAGCACCCCAAGGCAGGGCTGGAAGCTGGGAAGCATTGAAGAGCTGTTTCCCGGTCTTGATGGCCTCGTGCAATAATGTGCAGTTCACGATTCAGAGACTGTGTTGAAAAGATCAATTCAATTCTTATATGCTTTGGAAATTTAGATAAAATGTACTTTAGTAGGTAGTAGTTTATTATCTCCTCTGCATGTATTACCCTTTTATTCACTGAACTTTTTTTAATTGTCAAAACCGGAGTTTCATCTCATTATTTTAAGTAACAAGATAAGGCTGCAATAGGAAGCTCAAAGTGCACACCGCTGCCCAACAGGGGACCGGGATTAAATGCATCACTTCAGACAATGTTTTGAAATCAGGGATCATTTCTCAAACTAAAGTGATCAGAAGTTGAAAAGACTCTGAACTAGCCATTCCCTGACCCACAAGCTTCAGTGGTAGAAGCATCACCAGGCTCTTGGTGCTGGATTCAGATGCACCGGTCACAGATGTGCCCCAAAACCTCTTTAACTTTTCAACCCCGTTTAGTGTCACATTTAATAAAGGTACAGGTTAGATGTTGTTCAGATGTTCTCATTGTAATTTTATTCTTTATTGATATATTTACCTTTACTCCATTCGTAAGTTTGTTAACCCTCTGGTCCATGCGTCTTTTCACTACGTCTGATTTGGGAGGACATAGCTGCAAGAATCTGAGTCTCTGTTTCGATTTTTGTTTAAAGTGAGGATTTTAAACTACATACCAGTTTTTAAATTGTGTTAATCGGCCAACTAAAACAGGAGTTATGCTAAAATAATTAAACCACTTTTTTCAAGAATACTGAATAGACACATTAAATAGAGACGAGAATAGAGACGTTTAAAAACGGGCTATTCTGAAAATTTAGAAAACACAAAACGGAATGTGCTGGAAACATGGAAAAAATAACCAAAATGAAATCAATTTGATATTGATGGCAATGTCACATATTCAATCAACATGAATGGGCATCATTTTACTGCTGAGGGATGGAAAAATGTTGTGCAACAAAAGAAAGAGAACATACGTAGAGTAACGTTGAAATGGTACAGTGCCGCAAACAAAGAAGCAGGACAACCAGCGATAATTACGGCCGGTTTAGGTATTTGATGGGATTAATGTCTTCCTCTTACTAAGCATTATGTAGAGGAGGGGGGGTTGCTTTGTATGTAAAAGACAATTCGAAGGAATAAATGTGCAGCTTTTTTATGACGTGGAATATGATGAGTGAAACTCGCAGCTGGACTCTGAGGCAGAAAGCGCAAAGTTACGATGAATCCATCACTCAGTTTAGTAATTGAGAAAGAGGAGAATGGACATGAAGAAGATGAGGTGGTTCTGGATGCCAAACGTGCTGCTACTCTAACCAGAGGAATAGCTGCACAGCTGCAGCCTGTCAATCACACTGATTGAGCCAGCGGCGTTCCTAAGCAGCTACCATGTTTGAGCCACTGGACACCAGGTAGAAAAGGTTTTTTTCCAGAGTCCAGAATACCCTTTTTATTGTGTTTTACTGCCACTGAAACAGTGCAATATTCAGCAGAACTAATAAAAATTCAGGAAAAACAAAGTTATTAGGGGAGAAATGCAGATTGACTCACATAGAAGTAGGAGATGTGTTCAAGATTTCTGGTCACCTGAAATGCATACTTTTATTACTGACAAGTATTAAGGACTACTGTAGACAAAATAATCTAGTGGAATATTACTGAGAGACTTTATTATTTTCAGAATTAAATATAATATTATATTACACTGTTTTTAGTTTTTTCTGCAAGTGCCGGTCATGTTATGTACATACTGTCATTCTAAATTATAAAAAATATTCGTCATGCATGTTTTTGGGTTTCGCAGGGAAAACAATACACTTTTTCAAACTCCATTTTTATGTTTTTAGGTGGCTTAAGCTTTAATATGCAATCACAATATGTCTAATTTAACACAGTTGGTGTAAATTCAAACTCTTCAGATTGTGCTGAAAAAAATGATACCACATAAGTTAATATTAATGTTTTTTTTATAGTTGAATTTCAAGATCAAATAAAAATTTGCCAAAAAAATGACCAAATATACCCTGGACCCCAGAGGGGTCCAGGGTATATTTGACAAGTGTTGTCAAATATACAAGTATATTCGACAAGTGTTGAGTGGGAATTAATCTCTCAAAATGAAGGGTGACCATCAGATTTTTTTATAGGCTTTATATACAATGTTTTGATTTTTAAATAAAATGTGTTTGTTATAATAAAATAATTTTTATTTCCATTTTTTGCCTTCATACAATTAATCTAATAATTAATAAATCTTCAATTGAGAGAATGGGAAATTGGTCTTAAAATGTCCTGAAACACGAGATTAAATCAGGGTAATAACAAAGAAGAGAGCAGGAAAAACAGCAGAGGCCACAATCATAAGACAATAAGATGCATTTACTTTTTTGGTCAATATATTAGGCAAAGCAAAGCATTTTTATTTGTATGGCACACTTTGAACACAAGGCAATTCGAGGTGCTTTACATTATTCTGTGGTAAAGAAACCATATATATGATAAAAATATGAAAATTAAAACAGAATTCATTGAAGAAAACATTAAGCATTTGATTAAAAAAACAATATAGGAAAAGCATAAAAAGGAAATATTTCAATTCACTTTATTTATATAGTGCCAATTCACAACAAATGTCATTTCAAGGCACTTTACAATAAAATTAAATTCAATACAAGTATGCAAACATTCCAATCATTGAAGTTTTCTATGTAAGGAATCCCAGCAGACTGCGTTGAGTCATTGATGTGAGGTTGTGCCCGGATCTGACCACAGCAATTCCTCAGCAATCCCTAATACTGAGCAAGAATGTAGCGACAGTGGAGAGGAAAAACTACCCTTTAACAGGAACAAAGTTCAGGCAGAACCTGGCTTAGTACAAGCTGTCATCTGCCACGACCGTCTGGGGGTTTGAGAAGACAGAGAGGATACAACATGAAGGATGCTCGTTCACTTTGAGCATCATCTGGACCGATGTTCCCCATCCAGCAGAGGGCATTATAGTTGAGAGAAAAGTAGAAGAGAGAAGAAAGTGGTCAGTCTGTCCTCCAACATTCTAAACCTATAGGAGCATAACAACAAAAATACCTCTGGATAACCTAAGCCATTCTAATTATAAGCTTAATCAAAAAGGAAGGTTTTAAGCCTAGTCTGAGTAAACTACAGTTGGAGGACCTGAGTGGTCTGCTGGGTCGGTATAGTGACAACAGGTCTTCATTAGTGGTTTGTAAAGGCAAGGCAAGTTTATTTGTAGAGCACAATTCATACACAAGGCAATTCAAAGTGCTTCACAGTTGCATAAATTAAGAAAACAGATAAACAGAAAAAAAAACATCAACTTAAAAAATAATTAATTACAATAAAAAGCAAGAGTGCTGATAAAATACTTTCAATTGTCATATGCACGGGTAAAAAGAACTGTTTTCAGCTTGGATTTAAACATGGTTTGAATTGAGACTTGTCTCACATCCTCATGAAGACTGTTCCATATTTTATCTGCCTGAACCTGAAATGCAGCCTCACCATGTTTATTGTTGACTCTGGGGACCACCGAGAGACCCCTCCCTGAAGTTCTCAGGGCCCGAGATGGTTCATATGTCTGTAACATGTCAGAGATGTGCATTGGTGTCAAACGATGAAAAGATTTCCATACAAGCAGAGCTGTTATTCTATTCTCTGAGCGACAGGAAGCCAGTGCAGAGACTGGAGCACTGGACTAATATGGTCGTATTTCCTGGTTCTTGTCAGGACTCGAGCAGCAGCGTTCTGGATGTACTGCAGCTGTCTAACAGCTCGTTTAGAGAGGCCATTGAGCAGGCCTTTACAGTAGTCTAACCTGCTGGAGACAAATGCACTGATAGGTCTCTCTAACTCTGGTTTTGACACTATTCCTCTGATCTTAGCAATGTTTTTCAGATGGTAAAAAGATGTTCATGTTATTACTTTGATGTGGCTGTTTAAGTTCAGGTCGGAGTCCATGATTAGCCCTAGATTTCTAATCTGATTTTTTGGTTGAAGACAGAGACTCAAGATGACTGATAACACTTTATCTTTGTGTCTGTGGGCCAAAACCAATTATCTCAGTTTTGTCTGAGTTTAACTGGAAAAAATTGTTTTGCATCCACACACTAATCTGTTCAATACAGTGACAGAGTGTATCTATAGGCCCATGTTCACCGGCCGTCAGTGACACGTAGATCTGAGTGTCATCTGCGTAGTTATGGTAAGACACATTATTGCTGTTAATTAGCTGACCCAATGGAAGCATGTACAAGTTGAATAAAAGTGGTCCCAAGATTGACCCCTGGGGGACTCCACAGGTCATGGGAATTTTGTCTGAGACACAGTTGCCAATTTCGGCAAAGTACGTCCTGTCCTCGAGATAGGACTTGGACCACTTTAGAGCAGTATCCAAGATTCCCACCCAGTTTTCTAACCTGTGAAGTAGGATCCCATGGTCCACTGTATCAAAGGCAGCGCTCAGGTCCAACAGAACTAAAACTGAGACTTTTCCTGGATTGGTGTTCATGCCGATATTATTTGTAACCTTGATCAGAGCTTTCTCAGTGCTGTGGGAGGGCCTAAAGCCTGACTGGAAAGTATCAAACACATTGTTAGACAGGAGAAAGTAAGTGAGCTGTTGATATACTACTTTTTCTAGGGCTTTTCCTAAGAATGGTAGGCTTGATATGGGCCGATAGTTGCTCAGTACTATGGCATCAAGGCTGCTCTTCTTTAGAAGAGGCTTAATGACCACAGTTTTTAAAGCATTTGGGAATGTTCCAGTCTGCAATAAGATGTTAACTGACAGTTGTAAAATCTGTCAGCTCAAGGTGTTTATCTGGAAACAGTCTTGCTATTTTTTTTGTGGTAATTATGGCATTTTTAATGCCTTGGACTTTGTCATTAAAAATATTGAAAACTCATTGCACTTAGATGCAGAAATTACTTCTAAGTGCAGTGAAACTTGAGGATTAGTTAATCTGTTCTCTGTGGCAAACAGAACACGAGAATTGTTTTTTCAGTTTGCGGTTATTTCAGAGAAATACTTCTCCCTTGATCCACGTAAAATCTGGTTAAACACACAAAGCACTTTTTTGTCAACCTCATAATGAACCTGGAGCTTTGACTTGCGCCATTTCTGTTCGGCTTTCTGGCACTCCCTTTTGTGTGTCCTGAACGAAACTTAATTTCTCCAAGGTGCCTTTTGCTTAGTGTTAACCATTTTAACCTTGACAGGAGAAATAGTATCCAAAACATTTACAACCCTTGAAGGTTATGAGTCCAATAGATTATCAACATTTGAGCATGGGGGATTTTCAAATCTGTTCAATTCCATAAACGGTGTCCTTGTTGTATCATTTATGTGTCTTTTAATAACTCCAGGCCCAGCTACTGGTTTGGGTACAACATAAAGGTCAAATAAGACACAAAAATGATCAGATAAAGAAACATCAACAACATTGACATTTGATCAGGGGCGGCTGATCCATGATGGGCGATAGTGCATCGCCCTCCTTGAGTAACATGGAAAAAAAGAGAGGAGAAAAAGAGTCTAATATTGCCGGTCCAAGTTTGTATATTATTGTCTAATCAGCAGCCTGAATATCACTTTCCAACCTAAAACCCTGCCCCATTGGGGCGATCTGAGTCAGATTGAAATTCGCCGAGGGCACTGTCATAGAGTTACATTGTGAGATTCTTTTTTTCAAAGTTTGGACCTTACAATACATTTCAATAGGCACGGGAGTACTTGCCCCAACGTAATTTCGTAATACGCTCTGAGGTGTGCTCTGAGATGTACAGCCATAGATATGTGTGTCTCTGCCTACAGCAGGCACACGGGTAGCGACAAACCACAGGAGTTGGAGACAAACGAAAAGAGACACAAAATACAGAAATAAAAAATAATAATTTTGTTATATCACTCAAAATATCGTTTGAGAGAAAAACATAGCAGAAGATGCTTGAGGTAAAATAGCTCGGACCTGATTATCAGCTAAATATAAATACCAATTAGCAGTAAAACGAAAGTAAAAAGCGCTGTATTAATGTGGAATTATGCATGTTGGGTCACTGTATAGCTTGAGTACATTTAATAGTAAGGTACCGCTGCATTAAAAATGCGCATTATTCAGTTAAGTTATGTTTTCGGACTTAAATTACTGCTAATAGTTAACAGTAACTAATAGCACATAGCGGAAGTAGCTGTGTAGACGCAATTTCACAATAACAGCACGTAGTCCTATTGTTTAGATTGAAATTTTGTTTGCTGAGTGTTTAAATTTTGAAAAAAAAGAGGAATTGTGACATTTTATTACTAGGTCTATATTACATTTGATTTATTTTATATATAACACAGCTGCTGATTTCCAAATATTAAGTTTATTCATATATTTCGGTTATTTCCATCTTACCTTGCATTTGGTCTTATTTTACATATGAGATCACACATATCATCTCCCTCCTCACATATATATCACCCAAACCTAAACAATCAAATTCCGTGCAAACAAATGCAAGTAATTCAGTAAAATCTTCAATGAAACAATTCTGTAGTGGTTTGTAAATTGTCATATAAAGTATGGAAGATTGTTTAATCTCCATTTTGAATGACACATACTCAAACAATGGAAAAAACCCAAATGACAGTTTGTGGGTCAATATATTGTCCCTGAAAATAGCACAAACACCCCCTCCCCCCTGGTTTTGGCGTGTTTCAGACACAAAATTGAAGTGAGATGCACTACACTCAAACCTGCATTGCTAGTGTTTTTGTCGAACCACGTTTCAGTTAAAAACATAAAATTCAGATTATTTAAAAAAATTTAAGTATTTACTAAAAATGACTTGTTTTTAATGATTTGACATTGAGAACAGCATGTTTGAAATTTATCAGTATTTGAGAATTGGCAAAAGTAGCCCAACATGCATATCCCTTTCGGGCTACTTTCTTCAACCGAAAAAATAGCCCAAAAGGGATATGCAAGTTGGGCTACTTTTGCCAATTATCAAATGTAGCCCAAATTCAAAATCAAAATTTATTACAAGTTTCATTTTGGGCTACAATTGAGAATTAGAAAGGGTAGCACAACATGCATATCCCTTTTTACTTTCTCCAACAGACAAAGTAGCCTGAAAGGAACATGTATGTTGGGCTACTTTTCCACCGTTTTCGAATTTAGACCAAAATGAAACATTATTTTAGTTTTTTTTTGTTTGTTTTTTAAGTCAAAAAAAGCTACCCCAAAATAAAGTCATGAACCATTTTCACATTTTCGTCCCTTCATTGCGGCAAAACGTCTAGTGTCCCCAATAGAGAATAACTCGAAAAATGATAAAAAATTGGATCTATTCTGTTATTATTGTTAATATTATTATTATTGGATACTTTAAATTGTGGCAAAATTGCCCTTGTAAGTGTTTTTCTTTCTTAAACCTGAAATTAAATATTAAATCAATATCATAAGTGGTTATGAAATGACTTGCATACACTCTGGAAATACTTTAAACAATTTTATTTACACACATTAACAAACATTTTAATAACCTCTTTGCAACAGTTTAACAATTAAAAACAAAAACGAAAATACAGGCAACTTTAATAAAATCCGAAACAATGAAACACTGACAAATAAAAATCAAATTCTGGTCAAGCTTGTGACCGCCCTCTTTTTAAATTTGGGCGAGTAGCCCACCTTTCTCTTTATCCCCTTGGCCAGGTCCACAACCGTCCTCTTGGTGGGGGTTTTCTTCAGAATGAAGAACAAAACAACACAATTAGCTCAGTGAATATGTATTAGGGTGTTATAGAAATCACCTGTTTTCAACTTACTTGCATGGGAGGAACTGGGGCAGAAGGACCAGGTGTCCCGTGGGCAGCGGATGGAGCAGATGGGGCTGGTGGAGTCGGGGCAGCCGTGGGAGCAGCAGAGGTGGCAAATGAGGGATCCTCATACAAAGAGATCCCTCATCTTTTTCGCCCGGCTGAGGTTTTTGTGGAGGGCGTAGAACCTCTCCTGCGTGCCGATGTGGTGGCACATGAAGGAGGAGAGGTTCTGACACACCTCCACATCGTTCCTCTCGATGTTCTACTGAACAGAAAATGAGATTTGCGTCAGTAAAAAAAACCACACAAACTGAATTCATTGTGTTTCGGGTTTTTCATACTCACATAGGTGGAGACCGCAGTCCTTACGTCCATTATGGACGGAGCACCCGAGAGGCCCATCTCCGCCCAGGCCTCCTTGGCCTCCCCACGGCCAAAGGAATTAAAAAAGTACCCATTGGTGGGTACACACCTGGAGCGCAGGCGGAGCCAGGTCCTAAACCATCCAAACTCGTCTGCCTCCAGGTAAATCTGTGCAGTTCCAAATTTTCTGACCGTCTTGTGCTCCATTACCTGCAGGGGACAAAGTATGACAAAAAGCAGAGGGGCCAGTAAGTGGTATAAAACCAGTGAAGACAACAGTTTAACGAAGGTTGAAAATATCAGTAAAAGATCCCCAACGTAAAGAGATCTACGTGTTAGTTATTTTTAACGGAGGAAAATGCCCAAAGAGATTTCAATAATACTTACATTTATAAGGTACCCCGTGGTGTCATCCCCAATGGCTTCCTTAACTTCTTTGACCCTCATCCGGGTCAGGACGCCTGTCCGGTGGCCATATATTGAGGAAAGGTACGCCGCCAGGTACCCGAAGAATCTGTACCTGGTCTTCGGGTCCTTCGGTGGCGCCTTCTCGATGTCCTCTGGAACGAGAGTACAGACAACAATAAAATTTGTAGATTCTGTGGCACCGCCAGCAAAAGGCTTGCAAGAGAGGGAGAGGCATTATGGACTCACCGAGGAGTGACGGGATTCTGCCCTTTGCAAGGACCTGGCACCAGGCTGAGGCCCTTTTTTTGTTTTGTAAGGGCCTGGTGCCCAAGGACCGTACGGCTCAGGTCCCTGCTGAGCTTCCTTAGGCTGCGAGGCTGAGGCTGGGGCCGAGGCTGCTCGTCGAGGAGGACTCCTCCTGCTGTGGCTGGAGTGTGGGCCGTGAGGCTGGGGCCGAGGCCGAGGCTGGAGCTGCTCAGCCAGAGCAGCACACTGCCTCTGCAGAGGGAAAAATTGTGTTTTTCTTGCACAATATTTCTTACTTAATTCCACTTATAACATTGCCATTACATTACCAGTTTTACCGCCATATGTTACAGATGAAAATAATGTTGTTATTTACATAAACAACAAAACATGACCATCATGACGGTAATGTTGAAAGTCCAATATGAGAAGGACATATACACGGGTGATAAATTAGTTTTTCAAAGAAATTGATAATGAATAGAATGAATATTTTGGATATGTTTTTCAACTACTCACCTTGGACTCAGCCAACTCGTCCTGGAGACGACGGACCTCGGAGGTTAAGTAACGCCGCCCCTCGACGCAGCCGGGGTTCGGACATTCCTGGGTGGATCCATCGGTGACCTGCGCCTCCAGGTCTAAGGTGCTGACCATTGCTGGCTGGGGGTTGGTGGCCCGCAACTCGGCCAGCTGTTGTAATGACACTTTTTGTTTTAGGGCCAGCCTCTCGCTGTTAAGCCTCCCTATGGTGATGTCGGTGTGCGCCATGAGGTGCCTGTCAACATTAAGGTGGAAAGGCGCACACCGAGCTATCGGGCATGGTCCTGGGGGAATCACAACCCTTCCCTTTGCCATCTTATTAAGTATGTCACGCTCCTTTCTGTTGGTTATATAGTGGTACTCTTTTATGTGCTTGGAAACTATTCTAAGGGTTTTGCTGCAGATGGGGCATTTACCGGTGTCCTTTGGTTTTGTCATCTTTAAAAGGAAAGAGAGAAAATATTAATATAAATGTATTTATGTTTATGAAATAAAATATTAATTAAATAAATGTCTAATATAAATATTCAACTCCTTTAACACGTAAAAAAGATGAAAAAATTGAGTATTAGAAACAGTTTTCATGTACTGAACAAAATTGGTCAAATAAAGTAAAAAAAAAAATTTTTTTTTATTAATAACTAAAAAAAGAAATTATTAACAAAGCATACCTAAAACAGCTTTTTCCCAGAGTTATTTAGCTATTTTTACCAAATTAAACCAAGTTTGGTCAGTATTAAGTTTCACTGATCTGAGGTCAGTTTTCTGTGTTAAATAACTGGTAAGGATAGCATTTAAGCTAACCACATGGATCACTAATTGATTGATTTTCTGCTTCAATCCATGTCCATCCAACACTTTCCATGCCCTATTAGGCATCATGGTTCATTGTAGCATATTTCCATACCATATTTCTATAATATTACTGTGATATTACTACCATATAAACAATTATCAACAATATTCAACTCCTTTCAAAATATATACTGAGAAATAAATCAAAACATATCTACCCCACTTTCCCCATTTGTTGAAAATAAAGATTTCACTTATAACTTATCTATAATGCACATCAAAAACAAGCTACCTTATCTCTCTCTCCACTCTCACTCTACAAAGAGAAAAGATGCAGATTGATCCAGCCCACACCTGCTTTGCTCCTCCCTTTTTGGAGTGGGGGATGGGATTCATGTGTCTTTTGATGCCGCTGTTGGAAAAGTACTGGCCCGAAATGGACCAAATCAACACTCCTCGCTCACCTTGGGCCTCCGAAACACATACTAAAATTTCAGACTTCTGCGACCTTCGGAATGACAATTACCCAATAAGTTCAGAAGGTGTAAAAAAAAAAGCTGACAGGGCCGAACATTCAGTATTTGAGTCCGGGGGGGTGGGGGGTAAAAGTTCCTGGTTTTTGGGTCTTTCTTGCTGGGTCTTTGTTCACTGGCTCCAGGGGGTCCTCTGCTCCAAATCTGGGTTCTGTGTTTAAGCTACCTTTTAAGATACAGTGATGTAAAAAAAATAAGGCCTTATCTCTCGTTGCTCACGAACGCTTTGAGCCAGGGGTCTGAAATCGGATAGCACGCATCAGGGTACGAGTATCATTATTGCCACCAAGTCTCAGACCTCTACTTCATGGGGAAAGGTCAGGGATCAGCTCTTCCAGCTGAGGCCATACAAATCCCTATTTGACCATCGCGCAAAACGGGCACCTTTCTTTAATTTTGGGCACCTTGGGGCGGTCGGGGGGGGGGCCCCCGATCGGGCGAACCTTGACCGTCGCCCAAAACGGGCACCTTTCATTAATTTTGGGCACCTTGGGGGGGGGGGGGGGAGGTCGATTGGATGAACCCTGACTGTCACGCAAAACGGGCACCTTTTTTTCCCCTTTGGCAACCTTACCTTTTGGGCACCCATCAAAAACGGTGGAGCCATACCCCCCCATAGTGGTCGGGCCAGTCGGTGTTTCCGAAAATCCCAAAACGTAAAATGAATGGAGGAAAAGTAGCCGTGTAACCCAAAAATGAGACCCCAATTCCATTGGGGCCACTTTTTGATGAAAGTGTGCCAAAAAAGCGAGCTTTTCAATACCCAAAAAGACGTCTTCCCTCAGGATGCAGCGGGGAAAAAAAGGGGGGAGGGGTTGAAAGTGGCAGGTCGGCAGGACCCAGAGAAGGAAGGAGGGCGGATCGCCGGACCCAGCAACTTAGAGGGATGGGAAGGGAGGGGTGAAAACAAACGAGACAGACGAGGAATGAGAAGCAGACAGGGTTTATATGTGTACCGTAGCATTATTAGAGATGTGAAGGAGGCCCAAGGTGCCAGGTGAAATGAGTTTAACACTAATTAGGATGTACGAAGCGGGTTTGAGGTGTGGTCCTGCAAGGACACTGTTGCAATAATCAGTCCGACTAAAGTTGAACACTTGGATGAGTTGTTCAAGATCATTTTGTGACATTAATCCTTTTGTCCTAGAAATGTTCTTCAGGTGATGAAAGGCTGACCTTGTTATTGCCTCTATGTGTCCCTGGAGGATCAGATCTGAGTCCATTATTACACCTTGATTGGTCATTGTTAGGAAACTATTTAATTGTTGAAACACAGTTTGTTCATTAATGTTGCTGATGAATGGGAGATTAGAAATTGGCCTATAGTTCTCCATCAGTGTGTTGTCCAGGTTGTTCTTCTTTAGTAGTGGTTTGATAACTGCTGTTTTTAATGCATAGGAGAAGACATCTAACAGGAGGGAGGAGTAAGCATCTTTTACAGTTTGCATGTTAAGTTTTCTATAATCAATACAAAGGCGGACATCACCATTTTTCTTTCGCACGACTACAATGGGCGAAGAAAAGGGAGAGGTGGACTCTCTGATCACGCTTGCTTGTTGGAGTTGTTTGAGATGCTTACGGACCGCTTCCAGGTCATTTGGATGTATGGGACGCGCTCTGTGTTTGAATGGGGTTTCATCTGATAATTTGATTGTGTGTTTCACTTGAGCCGTTTTTCCAAAATCTATCTCATTTTGTGCAAATACTTCTGGCATTTGACTTAGTTTCTCTGTTATGCGCTCCTTCCATTCAGCACTAATGGGGGAGGAGTCAAAGTTGAATGTCAGGTTGGCCTTTTGATCAGTTTTAGATTTTTGGGCTTGCAGTGAGTGTTCTTGCGATAGGACTCTTTGATATGCACCGATTTCCCCAATGACACATTTCTGGGGAATTGTCACGTCGTGTTCGGATTCATTGGTAAGTACAACTGGAACAAGGTAAGGTGTTCTTTCAGGTAAGTCTATTAAGCAGGGTTTTATGAGGATGCCACCAGGTAAGGCTGACATTAACGGGTGCTCTAACAGAACAGACTTTTCACTGTTACCAGCTGACAAAGCTACAGAGCCATTTAGAACAACTGTTTGGCCTGCAGGAACTAACTGTGGATCTTTGTTGTGCAGTGTCACTAAACCAAGGCTACTGTCTTTGGACTGCTGGTGTCGCAGCTCAAGGACTTTTAACACTGCCTTGTAGCCATGTGAAATGGTTGGCTGTAGTTCAGAACAGGCATCAGCGTACAGTTCGTAAAGTACATTCAACGTGTTTGTCCCTATAAGCACCAATGACTGAGAAGCTGCACGCACATCAGGGACAACTAAGGCAAGTGTCGGTACTTCAGCTTCGACACCAAGAAAGTCTTTCGGGAAAGTGACATGCATTTCAATGTAGCCCAAGTAGGGTACACACTGACCGTTGGCTCCCTCAACTTCTAACAGTTCAAAAAGTGGCTTAATCTTTTAAGTGAATAGATGTTGTTGGTAGTAGGACTCAGGGACAGTAGTCACCTGAGACCCAGTATCTAATAAACAACTCACAGTATTACCATTGACTTTCACTTGGGCCGTACTTTTCGTGCCTATTAAGCCGTTAGGAAGGTTAAAGGGATCGGTTTTTGTGTGTGACTGTAGGTTAACACTCGTTTTAAATGGAGGTTTTCGTTTGAACTTGGTGGGACGGTTCAACTCTGCACTAGCCTCTGTTTGTCCCGCAACAGGGGCAGACGTTAGTTTAAAGAGGGCTGGCCATTCTGACTGTCCCATATCTGTCTTTTCACTCTTAGCTCTTTTCGTTTTGCATCTACAAGGGCAGGGTTTGGCTCTGAATCACAAGTAGCTACAATATGCCCGTCTTCCCCACAGCGGAAGCAATACCACGGCTTGGGTCTGGTACTAGGACGGCTGGTTGAAGGCAAGTGTTCAGTTTTAACATGGTCAGGTTTTTTATTTACCGGTTTCTTTGTTTGTTCATGCTTGGGTGTTGCTTGTTTCTTTTGTTTCACAACTGCAGCTACCTGGCTTTTTAGATCAGTGACTTGTTTTTTCAGCTCTTTCAGACTATTTGACACTGCTTCATCAGCTTTAGCATTTGTTTCAGTAACCGTTTGCTCGTGGGAGATTGCTTTTGGCTTTGTGGTACTAAAGTGTTTTTTCATTCGAGTACTTTTAACTTCTTGTCTGTTTTCTGCAGTGCGAAGGAGAAGCAGTAACTCAGCGTAAGTGGGCGGATCTTCGTTCTTAAGATCTAACTGCAATTCTGCTAAAAGACCGTCATCCCAACAGCCTCTGTTAAACTGCTTAAGAAGCTGTTTGTCCATTTCATGTGGCTCAAGACCGCCTCTACACACTGTGAGATTTAGCGCCACCTGCAAGCGATGGAGATAAGCAGAGGGTTTTTCTCCATGATCTTGGAGGGTGTTCATGAATCTTACAAGCAGTTCTTCACCGTCTTCAACCGTACCAAAAGTCGGGTTACAAATACCAGTTACTGTGATTCGGGCTAGGGCTCGCCATCCAGATCTGGAACATCTTCTTGAATTGGATCCACACAAAAAAAAACTGACCTGGAAACAGGTCAGACAATAGCTTAAATTATGTTCTATAAAGACTATAGTTACTAATAAAAGCATTTAAAATTATTCAAAATATCTTCAGTTGTACAACATTATAATTCAAGTATTACTAAATAAAAAATAACCCAAATTTACATTAGTTTAAATTTAGTACACAAATAGTTTCTCTCAAACGTTTATAGCAAGTACACTTTAAACTCAAAAAATTACACTCACAGGCTTTAAGTGCATAAAATAAACATTTCTTAGTTTTTAAAACAGAAATGTCTAAAAAAAAAAAAACAGGCAAAGTGCATGTACCAGCACTTGACATCAACCCTGATAATTTTCACAGTGGCTAACCCACATTAGCACCACCAGGGTAAGAATTAGCATGTGCTATATGAACCATTTTGCACAGAAAACGGCATTTTACGCCTCTACACAATTGACTTTGCATAAACCTTGAAATAGCATTTCGTATCAAATGAATTGGGACCTTGGATTAACCTATTTACCTCTAAAAAGTGTATTTTCGTAGTGAAAAAACTAGCGGAGATACCACTCGGAGACTAGCATCCGGAGATTGGCATGCTAACCAGCCACATACACAATGAATGGCACTCACCATGCTACATCCACGTAGGACACAGGGTTTCCCAATTAGCGAGGATTCACAGCCTTTGGGACTCAGTATCTTAAATTTAATAAAACAAATTGTTATTAATCTGTATATTGCAAGGTTTTGCTTAGTTTGGGTCGGTTTTTGCTTACCTATCACCGTGTATTTTCACCGAAAAGGCTGCTACTAACACGTTAGCTTCTCCGGAGCAGGTGCAATGTCTCTCTCTGTCTGAGTCTCTGGCGAGTCTGACGAGCGTGTACATAGGACGTAGAGGTCAGGAGAGAAGACTTGACCTTATTGGCTAATGATGATTTTATACTATAGGGTTATTTATTATGTCTTTTTAAATGATTTTTTTAATGATATTTATGAATTTATATTTATATACTCTTTGTCCATATTTATTCTTATTATGAAATTAGGGGATTTTAATCAGTAATATCAATAATTATATTTTTTTATCACGGTTTTAACACTGGGTTACATTAGCAACTGGATCAAAAGATCAATAGTTTAAAAGGCTCATGTGTGAATGTGATCGTGAGTTAAAAAACAAAATTCTATTAATCTGTCTTTTATTTCATGAAAAAAGAGCTACAGCAATTGGATTTTTCCCTTTACACTAAATATTGTAGTTTTTTTAATTCAATTCAGTTTATTTATATAGCGCAGTTTCACAACAGATGTCATCTCAAGGCACTTTACAAGAAGAGTTATTACAATACAATGTTTAATGTAGAAATTAGAGAACCACAGAAGATTGCGTCGTGTAATTCTCAGCAATCCCTCATACTGAGCAAGCATGAAGCGACAGTGGAAAGGAAAAACTCCCTTTTAACAGGAAGAAACCTCCGGCAGAACCAGGCTCAGCACAAGCGGTCATCTGCCGAGACCGTCAGTGGTTTGGAGAATACAGAACAGATACAGAACAGAGATAAAGAACAGAGACACAAAAAGAGCAACAGAAATGATGCAGAAGCTGGTAGCAGGACGTGGAGAATTTTCCGTCACTGCAATGCCATCTTAGTCAGAGTCGTCAAGCAGGGCGGGTCAGGAGCACCTACTGTAGGAAGAGACTAAGAGAAAGCAGGTTAGCGCTTGAACTGACAGCACATCATGCAGTTGGGGAGAAGTAGGAGAGAAAGTAGGAACAGACCCTAATAATGTCCTCCAACAGCCTAGCCTAAAGCAGCATAGCTACTAACATTAACCTGTCTCCTAGCTACTAGGAGACCTAGCTACTAACACTTTCTACCTGGCTTACATTAATCTATCTCTACCTAGCTACTCTACCTCTTCCTATCTCTTCCTAAATTTTGACACTCTACCTGGCTACTAACATTAACCTGTCTCTTCCTATCTACCTGTCTAACCTGACTCTAACTACCTATAAACATATCTCTAACTGTAAGCTTTGTCAAAGAGGAAAGTTTTTAGCCTAGTTTTAAAGATAGACAAATTGTCTGCTTCACGAACCAACCCTGGGAGCCGGTTCCATAGGAGGGGAGCCTGATAGCTGAAAGATCTGCCACCCATTCTACTTTTAGAAATCCTAGGAACTACCAGTAAACCTGCAGTCTGAGAGCGAAGGTCTCTGTTGGGAACATATGGAACAATCAGGTCTCTTATGTATGATGGAGCTAGATTATTAAGAGCTTTATATGTCAGAAGGAGGATCTTGAATTCTATTCTAGATCTCATCGGGAGCCAGTGAAGAGAAACAGGGGAAATGTGATCTCTTCTTTTAATATTCATCAGAATCCTAGCAGCAGCATTTTGGACTAGCTGAAGACTTTTAATTGTATTCTGTGGACTACCTGATAATAAAGAGTTACAGTAATCCAGCCTTGAAGTAACAAAGGCATGGACTAGTTTTTCAACATCACTCCTGGACAGGATGGGTCTAATTTTTGCAATATTCCTAAGGTCAAAAAAGGAAATACTAGAGACTTCTTTAATGTGAGATCTAAATGACATATCTTGGTCAAAAATAACACAGACGTTCTTTGCTTTATTACTGGAGGCTAATGTAATGCCGTCCAGGTGAAGGAGGTTGACTAAGTAGTTTCTTTTTCAGAGCTTCTGGTCCAAAGACGACAACTTCTGTTTTATCAGAATTCAGAAGCAAGAAGTTTAGAGTCATCCCAGTTCTTATGTCTTACAGACATGCCTGTAGTCTACCTAACTGATTGGATTCATCAGGATTTTTCTCATATTTAGTTATGTTAATTAGTCAGGATTAATACACAGCTAGCCTGTAATTAATTAGGTAAAAAAAAAAATATCATCATAGCCCCCCCTGAAGAAAATTCCACCAGCCGCCACTGACTAGGACCCCACAACTACAACCTGTAGTGCATCCACAGTATGAAAATAACAGTGACGTGGCTTTAAACAATGTCTCCACTGTAAAATTTGACAAAATTGAAATAAAGTTCAACCCAATTGGAGTGATCATTTAGATACTTAGCTAAAGCTATAGTTTACAGAGAGGTTAGCAAGGAACAAAAAAATGTTGCTGTGCAAAAATATTAGTTTTTCAAGTCGGGCTCCCTAGAGAAGCTTCCCTTGCTTGCCTGCTCGCACATGTCAACACAAAAGCTTTTCTCCCAGAAACCCATGTTCTGTCTGTCTTTACTGTCAATTTTCAATCACCCTTCATCCCATGGTGTGAAGATGAGAATTCATCAACAGCACACTTTACCATTCCCAAACTCTGTAGATGGTTGCGGACAGGGGAATATTTATAATGTGATAGATTTGGACAATTTTTGTGAGATAGAATTGTCAAATTACCAAATCAAGCTGTTTTTTTCTGACTGACACTTATCCAAGAATGTGCCAACAAAGTATTAGTTTAGGGGATGCGCACGTGCTCCAACTAGATCTTTTGCAATTCTTGTATTTTTTAAATGTGTCTGGCCAAAATATATCCAAGTTACAACTAAATCCTAAGCAAAATATTATGAAGAAAAACAAGTTTTCTGGATGCCTTGCATGGAGATATAGATATAATTTCCTGAAGTTATTCAAACAAAACAAACACTGTGGTAAAAAAAAAAACTGACATGTTTCTTTTTGTGTTGAAAGGACTCGTCTAATTACTTAAATTTTGTCTTTTTGTGTTCAAGGAGTTGCCATTAGTAGCTATGCCAAATACTGCTACAGAAAACTGATGAAAGCGGCGTTGACTGGAGCCAAGAAGGTAAGGATGAACAACATTTCAGAAAAGACTAAGCTGGAGAGACTTGCAGGGCCAAAAATGATCCACTCTACATTAATCATGATGATGTTTACCAAAAAAAACACATTTTAATTGTTACTGCAACGAAGACACCAAAAAATGTGATAAATGTTTACGTCCATCTCTCCCAAATATAGACATTTTACATGTTCCAAACTGTTGTGTGATAAATGGGCACTTTTCTAGTCATATGGACCATTCCCAGTGCTGATGTGAGAGCCACATTTATACTCATACACTGATACACTAATTTGTGGGTGACCGTGGCTCAGATGATAGGTGCTTGTCCTGAAACCGGTGGATTGCCAGTTCAAACCCCCTTCCATCCACCTTAGTTTTTGTGTCTTTGGAGAAGAAACTTCCCCTATCTTTCCTGTTTGTAGTGGTCGGAGGCCTGGTGTTGCCTCGCTTCTAGCAGCATGCCCCAGGGGAGCTGTGGCTACAGTGTAGCCCACCACCCCCAGTGTGTTACTATGTGAATGCAGTGTAAAGCGCTTTGTGGTCCTCTGACTGAAAAAGCATTATACAAATGCAGGTCATTTACCATTTACTACATTCATAGATTAATACAAATTTACAACTTTAATTTTATAACAACGAGACAACATTACCGACAAAGGAACAACAAAAAACAGACAGCCCCGTGCTTCGGTCTAGCCTCAATCAGAAAGCACTGAAACACAACCAAAAATCCAGGAGTGTGAATCGGCCACATCATAAAAAAAGACACTCCCCAGCTAAGGTTATGATCATTTATGATGGCTCTGTAAATGCGATTGAAAACTGTTGTGGCAGCAACAACATTAGCGTTCACGGATACCCAAAGAGCACTATCAGACAAATTATGGGGAAGATTCCTTCTATCCTTGCTTTTCAGCCAGGAATACACACACTCTTTATACATACTGGCTCTTATGACATCCGCCTACACCAGAGAGAAATACTCAGAGCTGACGATTCACAACTGCTCATGGCTCTAAATCAGCTCAATATCTCAAACACCTGTATGTCTGGCCCAGTTCCAGAAGGTAACGATGAGCGATGGTCGAGAGCAAGATCCCTTCATAAATGGATGAAAACAAAATGCTTGAAAAAATGACTCGGCTATGTAAGCAACTTTAAGCTTTTTTGTTTGTTTGTAACTGCTTACCGCTAATATTTTTGCCCATTTGAATAACAGTGCTTCGACACTCAAAACATCGATAGAGCGATCCTTTATTAAAGTTCCCCGAAGGTCAACACTTCAGCTCAGCCTGCAGATAACGGACAGGACGGTAGGGTTGGGCACGTTAGGACGTTAGGTTCCTATTTGGAACCGGTTCTCAGTGCCCAACATCTTAACGTCCGCTTCCGGAACCATTAAGAAGATATTTGAATTTTGATGCTTTTTTTCAGTTCCTAAAAGCCTGCAGCGTGAGCAAAGAAAATTGTACGGGCCACGCACTAGTTTGTTTCTGGGGTTTGTATTAGGTATTACTCCGACCCGCGAACCCCGCAAAATGTCACTTCTCCGAACCATATTCTGTATATAATGTGTATAATTCTGTAAACAACATGGAGAGTAGATGCTGCTCTAAAGTCTTGCTTCATTTACAAAGGATGGATTCGTAAAGTGCAAAACCTGTGATAAACTTAGCGCAAACGGAGGATGTAAAACAAACATGACAAAACGCCTTCGGCAGCTGCGTGGTTTACAGTGTGGTAACGAGTGTACCGTGTTTGATGTGCTGCACGTCGCTCTCCTGTTCCCGTCGCTTCCTCCACTTCGGACTTTTAAACGTCAGACAGTAACTCCCCGTTGGAAGCGGAATCAGGTACATGAAAATTATGATTGTTTTATTCTTTACAGACTAGCATAAGGCAGGATGCAGCTGCTGCTGCTATGCTAACCGGCCAGAGACCCCAGCCAGCAAATAGACAAACCCCATTCACCATGGCAACAAGGGGAAAGCTGTCAGTGGAGCAAATTGCCACGTGCCGCAGAAAAGTTACGGCGTATGTGGTAAAAAGGCTGCAACCCCTTAGCGATGTAGAGTCCCCAACATATAGGTAACGTTAAGTAAATAAGATCAAGATTAAGCCAAATAACTTAGCTGGTAGCTACTTTATCTACCCTTGACTTAAGATACTGTTGGGTCTGACCCATGAGTGTTGAAACTAAGACAGTCTGATTGTTAAGATCAGACAAATTTATTTTCCCCCTCGGCGGCACGCCCCTTCCCCCCCGGCCAAGCCATTCTAACCAATAGCAGAACTATCCGCTTCTTCCCCGTTTCGAATCCGCTGAGCGCTGGATGATCTGCTGCCCTACTTGGCTGGGATAGCAATCTATCAAAGACCCCTGCCGCGGCCTGATTCGTGGCCAATACAAGGAAAGAGGGGCGAAGCGCCCACAACCGGCATAAAAAACAATGGATTAGTATCCATCTTCCTCTTCAAAATTCACTTTAGTGGGGCTTAGTTCTTTTCAGGGGACTGAAAGAAGAGATCTTCCTTCGCAAGACGTCTTCTGGATTTTGTCCTCCCTTCCTGCAACCAAGCCCCTTTCAATAGTTTGGCTGGCCCCAAACTTTTTGTTCAAACCGCCACCAACAGGCTAATTATCTGGGGGCGGATCAACCATATAGACAGGTACCATCAAATCTGTTTCCATACAATGATTAACGTGCTCTTGCTTGGTCTGAGACGGACGAAACAGAGCCATTTCTTGAGTATGGAATCAGAACACGTCAGCTAGAATCATTAGCTGCAGATATAGAGAAGTTTGACCCAGATGATAAAAACTCAAACATCGATGATTACCTGAGGGAGGTAGAAAGATGCCTTTTGGACCTGCCCAATCCCTCCACACGCTTAAATTGATTTGGAAGACTACGTCCAGAGTGGTCCATAATCACATAGAATCCCTGCTTCCAGCAACCAGGGAATGATTACTCTAAACTCTTCGAAGCACTCAGACATGAGTACTCAGTGTACGCTGACCAGGCATCAGCTACACTGGGGGCCTTCTCGGTGGTCCAAAAGCAAAATGAACCACCTAGAGATTTTTATAGGAGACTCCGCGCAGCGTACTTCCAAGGTCGGACTACTCCAGGCCTGAAAGAAGACCCCACCTTTAAGTCATTGTTTCTTCACAACTTGCATTAAACCATACGCTTTGACGTTACAATGCATTGCAGGATGAAGAAGTTAAAGATGTAGAAGATCAGGAGGTTCGCTCAGCTAGCATGGGAAACCGGAAGCAGGTCCAGACAGCCAGATAGCGAACCCAGATAGAGGTCAGGAAGGGCAGTCTGGCCCTGGAGGGGAGGGAAGCTCCTCCCACCAGAACGAAGGCTGCCGTAAAAACACAACAGACACAACAAAAGCAGAGGGTGGAGGTTTGTAGAACCTAAGGCCTCGAAAATCGGACTACACCCAGTCTGACAGAGGTCCACCCCAGCCAAACCAGGTGAGCCAGAGACAGTTTGGACAGGATAAGTCAGAAAGTAAACACTTGACACAGGAAGATTTAGAAAATGTCTGCCGCAGGTTTTTCCTCTAAAGCTGTACAGCAGCTGAGAGACACGATGACCTCATCAGCAACACCTGCTCCTCCAATAGGAGGTGAAGAGAAACCTCGTCAGCAAGGCTAGACAGGCACGCGGCTCCGGCCACCAAGATCCATCCGGTCGGCCGAGGAGCCACACCCCCAGCTCACCTAGGGCCCCTCAGGACCCCACAGGTAAACACATATCAGATAGCTTCCATAATCCAGAACCTACTTTGAAGGCTAAATCAACAATCAGTTAAAATAGCCGAAGAACAGCTGATAAAATAGAACTTTTCTCCAAATTTCAGCCTAGAAAAGACTCAGCATTGTTCAATCACTGATCACTATATGGTTTATTCTCAGACAATCTCAGATGCTCCAGTGGAGTAAGGAGACTCCAGATTGTTAACTCCCTGTTAAACCAAGCTTGTCTAAAAATATCCTCAGTTTTTTATTTTATTTTATTTTTTTAACGTGTCCTGTCTAGCAGTATGCTACTCAGAATTGGTGTCTGAGTACCAAGTACAAGCCCAACAGTTTTACTTTCCCAAGCAGAGTATTACAGCTTCGCTGTAGTACGCCACTTGATGTATATGTATGAAAAATCTTTATTAGTGATTACTGTGGGTTCAATTTCCTGACGTCATGGACATTAAACCGAGACAAGAAGGGAGAAAGGAAGAAGGTGAAGAAAAGAAACCGGACCAACAGAGGGGCGAACTGACGACACAAGCAAGGGAGGCAAACAAAGAACACAAGAAAACATCCCAGTCCTCCACCTCTGCCGGACGGCAGAGAAACAGTAATACAAAACAAAAACAACAAACTGTACAGAACCAAACCAATAGTTCGGATCTAGTAGAATAAACTAAGAATTACACATTCACTACACACAAGCATGGATTGATGAACATAATACAAATGTTTCTGGTAAGCTCAAAGTCAAGGTCAAGGTAAACTTTATTATCCCTCAGAGGGAAATTCATTTGGTCATCATTTACTAACACACTCCTTAGAAATGACATGGACATAAAACTAGCAAACAACAACAACAAAAAGTAAAATACATACTGTACATAAAAACTGTAAATACATACTGTACAATGTAGGCTAAAAGTGCTGAGACAAGATAAATTGGAAGAGCCTATGTTTTAGGTCTGCTGTTATATAGTCTAATTGCAGTAGGCACAAAGGACTTATTATATCTACTAGTCCTAATTTTCCTTTGCAAAAGCCTGTTGGACCTGTTACTTTCCAGGAAAAACTGGTGAAGTGGATGGGTTGGGTCATTTAAAATTTGTTGTGTTTTACTGATGCAGAGGTCGTTAAAAAGTTGAGCAACCGATACCTGATTGATCCTGATGATTTTGCTCGCCGCTTTAACTGTATTTTGAAGTTTCTTTTGGTCCTTTACGAGCATATTTCCGTAGGCACAAATAAGACCAAATTGCCTACGGAAATATGCTCGTAAAGGACCAAAAGAAACTTCAAAATACAGTTAAAGCGGCTACACTTTGTAGGAGGGCTTTATTTTCAGGCTTTTGACCTGAAAATAACATGCTGTAAAACAAATAATAACAAAAATAAAAGAGACTTCGTACAGAATCTCAGTGATAATTTAACTTATCTGTAGACAATCTTTTATTAGGACACATCCTAATTTATTCCCATTTAAAAGGGCTAAAACACTCAAAGTGCTAATATTAACGTTCTACAGTCCTCAAAATTTACCAGGCATACAGAGCCTGAGTGGGGAAGTCCAATTATTAATTCAAAGTCAATTAGAAGTTAATTTCATACTTTCTCATCGTTGAAAACCAAGCATATAGATGCTCAAATCTATTCTAAATATGCGATGTGAAAAGAAACATCCATATCCAATTTTAAACTCCATCAATTTGAGAAAAAACTAAATCCTAAAACTCTTATTCCTAATTGTGATCCGTGCACCAAAACAAAAGTTGCACACTTGATTAAAAACATGAATAATTGTCGTTGTGGCCTAAAATTTGACGCTCCCCAACAGATTGTCGTGCTATTATTATTTAAAAGATGCAGGAATGGAAACAAAGATTGAAAGGGTGGGAAACCACTGGCTGGTCAGCACACCAATGTTGGATCTTTAATGTAATTCGAGCAGCATGACACAATCACCAAAGTTAAATTGCTCAACCAGACAATGTTTGTGACTGTCCTACCGGGGGCAGTGTTGCACATCGGCGACACCATCCTCCATCATCTGGATACGGACAGACATGATACAGAAATTGAAATATTGGACGCATTTAATGGCTACAACTCTCGTATTGACACACAAATTGAGCAACTACTAATAGAGTGGACCAAATTGGTTAAATTTAATCTGACACCTGCGGCATTAACACTTACCCCTCTATTTCAATTTCCAAAGAAAGACAATTGGTCAGAATCCTACATTATGATCTTTACCTTGATTGCGCTTGTAATCGGATGGATCATCACTGGAGCGATGGTTTACACCGCTTGCAAGAAGTTACACAATTGCGTGCTAGACTTAACGCCATGACCTTCATTACACCCAGTTTCATAGCCAATCCTAGGCCCAGGGTGCAAGCAGACACCTGTGTCTGATGGACGTCAAGTTCGCCGATCTGCCGCCTCTTTCCCCCCCACCTAATGTTACCCCTTTCCTTAACCACACGTCATGGTCAAAAAACAAAACAAAAAAACAAACACAATACAATATTTTTTATGTTGTTCTTCTTTATCGTTTGTTTTATATACCTTTGTTTTTCTTGTTGGTTCATTAAGTTGACCCAGGTAATCCTTTACTCATTGTCTCATGTTTTCTTTTATATGAGTTTAAGTTTTGTTAGTTAGACTCCACCCAGGTGTCTCCACCCAGGGTATGGTTCACCAAAAACATTTTGAGATACATGTGTCCAGGTAGCTCTATAGACTGCATCCCGCACTTCCACTTTTTACAGCTAAGGGGAGCATGCTGGGACATATATCATCGAACCCATACCATTTTTTTATTTTTCTCTCACTTTTGTCATAACTCTGAGTAAATGGACGATGGACTGAGTAAATTGCGTAATATACTGTTCCACCTGCCATTTCACAATGGACCTAATCGTTCTTTGTGCTCATGGATGGTTTCACCCACTGTTTCACAATGGACTGAATCATTTGCGTTCATGGACTGTTTGCCCCTCATTCCGTAAATTAACTTTATCAGTGTCGCATTCATGGACTGTTCATTCGCCCAAATTTACTGCTCTACTCCATCCCCACTACACAACACAACAACAAGCTGGTAGATAACTTTTTCTCTAAAGTCTCAGACATCATTGATACCATTGCTCCAACTAAAGTTAAAGTAGTCTCAGGTAGAAACAAGTCTCCATGGACAGCAGTTCTCTAGTACGTAGTGAAAATGGGGAGTGCCGCCAGGCCAAAAGAAAATGGAGGAAAACTCAACTTCAGGTTCACTATAAGATCTACAAAAACAGGCTGAACAAATATAACTTGACTTTGAAAACTGCAAGAGAAACCTTCTTCTCTGAAATCATTAACAGAAACATTAATAACGCTCGTACTCTATTCGCAACAGTTGAAAGACTAACCGATCCTCCAGTGACAGCAGCTCCTGAGCTACACTCCACTAGGTCCTGTATTGAATTTGCCAACTTCTTCACTGAAAAGATTCTAGAAATTAGAATATCAATCTGTAAAGCAGCACCCAACCCACCACCATTTTCACTCACATGTAAAAAATAAGGCAGATAAAATGTCTGATTTTAAAAAACTAAATCAATCACATCTTGATGAAATTATTAAACAGCTAAGCTCCTCCTCTTGCTGCTTCGATATCTTACCAACACCTTTTTTAAAGAAAGTTATCCCTGTCATTAAGCCTGATCTGATGCAAATAGTTAACTCATCCCTCCAGTCAGGTATCTTCCCCCAGGCCCTCAAAAAAGCAGTTATCAGACCCCTATTAAAGAAGAACAACCTAGATAATACACTGATGCAGAATTATAGGCCAATCTCTAATCTCCCATTCATCAGTAAGATTATTGAAAAAGCTGTATCTCAACAGTTAACTACATTCCTGACAACGAACAACTCCTTAGATAATTTTCACTCTGGTTTCTGTGCCCATCACAGCACTGAGACTGCCCTCGTCGAAGTTTTCAAAGACATCCGCATAAATACAGATAGTGGCAGAACCACAGTTCTGGTTCTGTTGGAGCTCAGTGCAGCGTTTGACACTGTTGATCATAAAATATTACAAGAATGAGTGGAGAGCTGGGTCGGACTCACTGGTACAGCACTTCAATGGTTTGAGTCTTACCTCAAGAATATGAAGTTTTTTGTGTCCATCAGAAATTTCTCATCAGAAAACCAGAAATCACATGTGGGGTCCCCCAAGGCTCCATCCTGGGTCCCCTCCTATTCAATATTTATATGCTCCCACTAACCAAGATTATAGCAGCCAATAAAATTAGTTACCATAACTATGCAGACGACACTCAGCTACATTGTCACCAGGTGACTTTGACTCTCTCCAGACCTTAAATGAATGCATTGAACAAATAAACGACTGGATGTCCCATAACTTTCTCCATCTAAACACAAACAAAACAGAAGTAATTATTTTTGGACCTGAGGAGGAACGATCCAGAACCAGCACACAGCTTCAGCTAATACAACTAAAAACGACTCATCAGGTCTGTAAAGTGTAATACTGGACTCAGACCTGAACCTCCAGGGTCACATAAAGACAATAACAAGGTCAGCCTTCTATCACCTGAAGAACATCTATAGGATTAAAGGACTGATGTCGCAGAAGGACCTTGAAAAACTGATGTATGCGTTCATCTTTAGTCGGATTGATTACTGCAACAGCGTCCTAACAGGTCTACCTAAAAAGTCAATCAGACAGCTGCAGCTGATCCAGAATTCTGCTGCCCATGTTCTCACTAGAACCAGGAAAGTAGAACACATCACCCCAGTTCTAAAGTCCTTACACTGGCTCCCTGTAGCTCAGAGAATAGACATTAAAATACTCCTACTACTTTATTAACCATTGAACGGTTTAGCACCAAAGTATGTTGGAGATATGTTTATCACTATACCAACCTAGCAGACCACTCCAGCTCTAGCTTACTAAACATTCCTAGAATTAGAACTAAACGGGGAGAGGCAACTTTCAGCTTCTATGCTCAACAAATCTGGAAAAAACTTCCAGAAGAATGCAAAAATGCTGAATCGCTTGGCTGTTTTAAATAAAAGATTAAAACTCCCCTATTCAGAGCTGCATTTGAATCTTAAATTGTGTTTTTGATCACTCTTTCATTCTCGTGAGGTGATTTTTATTCTTATTTTTTAACCGATTGTTTTATCTGTTTTTAATCTATATTATTTTGCATAAATTTGTTAGTTATTGATGGATTAATTGATTGTGTTTTATCTGATTTTAATCTATACTAAATGCATTTCTTTTAGTAATGATGTGTTTTAATTTTCTTATTTTTATCATGTATTTGGTTTCTCTACCACTGAATCATGTAAAGCACCTTGAATTGCCTTCATGTTGAAAGTGTGCTATATAAATAAAATTGCCTTGCCTTGCCTAGCTCATCTGCAATTGACACATTGTCATGTGCAACTAAATGAAATACAATCACCCTAAAATCTTGTATGGTCACACACATACACACTGCTATCTGAGCTCTGACAAACATTTCTGATGATGCCACACCCACTCTTTAATTTGCTCCTCCTTCAACTAGAGGGATGGACCACCTAGATGTGCCACTGGTTACACAGTTCTGTTGGCAACTCGGTGATAACTGGAAAGCTTTTTACTAGAAGTTCAACTCATAGAATAATCTAAAAACACATGTAAACCAACCTAATGGTCTGTTTTGTTATTTTCTTACCACCTGGTGTTCAAAATCCCTGAAAGATATTAGATAAACTGGCATATACTGTATATATAAATATAGCATCTAGTGCCCAAAAGCTGCATAGACTACTCATTACATCGACTACAGAGCACCGTTTGGTGAAATTATCTGGTGCAGATGTTGGGCTGACCAATTACTGGCATGCATGCTGTTAAAAAATAACAGTAAAAAAATTGGGCTCTATGCGGAAATTATCTACAGCCCTTGCGTCAACAGATAATGGCATTACTTGTCCCCGACCTATGCAGACGGAGAAGTATAAACTAAGATTACGACAAATATGTATATTTGCCTTATTTTGCCTTACTTAGCAGATAGAAGGTCTACTCCAAGATGTTTTGTTTTACCTTAATCCTATCTGTGGTTCCAGTTATTCATATTTCCTATCTTAAAAGGGAATTCCGTTTTATTTCAACCTGGACCTTATTTTTTTGCAAATTGTATGCTTTTTTACTCACCCTGAGAAGTTTGGAGCCAGTCTGAGCCGTTCAGCCTTATATATATTCACTTCCTCCATCAGTGGACATCCGTAGAACGGGAGTGGTAGGTCCAGGACAAATTTTGCTTGTGATAAGGTTTAAGCTTCCCGAAAACGCAGTAATTTTACCATGTTTATATTCCCCTTTTACTTATAAACGCCTCCGAAGTGTTTGATTCTCCTCCGGACCGATTCGGACGTAATAAATATTTACGCTGCAGCAGGATTGTTGAAAAAAAAAACTGAAATTCCCTTAACAGTCGTGCTGCAGCATAAATGTGTATTACATCCGAATCAGTCCGGAAGAGAATCAAGAAGCACTTCGAAGTGGTTCGTAAGTCCAAGGAGGATGTAAACATGGTAAAATCACTGCATTTTTTGGGCAGATTAAACCTTATTAAAAGTGGAATTTCCCTTGACCCGAGCACTACCGTTCTACGAATGTCTGCTGATGGAGAAAGTTAGTTAAATATTGCTAATTGGCTCAGACTGGCTGAACATTTTTTAGGGTGATTAAAAAACCTTTAAATTTGCTAAAAATTAAGGTCCAGATTGAAAAAAAAACCGGAATTCCCCTTTAAGGAAACATGATACTGGTTTTAAATGTATAAGTTCTTCATTCATACATATTTTACTAAGTGGTTCAAAGTAGCCATGTGTTAAGATGGTCCCTGTGACTCCCAATAAGACCCAAAAGGTTCTGTGTGTGTCTCATCAGGGGCTGCAGAAACCCTCCCTTGAGGAAATCCAGCATGCCAGGAACGCCATTTTTAGTCCATCCATGTTTGGCTCTTCATTAGAGGAGGTAATGGCCCTTCAGAAGGAGCGATATCCAGACCGGCAGCTGCCCTGGGTCCAGACTCGTCTCTCTGAAGAGGTTTTGGGTCTCAATGGAGATCAAACAGAGGGCATTTTCAGGTGAGTGAGGCATCAAAGAAAAACAAAAGTGAGGCAGCAGCTGGGTAAAAGTTTGTTTTAGTGGTGACTCAAATGGCATGACTTAAACATCATTTCTAGAACTCTGGTTGCAGGCTGCTCTTTAGTTTTCTTACATCATCATTGTCTTTGGTAATATTTAGAAGCCAGCTTTTTGTTAACAGGAAGCAAGCTGCTACTTCTGTTCCAGTAAGAATTGGAGATGTGCATATAAATAAAACAGACAAAATACAGTACAGGCCAGAAGTTTGGACACACCTTTCATTCTGTGCGTTTTCTTTATTCACATGACTATTTACATTGTAGATTCTCACTGAAGGCATCAAAACTATGAATGAACACATATGGAATTAAGTAGTACTTTCACAAAAAAAGTGTGAAATAACCTGGCCTCCGAAGTCACCAGACCTGAACCCAATTGAGATGAAATGGGTTGAGCTGAATCTCAGAGTGAAGGCAAAAGGGCCAAAAAGTGCTAAGCAGCTCTGGGAACTCCTTCAAAACTGTTTGAAAACCATTACAGGTGACTACCTCTTGAAGCTCAAGAGAATGCAAATCAGTAATCAGAGCAAAGTGTGGCTAGTTTGAGGAATCTAAAATTTAACACATGTATTCAGTTATTTCACCCTTTTTGTTTAAGTACATTGAGTAATTCCATAAATTATGTGTTCATTCATAGTTTTGATGCCCTTAATTGATCATCTACAATATAGTCATGAAAATAAAGAAAGCTCTTTGAATGAGAAGGTGTGTGCAAACTTTTGGACTGGACTATACATATAACTAATTAGGATGTTTCAGGGGTGAATGGAGGTGTTTGGACCACCCTGGTGAAAGCTTGGACCCCTCTGAAAGAAATTTAAGTTGTGGCTTATAATCGACCAAAGCCTACATTCTATTATCTGTGTCCTACATGTATCATGTTTAGAGGACTCTTGAATTAGGCTTTCAGACCAGCCCTAAAATGCTCCATCAAACATAGTGCTGTGTTGAAACAAAAAAAATGATTCTGAATTTATACTTATAAAAATTCCTAATGGTTAATTCATACGTCAAAAAATGTATTTAATTGTTTAATATTGTATGCCCTTTTTACAGCTAAAATAAGAAGAAAAGTCCAGAGGGCCATTTTAAGGCTTTATTCAACTGAATCAGAGTGTATCAGATCGTGATAATTGTTTCAAAAAATTGACAACTGAAATCAAATCGATTCTAGAAATTTGAGTAGAGAGCCAGCAAACATATCACTGAACCTGTTATTATTTTAACCTTGTGGAATATGAACCTTGTACAAAAACACCACGATTAGCCACTTAGTCACTTTTAGTTTTTCTGGGATTTTTTATGACATTCTGCAAATAATTTGTGGGTGCATGCTAACCTTTCAAAAAAAATTCCTTGTTTTAAGTACTTATGAAAATTTACCAAAGCTCTGTAGTCCTTATCAGTGGAAGTCAGCTTACCATAGCTAATCTGATTCTTTGGTTGATATAGAGTGTTTTATCTACTCAGCTGTCAGATTGGAAGGTTCAAATCGGATTATAAATTCAGGCTTTTTAGACTGTTAATGCAATTCAGTTCAGTATAATTAATAAATGAGTATTTAATTTGCAGCACTTAACAATAAGGGCTGAATCTCAAAATTCCAAAAAAATCACACAAAATTGAGTGTGCTGCAAACATTTTGATATAGTTGGTTGTCCTTCATTTCTGGGTGATCTACTAATATTGTGTGAGCAATTTATAACAGGCAAAAATGGCAGTATTCAAATGAGGATTTATCACCCACTGCTGTGTGTGCCAGCCTTTCTGTGCCATGCACTGCGCAGGGATTCATTATGCATTTTTGGCAAAAAAAGGACAAAAACAACTCCAAAATCTTTGGCTACTTTAAGGCTAAAATGTATTCCAGAGTCTGACTGATTAAATATGCAGGTTGTCCGCAAAAAGGCTGCTCGTAGTCCTGAGATATTCTACTGAAATTTTTAAAACGCAGCTCACTTTATCACGGTCTCTATCAAATGTAGGGCTGCCAAAATCAATTATTTTGCCGATTATTTGACTTATGTTCAAAACGTGTGTAATGCATGAGCAAGCAGCTGCTCTAATATTTGCGTGTTACCTGGAAGTGTTATGTAAACGCCTCCGCTCCAGGCGGCGCTCCGTGCAGGTAGCCAGTATCAGCAGCTCCAACTAATTATCTTAACTGTACAGTACTCTATTTTTATAACTTTTGTACATGATGTAAATATTTGTTCTTCTGTACAAGTTATGCGTTTTTCTCTTCTGTGTCCTGTTCTGTTTGTAAATCTGTTTTTTTGCTGCTGTTACGACCAAATTTCCACCTGTGCGACAATAAGCCACTTCGATATTGCGATGAGTGCAATGCATTCTGGGGTTTTGGATCCCAAAACTGGCAAAAGTGAACATACATATATAGGGAAAGCTGCAAAATGGATGATTTTGAACAGTGAAAAGTCGATTAACTTAAAACATACCCACCATAGAGGGCTTCCTGTGTCTGCGAAGCGTAAGAAAGAACTATGTGCACCAGCGTATGCAGCTACAGTTCAGAAACTAATGGTTGTTTCTACGAAAGAAGAGGAAAGTGACGTAGTCCAGGCTGGTTATACCGGGTTGTTGACATTGCAAGGAGTGACAATACTGGACCGACAAAGACTGTTATTTTTATTTGATTTTGTTTCTTTCCTTGTATGTGTCCTGTCTAGCATTTTTATACTTGGCGTCTGGGTACCAATTACAATCCCAACAGATTTACTTTCCTGAGCACAGCATTATGGCTTTGCTATAGTACTCCACTTGATATATATGTATAAGAAGTCTTTATTTGTGATTACTGTGGGTTTAATTTCTTGAAGTTATGGACACGAAATTGAGATAAAAAGGGAGAAAGAAAGAAGATGAAGAAAAGAAACAGGACTGGTAGAAGTGTGAACTGACGATAAAAGATAGGGAGGCAAACAAAGTACAAGTAGTAGCGACTCAGACAAAAAGGAGGTCAGAGATGTATACATCCAGAGCCCCCAAAGTACAGGAGCCACTGGCGGACCAACGCAGGGCCGACTGCCCACCAAGAGAGGAACAGATGGACGCCCCAAGGGAACACCAAGCAGCCGCAATGCTGGGGCCCGGGAGGTCACAGAGACGAGCCCACTGGCTCTGCTGGAAACCAGCTATGCCATGGCGTACGTCAAGAATGGAGAAATCGCGTTAGTAGTGAGTTATTATGCCATTGAGCTGGTCAGTTAGTTAATTGAACATCTTACTTGTAGCCCTATGAGGTGAGATCAAGGCTGCATTTTCTAACACAATTTGGATTAGGTTAAAAGTCTGCATGTTTGTTTGTATTCATTTGCTATGAATGATGCACTCCTGTTTGGTGTGGACAATTTAATTTGCAGTCACAAAAGTACATACACCAACAATCTAGCTCTAGCTGACCCCAATTGTCTTAACTGCACATGTGCTTGAGGGGCAGAAAGGCAGACAGAAATGATAAAGAGACGGTTTAGAGAGAAAAACAAAGCTTTCAAAAACAACAACTATAAAGTCGATTACTAAATTTTCTGTCGACAATTTTACTCGTCGACGTTGTCGTGAGGAATCGTGGCTTACTATTACTATTAGGTTACAATGTATGTGAATATTTTTGTTTTGTTTGTCAGTAATTAACTTATGTTGAATGTGGTTGCGTAAAGTTAAAACATGCCTTTTAGAGGCGGTAAAATCCCACTGCACCTGGAACACCTACTTATTTGGATGTTCTGCTCCAATATTTTCCGTCTTCCCACAGAAATGCCCACATTGCATATTCATCAAGGGTAAAGTTGCTAAAAGGATTGCACACATCTTGCTGCTGTTTTACCAGGAGCAGTCTTACATGCCCATAGTTAGTAAATCTTGCTGCTTGTTGTTGCGCCCGCTGAGAGGTTTTCAGTCGTTTTAACAACTGCAAACCTTTGATAAATCAGGCCCTATGTATTGTTTTATTTAAGGTTTTAGGTAACTAAACCTAATCTAACTGAATAACTTTTCTAAATTATATTTTTTGAAGAAGACATCTATGCATAACTTTAACACCCTGTCTTTGACCTCTAGGGTACCAGGGGACATAGATGAAGTCAATGCCCTAAAGCTGCAAGTTGATCAATGGAAAATTCCCACAGGACTGGAAGACCCACACATCCCAGGTGAACATATGTACTATTCCCACACATACTCTATCGATTCTATCATAGAACTAAAAATTGTAATACTTAAGTGTCATGAATTTGGTCATCTGAACAAGTCAATCTAGAGCAGTTCAAAAAGTTAAACAGACTGACTGTTGTTAAGCAGGCTGGTCTCACAATCAGGGGAAATCTGGATCACAGGCTGGTAAGCCTACCACTGAGCTACAGCTGCCCTGGAGAAAAAACTCATTCAATGTGTTTGGAAGAGGGACTGGAAAGAATTTGCGGTTTCTACATCTCTCTGACTTCTCCCTTGGCACACCATTCATTTATTTATCCAAATTTATGCTTTGCTGGTAGCAGAGGCGTCCCAAGGTCCCTCAGGGGCCCCAAGCAAGACATTGTGTGGGACCCTGAGGACCCACTGAGGAAGGCCCAATGCCAAAATTTGTCCATGTGATTAAAGACAAATTATTGCATAGTGCAGCCTCATTCTTTATTTTAAAATATTGATATCACTGGGCCATCACTCTTAAAGACTTTGCACACATAATTACTTGCCCTCAGGACATGAAAAATGTAAAAAAAAAAATATTCATCCAATATACATATATATATGTTTATACATATATATATATATATATATATATATATATATATAACAACATCATACAGTCAATTATTACACTTTTAAAACAAGAGCCTTCGATAAAATACAATGTGTTCTATATATCTGCTCAAATCTTGTATGGGCTCATAGTCATCTGGTGATATTGTAATGTAGAGCTATGTAAAATCTGCATAATTATGGTAATTTATGTTGTTTGTTATAATCTGAGATAGAAGGGGGATGTAAATTATAATTAGGAAAGGCCCTAATATGGAAGCTCTTTGTTTTGAAGATCAACTTGTTTAAATGTTCTAACTTTGCTATGTTTTGTGGTCTCAGCTTCTTTGCTAAAACTCTGGTACCGGGAGCTGGAAGAGCCGTTGATCCCTCATGAGTTCTACGAGGAGTGTATCAGTAACTATGACAACCCAGAGGCTGCTGTCAATGTGGTACTGGGCCTACCACACATCAACAAGCTGGTACTCTGCTACCTCATTCGCTTCCTACAGGTAATGCACTCACAGTGATGTACTGGTATGAAAATTTACTTTAGTATCTTATCATCTGATCCACGAGGGACGAACCAGGAGCCAGGGCCCTTAATTATGAAATGTTTGTAGAAACTGTCCTATGACAGTTCTAACCTTCGAATGAAATTTAGAGTTTTCGTACGAGTCAAAAGTCTGATTTATGAAATGTGCGGTGGCCACTCGTATGCATGTTCCTCCGCAATCATGGGGTGATAAATCCCACGTGTGTACCTATATGCTCATGCTCATTGACAATTGTTTGGATACAGAAACGCCCTCAATTAACCATATTTGGTAACACCACATCATCTATCACATGCACTAAGTCCTGCATTCTTCCTTAAAATAATGAAAAAGAGAAAAAAAAAGGAATATCAGTGACACAGAGATCGAGGTGAAACATAGGTGGAGTAATAAAAAAGTATTCATGCTGAACAGACTTTATGAAAAGATGACATAGTTAGTACAAATTCATTTCAACACCGATAGTTTTTGCCTTCCATTATCAGCTGTTTCTCTGCTTCATCTAGCCCCTACCCACCCACAGCACACAGTGGTTATATTTCTGCTCCAGACATTAAAATGTGACAAAGTAGCATTTCATTTGCTGTCACTAACTTTGGTAGAAATCCTTAAATTCTTTGAAAAAAAAATAAATACGTTAAATTAGTCCTGAACATTGCTTTTTGGTTCAGCTCAGGGGGAACCAATAAAATAAATAACTGGACCTGGGAGAAAGTGACAGAGGCAGTAAATGCTGTCAGGACAGTGGACATGTTCTTGTTGGAAATAAATGAATAAATGGTTCGATATCAAACTGAATTTAATAAAACGTCCCACAGCACACAGCTGGGCCAGATCTCCTACTAAGGGTGCTCCAATCATCATATTTGACACTTGTGTGGCCATGCGTAATTGGAGACACAGGTTTTGCTGCCATCAGTACAGCAGAAAAAAATGTTAACCTGTTTCTATAATAAGCGGGGCCATCTAGTTTTCACAGTACCATTTGCTAATCTTTTATTTATGAGTGTAACAACATCCCATTACGCTGAAGCACTTGATATATCAAATTAAAAAAGCATATGGAGAAAGCAGACCCCCGCCCTCAACTGCAGATTGTGAGTGACAAGACCTCAATGCATGATCACCCCCAAAATTAAATTATGTATTTCTGGGCAAATTTCTAACATTTCCTGAAAGTTTATTTAAAATCCGTCCATAACGTTTTTTTTGTTTTTTTTGCTAAAAGACAGAAAAAGGGCAATATGGCTGCCTGTTGACAAGGGCGATAAACTTTTACTTTGACAGAAAAACTCCCAGTGTTGCAGTTCCTCTGTTCTAACACTAGATGCTGTGCATACACATGATTCGAAGTGTACTTATTTTTAAGAAAAAGTACAAATTTATAAATACCAAACAATGCGTAGAATTCTTATTCTGAAAAGTTGAAAAGAAGCACGACTGTGTACCAAACAGCGGGGGTGTAAATGTACATAGTGACAAGAACAGCTGGACCGAGAACCTAAAAATAAATGAGGAAAGAATCAAGTTTCTGATAGACATAGGAGCTGATTGCAGTGTAATTTCAGCAAAGGCATTTAAGACTCTAAATGTAGACTGCAGGCTTGTAGCATCACGATGCAAGTTAGGGGCGCATTCAGGTCACAAGATGGAGCCACTAGGAAAAGCATCACTCAAATGCAGCTATACAGGTCAAAATTAAAATATGACTTTAAAATAGGGGAGACTGATGTTCCAGCAATACTGGGAAGACAGTCAAACACAAAGCAAAAAATACTGAAAAGGTTATTCACCATGAAAAAGGCAGAAGACATTATAAAAGAATATGAACATCTTGTCAAAGGACTTGGATGTCTGCCCGGTGAACAGAAAATTAAACTTGACCCGAAAGGTAAAGCTGGTGATACACCCAAATAGAAGAATGTTGGTGCCTTGAATGCACAAAAATGGAACAATCAAATGTGATCACAAAACACTATGAGTCAACTCCTTCAGTAACAGCATGGTAACAGCTGAATCACAGAAGATGATCAGGATTTGCATGGATCCCAAAGATCTCAATCCTGCTATTAGAAGATAACATTATCCAATTTTTACTGTGGAAAAAGTAGTGTCATGCATCCCTAATGCAAAAATATTCTCAGTGTTGGATGTAAACCAAGCATTTTATCTGATAAAGCTGGATGAGGAGAGCTCCAAGCTCTGTACCTTCAGCCCACCCATTGATGAAGATAAATATTCAAGGTCCTTGCCTTCGGGATATCATCAGCCAGTGAAGGGTTCCAAAGATAAGTGGCCCATATGATTGAAGGGTTGTATGGTGTTGTCAACATCATTGAGGATCTGTTGGACTGGGGAAACACGATGGAGCAACATAAGAGATTACGAAAGTTGCTGTAGAGAGCTGAAGAAAATGATTCAAGAAAGCTAAGTGCAAGTTTATGATGATAAGAGGTTGAATACATCGGACACACGTTATGTGCAGAGGATGTGAAGCAAGATGAGGAAAAGATTCGAGCCATAACTCAAAATTCCACCACCCACTGAAAATCATCTGATGAGATTTATGGGTATGGCCCAAAACCTAGGTAAATTCATGCCCAATCTGTCTGAAATATTTGCACCGCTCAGGAAGCTGATACAAGGAGAAACAGCATGGCACTGGAATGAGCCTCAACAGAGAAGCTTTGACTAGCTAAAAAAAGCTAATCATATGAGCACCATGTCAACAAAGCCGTGACCCTCTCAGTAGATGCATGTTCTGAGTGCATCGGAGCAGTGATTCTACTAAATGAACAGCCTGAAGCATACGGCTTGAGAGCGCTCAAAGAATGTCAGTGGAGATATGCACAAATTGAAAAAGAACTTCTAGCCATAGTATATGGTTGTAGTGAGTTCCACCCATACTTATATGGCAGAGAGGCGCACGTAGACAGCATATTCAAAAAAGCTCTCATCTAGCTCCCATAAGGCTACAACGGATCCTTCTGCTGCTGCAAAAATACAATGTCAAAGTCACCTACAAGCCAGGTAAAGACCTTCACATTGCACATGCTTTAAGTCATGCTTATCTGAACAAGCCTGAAGAGGATCTTCTGGACGAGGAGCTGCAAGTAAATGTGTGTTGATTACTTCTCCAAATACTCAGAAATCATGAAACTGACTGACCTGGCCAGCAAAGGGGTAATAAATGTGATGAAATCCATTTTTGCAAGGCATGGAATTCATGATGTAGTGATCTCCAATAACGGTCCTCAATATGCTAGGGAGGAATTCAAGTGCTTTGCAGAAAGTTGGGAGTTCACTCATGTTACATCAAGCCCAGAATATCCCCCAATTGAATGGACAAGTAGAAAGGACAGTGCAAAAATCAAGAAGATGCTCAAAACAATGCTGGTAAATATAGCTAGCTCTTAACTACCGAAACGCACCACTAGAGGACATAGGACGGTCACCTTCACAAAAGCTGATGGGGCGTAGGGTGAAGACAACATTGCCTGCATCTGCAGCGGCACTCACGCCAATAGTGCCACTAGATGTGCACGACAAACTAAAGTAGAAGCAAGCAAAACAGAACAGATACTGTGATTGGCATGCTAGATTGCTTCCTGAATTGCATGAGGGAGAGCACATAAGGATACAGTTAGGAGACAAGTGGAAACCAGGAGTGGTGATAGGAAAACATAACCAGCCGAAATCCTATGTGGTTGGTACCCTGGAAGGAAGGATCTACAGATGTAACAGAAAACATCTTAGACAAACAGCTGAGATGGACTATCAACCTGCTCTTGATCAGGACGGTGTTAACAAGGAGACAGACTGTGATGACAACATGGCAGTCAAAAGGACTGGTACACACACATTCATCAGCACCAGAAAAGAACACTGACACTATTAAAACATCTGTGCTGTCACAACCTTATCATACCAAATCAAGAAGAATGGTTAAAACCCCACTGAGATACAGGGAATGACTGGTATGTATATATGGACATCCATCCATCTATCTTCTCCCGCTTATCTGGGGCCGGGTTGCAGGGGCAGTAGCTTAAGCGAGAGAGACCCAGACTTTCCTCTCCTCAGCCACTTGGGCCAGCTCCTCGGGAGGAATCCTGAGGCCTTCCCAGGCCAGCCAAGAGACATAGTCCCTCCAGCGAGTCTTTGTCGACCACTGGGCCTCCACCCGGTGGGAGTTGCCCAGAACACCTCACCAGGGAGGACAATATATGGACAATGTTCGATTAAAGTTGAGTTTGTTGTAAAAAACAAAAGTTAATAAGCTCAAGCAGTGAGTTAATTATATATGCTGTAATGTCTGTGTGATAAAGAAGGCACTGGGTATTGTGTATTACTAAAGTACTTGGTCAAAGACTATGTTTTATGCTAATTCCCTGTAAATGTTGACATTTGGAGCAGAAAGCTCAGGAAGAGGGATGTAATGTATTGTGTTGTGTTACCGGAGAAACTCTTAATAAATTATGCGTGAAGACTCCGTCAGATTCTTGGAGGTTTAATAAAATCTTGGTTGATCAAGCCAAGGAGGCACAGACATTTATATTGAAGCATTACCTCCTTCTTTCCTCCTAGATTTCCAGGCAGGGAGTAGAGGGAGATGGAGTGTTCAGCCAGCTTCACTAGAGAAGTGACTTACAGTAATTGAAAAAGTGAAAATGGTCTGCTCAAGAAGTTGTCGGTTCTGTTAAGTAAAGAAATAACAAATATTACCCTGAGCTCCTAACGGGCTGGTTTAGGTTTGAGTTTAGAAGGATGGCAATAGCATCACTAATCCATGAAACTAAACAGTTTCTTTCCAAAATAGGACTATTTTTTGAAGGCGGTGCTTAGACCTGGCAGCCAGTTTTAGCAACTCCGACTTGAGTCTTTTTTCTCTTTAAATATATGTTGTTCATCGATTTTGTGTCTTATCAGGGTTTTTTATTATTATTTTTTATTGTGGACTGGGTCCGGGGAATGTATGGACGCCCGTCGGCCATTGTTAACTAGCGGGTAGCTCTCTGTATTTCCGCTGCACTGCCTATCACCAAGCAAGACGAAATCCCTGAGGAGCTGAGGGGGAAGAGACACGGAACTCGGACCCGGTTAAGAGGTACCAGCCAGCGATTCCCTCTGTTATCATGGTGAAGGTGAGATCGCTCCCCAATAACGTGGACGAGTTGGCAGCTCTAACCCGCCATCAGAGGAGCTATAGGGAGTGCCGCCTGATGTGCTTCACCGAGTCATGCCTAACTGCGCTAGGTCCGGACTCACACATAGACATGGAAGGTTTTAATCTGATCCAGGCCAACAAAACCATGAAGTGGTAAAAAGAAATGAGGGGGTGTGGCTGGGTTTGTTAATGATAGATGGAGTAACTCTGGACATTTATTTATCAAAGAGATGCTACGCTGGAAAGACATTGAGCAGTTAGCATGAGGCCGTACCATCTACTGTGGGAGTTTACACACATTGTGATAGCTGTATATGTCCTGCCCTCTGCTAATGCTGCTGCAGCTTGCGATGTCCTGCACATTGTAACCAGCAAACTCCAAACACAGCATCCACAGGCCTTTTCTAATCCCTGGGGACTTTAACCATATCTCCCTGTCCTCCACACTCCCCACCTTCACGCAGTGCGTCACCTGCCACACCAGACACAATAAAACATTCAACCTATTGTATGCCAACACCAAGAAGGCATACAGCTCGTCACCTTTCTCCTGGGGGGCTCAGATCACAACCTGGTTCATCTCCAGCCTGTGTATAAACTTTTAGTACACAGAGAACCAGGAGTTTCTGAGGGACTGTTTCTGTAATACGTTCTTTTTTTTTTTTTTTTTTTTTTTTTTTTAACGTGTCCTGTCTAGCAGTATGCTACTCAGAATTGGTGTCTGAGTACCAAGTACAAGCCCAACAGTTTTACTTTCCCAAGCAGAGTATTACAGCTTCGCTGTAGTACGCCACTTGATGTATATGTATGAAAAATCTTTATTAGTGATTACTGTGGGTTCAATTTCCTGACGTCATGGACATTAAACTGAGACAAGAAGGGAGAAAGGAAGAAGGTGAAGAAAAGAAACCGGACCAACAGAGGGGCGAACCGATGACACACGACAGGGAGGTAAATAAAGAACACAAAACATCCCAGTCCTCCACCTCTGCCGGACGGCAGAGAAACAGTAATACAAAAACAACAAAGTGTACAGAACCAAACCAATAGTTCGGATCTGGTAGAATAAACAAAGAATTACACATTCACTACACACAAGCATTGATTAATGAACATAATACAAATGTTTCTGGTAAGCTCCTGTGAACAACTAACTAATGATGATAACCTCAGCTTAAGATATGTCCGTCCTCACCTATGTCCCCACACCTATGTGTGTGCGAGCATGCAGGTCGGAATAAGGTTTCCCCATGCAAGTGATTGATAGCTGGTGTAAGGAACCGTCAATCCGTCCTACAGGAATCGGCACAGACATGGAGGAGGCAAGAGATGTATGCATCCAGCGTCCCACAGAGTACAGAGTCCACAGGCGGATCAGCGCAGGGTCGATCACCCGCCAAGAGGGGAACAGATGGAAGCCCCAGGGGAGCACCCACCAGCCGCGATGCTGGGGCCCGAGAGATCGCAGTGACGAGCCCACGGGCTCCGCCGGTAACCGGCTACGCCAGGGCGGGCCCGGACCAGGAACCGGAGGCCACGGGGACCAGGGGCACCCCACCCCCCAGCGGGGCCCCAACCAGTGACCAGCCGACAAGGGTCCCCCGCCGCCGCCGCAGGCAAGGAGGACCCGCAGCCAACCGACGGACAACACACGCCGCCGCCACCCCGGACCAGTACCCACCGCCAACAACCCGGCCCGCCCCCACACATCCACACGCCAGGGAGCCACAGCGGATGTACGCCCTCCCCAGGCCGCGCCCAGCCGGCACCTGGACATCCAGATCTTCCAGCTCCAGGGTCCAGATCCCGCCCCACGTGGGGCGCCAAGATCAGGGGCCCAGCCAATGCCGGACAGCCCCACCAGGCGAACAGACCAGCCAGCTGAAGTCCTGGAACCGGCAGGAGGATTGGGCGCCAGGCACGGTCCCCACCGATCCACCGGACGGCACCAACCTATTCTACAAACCCGGCACCCCCATAAGAGGTGCCCCAGTCAATCCAAGGAGGACATCGGCCCGAAACAGCGGCCGCCCGACACACCGGACCACCCAGGACCCGCCCGACATGCACCAGGACCGAGCCGGGCCGCAACCGGGACCCCCAGCCCCAGGCATCGAGAGTCATCATCAACCAGCGGGCAGGAGCAACCATCACCGACGGGGAGTGACGGGGAGGGAAGAAGATGCATCAGGCCAGAGAGCAGCCAAACACCCAACCTGACAGGTAGACATAGACAGACAGAGACACTCATACGTACCCTCCCTTTCTTGTGTACACATTCTTACAAATACAGGACATACGAAAAAAGGACGCTATACCCTCATTCATACCCCCCATACGTACACTATACTCCATACTCCCAGGCCCAGGGACAGACGCCCCAGTAGAGAACCCTGCCCCTGCACCCAGGAGACAGACCCCTTTGCCCACCAGGACGGGGACAAGTAGACCGCCAAGGCCCCCACACCGGCAAGAGCAGCCCACCAGCCCAGGACCCCGACCAGACGGCGTGATGTTCTATCCGGGCTCCGACCCCTGATGGTCCAACGAACAGGGGTGTGGAAAGACCCCCCAGCCTCTCTCCCCCAGCTCAATGTGGTGTTGTTGCGTGTTGTTCTAATGTGCACTTAAAACAGAGGGGGGGGGACATGGGAATACTGCCGGGTACCCCCATCTCCCCCCCCGGGCCCTCAGTGTCTAGATGCGTTTAACCAGTGGGTGCCGGCACCACAGGCGAG